>BSBM01000151.1:10577500-11177500 GCA_027924585.1 Larix kaempferi | reverse complement strand
TTAGATTTTAACATTTGCAAGTTCAAAGTTGTTTTATTTTTATTTTATTTTCATTTTTACTTAATTCTTGTCAATAAGGAAAATTGTCTTGTCAAGCATTTTCCACCAATTAGACTTACACACCTACTAAAATATTTTATTAAATAAATACGTAAATTATTTCAACATTGAATAAACTACAGGAAAGTTTTAGAAATATTTGTATACAAAGTAAATTAATACTAAAAAACGGAACATATAGTCTATACCTACTGCATGGACTAAAAATGTTGAAATGCATGAATATATGTATGTGCTTCATTTTTTTAATGCTTTGTTGAGGTTTCTATAAATTTCAATCTAAAAATAACTTATTAAGATTGACATCATTTCTAGGTAATCGAATTGCTTTACATTCTATATATACTAGAAAAAGTTGTCATTCTAATCATTATTTTGTAATGCGGATCATACCTTGCAATACCAGATTTGGTTTTTTTAACTTATGAAAAAAGAGCCTTTTAACTTCTAATCATTAGCAAGCAGCCAAGCATCTTAAAAAGCAATATGCTACAAATATTGTACTACTTGAAATTTATGCTATAAATACATACTACTCTTGAAAGGGTGTGCAATAATGTGTAATAAGCATGCCCTATTTTTTATGCTTTAAAATTTTAAATATTGAAAACTAGCAACATTAAATCACAAAGTATATTGTGGCTTGTCAACAATGAAGTATTGGCAAATTATAAAGTCCTTGTTATATTTTCAAGTGATTTAAAAAGCAAGGATTTAAGCTCATATTACCTATTTATTTATTAAAAGTGACAATAGGTTAATGTATTTTCATAATTTAGATTATTATATAAAGTAGAAATTTTTCTTATATAAATAAGTATATAATATTATAAAGATAATTTTAGCATTTAAAATATTAAGATAAAATACACATATACTTATTATGTCCCTATAAAACATAAATCATCAATTCTTTTTTGAAGAGTTTGACCATACTATTTTTGTTAACATTTAGTTGGCAATGTAGAAATGGGATTTTGTAGATGATTGATGTTAGCTTTTACAAACAATTTTGAATGCTCTACAAGTAGGTATGGTAATTTATTTATTTTTTTTAGAGAAAAAAAATGTACTTTTGTTATTTCCTTGAAATAAAAAAGTACATAGCATTCATGGTCTATTCACCCATGTCAAAACTTTCAAGTATGTAATTATACATGACTATATATTCCGCTACAGAACCAATATCAGTTATATCAGTTTTCTTACATCACAACTTATCAAAAAAGACCTTTAATGACCTCAAAACATTATAATAGACTAAAACTTTCAGATAAAAAGGAGCAGCAAATACCATCGGTAACAAGTTGTTCATCCACCCATTCTTCCCAAAAGAGAGAACCCGGATCACCATCAATAGCTAACTTAGATAAAGCATCTGCCACATCATTGTTTGCTCTATAGGTGTGGGCTATAGAGAGATTTTGAAACCTGTCCAATAATTTAGAAGTTATGTGGCACCAGTGATGTAGAGACACATTCTTAATATTGGATTTTTTATTGGCCCATTTTATGACAACTGAAGAGTCTCCATAGATCTGAATTGTGTCCAAACCGCAAAGATGAGCCACTTTTAGTAATCCCCGCAGACTTAAGAGTTATGCCTTTGTTCCCATGCCTCCAGTCAGTCAAAATTTAAGAGTGAGAGACTGTCCACATCTGAGAATAAATCCAGTGCCGCACTTATATTCTGAAGTAGCTCCGTCAAAAAATCCAATAACATTTTCACTTTCTGTTTGAAGGAGATTACATAATCTATTGTACTTATATTTATTTATATCACCCTTTACATATAAGTGATACATATTCCAGAAAGAGAATAAGATCTACTTGATAGAAGGAATACTATCTTAAAAGATAGCCAAATTCTACGATTTCTAAATAACCCATGCTAATAAACCTGGCACGTTGTTGTGTCTCTCATAGAATTGTGTAATTTCATTATTTTAAATGTTGAAATAGTTATTAATGATCATAAACTAAATGTCTTCTAATCCTCATGAAAATGAAGTTGATATACGTTTTTTTCCCACTTGCATTTTTTTCTTAGCCTAGTATAATATTTATTTTAAGGTGGATTGTTGACAGAGCAACGAACATTTTCTTTTAAATTTTTTTGGGTGAGTGAAAGAGAAATTATGTGAATGTTAATCACTTTTTAAGCATATCTACTTGGTTTTTATTTTTAATTTTAACTTTATGAGACTAAAAATCAGGATACGGTTCAAAACTTGTTATTTAATTTGATAAGGCTATTGCGAGAGTTAATGGGACACCAAAATTATACATGCGTGTATTTTTTTTGCATATAAATTTTTTATCATCAAATGAAAACTAAGATATAAAACATAATGTAGTAAAAATTATCATAGTTTTTTTAATCTAAAATGTAAAACGAAAATATGAAATAGAGAGCAATAAACACTATTTTTTTCAACAAAGAGCAATAAACACTATGATCAAAGTTGGGAACATGGTTCTTTTCAAAATGTTCAAGGAAAGTTAAAGATTGATTGGAATTGGTTGGGTCAAGTCGATTGATAACTGATGTTGTGCAGAATTATGGATAGTGTTTATTTTGTTTTCAGCTTGCATGTGTTTGTTAAATAATTAGCAGCAAACTTCATTGCATGCTAATGCATCTGAAGAATAAAATAAATTTGCATAATTCTACATAAATCTACAGATAACTTTACGGCATGTAAAGATTGAATACTTTAATTAGTTTTCTATGCAATGTAATCAATATATAAAAAAGTAATACTGCAACCTTTTGATCAAGGGAGATAAATAATAAAAAGTGTGTTTTGCCTCTATTGAATAAAGTTGTCTCTATTGTTTTTTGTGTTGTTTTCTTTACGTTGTTGTAAGTTTGGCTCTTTCATAATCTGCATTTGGTATCAGAGCAAGTATTTTTGTTTGGATTAATTTCATATTGCAAATTCTAACTCTTTTCCCATTCTATAATTTAATGGAAGTGATTATGATTATTGGTGCATCAAGATGAAAAAAAATTTGACAAGAAAATATTTGTGGGAGATTGTAGAACCAGGTTATGAAGAGCTAGCTGATTAGAACACCCTTACAACCAATGATAGAAAAACTAAGAGAGAAGTTAAGAAGAATAATTCCCAAGCTTTATTTCATATTCAAATAGTTCTAGATAAGAGCCTATTTCCAAGAATTTCAAGAGAAAAGTAAGTTGAGAATGCCTGGAAGACTCTACATGAAGCTTACCAAGGTAGTGATCAAGTTAAATTTGTCAAGTTGCAAACATTGAGGACAGAATTCGAAAATTTGAAGATGCAAGAAGGTGAGAAAGTGAGTGATTATTGTGTAAGAGTAAATGATGTTGTCAATAAATTGGCTACTCTAGGAGAAACTATTGATAAACAAGTTGTGATTAAAATGGTGTTGAGGTCTCTAACACCAAGATGGAACCATGTTTCAATAGTCATTAAAGACAACAAGGATTTGACTAACCTTCACTTTGATCACCTAGTTGGATCTCTTATTTCTCATGAAGATGGAGTGAGGGATTCATTTGCAGAAAGTGATGAGAAATATTTTTCCACAAAGCTACAAACTACAAAGAGTGAAGATGCCAGTTCTAGCTCCAAAAGAAACCAATCCCAAGGTAAAGGTCAGAATAATTTTTTTTAAGAGGACATAGAGGAAGAAGAGGTGGTTTCAAAGGAAGAGGTAGAGGCAGATTTTATAAGAGAAATATCCAGTGTTATCATTGTCAAAGGTATGGTCATTTTTAATTGGATTGCATATTAAAAGAAAACAAAAGTGTTAATTATGCTCAAGGGATGATGATGCTTCTCCAAATAATTTGTTTTTATCTTATGGAAAAACTGAAAATACTGTTAAATATTTTTGGTATTTAGATTCAGGTTGTTCTAACTACATGACAGGAAATTGCAACCTCTTCTCTACAATGGATGAAAGTTTCAAATCTAATATCAAACTTGATGATGAAAAAACCTTAGAGGTTTCTACAAAAGGAGAGATGGTAGTCCATACTAAAGAAGGTATGAAAAGTGTTAAACATGTTTATTGCACTCCACAGTTAAAGCATAATTTATTAAGTGTTGGGCAGTTGTGTGAAAATAATTACAGAGTAGTGTTTGGTGATAGATAATGCACAATTTATGATGAGAGTCAAGGCAATAGGGTGGTTGTAGTTGTGCCTATTTCAAAGAATCGGATGTCCCCATTGAAGTTTGGAGAAAATAGCATCAATCTTGCTAATATGGCATATGAGGACAGAGGTTTGTTGTGACATCTCATGTATGGCCATTTTATTTTTCATAGTTTGAAGCTTCTAACATCAAAATAATTAGTTTATGCTTTGCCTAAGGTTGAAGAGCACAAGGAGGTTTGTGAAGGATGTGCTAAAGGAAAACATGAAAGAGAGAAATTTCCTATAGGGAAGGCATGGAGGTTCCATTATCCACTTCAACTAGTTCATTATGATATTTGTGGTCCTATGCATCCAAAGAGTTTGGGTAAGTCATCATATTTTATTAGTTTTATTGATGATTACTCACGAATGTGTTGGGTTTATTTTTTGAAGAGCAACGGTGAAGCATTTGATACATTCAAGAGGTTTAAATCCCTTTTGGAAAATGAAAGTGGTTACAAAATAAAGTGCTTAAGGATTGATCGTGGAGGAGAATTTTGTTCAAGAGGTTTCAGAATTTTTGTGATATGAATTGCATTAGAAGACAATTCACCATTGCTTACACACCTCAACAAAATGGGGTAGTTGAAATGAAGAACCGTACAATGGTGGAAATGGCAAGGAGTATGTTACAGACCAAAGGATTAAGAAATTCCTTTTGAGGTGATGTAGTTGCTACAACACTATACATTCTTAATCGAAGTCCCACTAGTGCACTTCACATGATGACTCCTTATGCATCCTAGTATGGGAAAAAACCTAATGTTAATCATTTCAAAGTTTTTGGTTGTTTAGCCTATGTTCATGTAAGATGATCAAAAGAGACAAACGTTAGATCCAAAAAGTGAACCATGCATTTTTGTTGGATATAGTGAGCAAAGTAAGGCTTACAGGTTGTATAATTATCTCACCAATAACATTGTTGACTCAAGAGATGCGATTTTTTATGAAGGGGGCGTTTATGGTAATCAAAAGGACCATGTTGAGAAATCAAAAGATGGTTTGGATGGTGATATTATTGATAATATTAATCATGAGAATCCCACTAATGTTTCAGTTCCAAATGCTACAAATCCACCAAGTAGCCCTTCATCTAGCTCTCTGGATTAAAGTCCACGTTCTGCAAGGAAAGTAAGAATCTTAAATGACATTTATCAAAGAAGTGCAAGTCTGGAACATGAAGAAAATCCAAGAGGTGAGAGTGTAAATTTTGCTTTATTTTCACAAGTTGATTTTGAACCATCAAGTCTTGAAGAAGCTTCTACTAATGAGGTTTGGGTGCAAGCTATGCAAGAAGAAATAGATTCAATTCATATGAATGATACTTGGGAGCTTATAGATCTTCAACATGAGTAGAAAAAAAATTGGTACTAAATGGGTCTACAAGACAAAGTATAACAATGATGGGACTGTTGAAAGACACAAAGCACAATTATTTGCTAAGGACTTCACACAGAGGTATGGGATTGATTATGAAGAGACATTTGCACCAGTAGCAATACAAGAGACTATCATAATGTTGATTTCTCTGGAAACTCAAAATAAATGGAGCATTCATCACATGGATGTGAAAATTTCCTTCTTGAATGGGTACTTAAAAGAGGAAATATTTGTGGAACAACCGCAGGTTTTTGAAGTGAAAGGAAAAGAACATCAAGTCTATAAGTTGAAGAAGGATTTGTATGGCCTAAAGCAAGTAACAAGAGCCTGGTATGCCAAGATTGATGGATATTTTCAAGAGAATGGATTCAAGAGAAGTAAGAGTGAACCTACCATTTACTACAAACAAGAAGGTAATGATATTATTATTGTCAATTTATATGTTGATGATTTGTTGTATATGGGTAGCAGTTCTAAGATGAAGGATGAATTCAAATTTGCTATGATGAGTGAGTTTGAGATGAAATATTTAAACCTCATGCAATATTTTCCAGGAATGGAAGTTTATCAAAGTGAAGATGAAATTTTTATTTGTCAGACAAAGAATTCAAAGGATATGTTGAAGAAATTTGATATGGCTAATTGCAAACCAACTCCCACTCCAATTGCTCATGGAGTTGTGTTGTGTAGAGATGATGGTGTTGAAATAACTGATGAGAACGCTTACAGAAATATTGTTGGAAGCTTAATGTTTATAACCCACACAAGGCTCGATATTGCTTATTCAGTTTCACTTGTTTCCAGGTATATGAAAAAGCCATCTAAAATGCATGTGAAGGTAGCTAAAATAATTCTAAGGTATGTGAAAGGAACTCTAAATTTTGGCATTCATTACTACACTTCTAAGAGTTTTGAATTGGTTGGATTCAGTGATTCTGATTAGGGAGGTAGTTTGGATGATCGAAAATATACATCTGGTAATTGATTTTCTTTTGGTTCTGGTTTGATCACTTCAAGCTCAAAGAAACAAAGTATAGTTTCTCTTTCTTCTACAGAAGAAGAGTATGTTGCAGTCACCTCAACAGTCACACAAGCATTATGACTTAGAAAAGTTATGGAAGAAATGAAAGAAAAACAAATTCATCCTATAGTGATTTTTTGTGATAATATGAGTACCATCAAATTGGCCAAGAATCTAGTACGTTATAGTAGGACAAAACATTTTGACATGAAGTATCATTTTATTCGATATTTGGTGCAAAAGAAGCAAGTGGAATTGAAATACATCAACACTGAAAAACAAGTAGCGGACATCTTCACTAAGGTAGTTTCAAAGGCCCAATTTTTGAATCTTAGAGATCTTATTGTGAGCCCTCTTAGCATCAAGGGGGAGTTTGTTGATAGTTGATGTTGTGTAAAATCATTGACTGTGTCTATTTTATTTTAAGCTTGCACGTGTTTGTTAAATAATTAGCAGCAAACTTCACTGAATGCTAATGCATGTGAAGAATAAAATAAATTTGTAGAATTCTACATAAATCTATAGCTAACTTTATGGCATGTAAAGATTTAATACATTAATTAGTTTTCTATGCAATGTAATCAGTATATAAGAAAGCGATTCGGCAAACTTTTGATCAAGGGAGATAAATAATTAAAAAAATTGTTTGTCTGTGTTGAATAAAATTGTCTATGTTGTTTTCTTTACGCTGTTGTAAGTTTGACTCTTTCATAATCTTCGAAATCTGAAATATGAGTCATAGTATCCAAAGAGTGACAATCTTTTTATTTTCTAGTATTTTTTCTAAAGCCTCTTTATGAGTTATGGATCCAATTATCATCATCATATCCATTCAATATAGAGTTGTATTATTATGTTTGTGGTACATTGAGCAAATTTTTTTTTTCATGTTAATCACTATGTGCTATATTAAAAAGAAATCTATTTTTTTAATATTTTGGATTGAATTTTCCTTAGTTAGTATTACCGTTGTCTCCACTTACATTGTAACATGGAAGTTCCAATCAAGGAAAATGAAGGACACTTGGGCCTTCATCCTACCTTTTACTCCTTGCATGTGCTACACAATACATGCATGGTTCTTATTCACGGGATTTGTAATATGTCTCTTGGAGAATAGAGTAAATATCGAGTTCGTAGTAGAATCTAGAACCCAAGTAATGGTTTTACTCTGGTATTTTACTCTCAATATTTATCTATCTGCACTTTGTTTTGGTTATTATCAGTATGTTCAATGTAGTTATTTATTAGTGAGCAGTTTGTCTTGCTTGATGGTTATAATCTGGAAATTTGTGGTTCTGATTTTGAGAACAAGTTATACTTCTCATTTGACATCTATGCAAGTACAATGAAACGACTGAATCTCATTGTTAAAGACATTGAGTCTCTCTGTGCCAGTAGAGTAGAACTAGGCTATTAGATTGGTTTATTTGTTGGAGAATACCTATGTGAGGAATTGGGCATAGCCAAAGAAAATATTAAAACATATTTAACACTAGAAGAAGCTACAAAGGTTCCTAGAAAGGTCCCAAAGAAAGGAGGAGATGATTCCATTTTCCACGAGATTCCTCATATACATAATTTTTCTAGCTTCGCAATGCAAATATACAAAATTTGGTCCAATCTACAAGACTGGGGACTTTGGTGTTTTAAGTTCCTCCATATCCTCAATAATTTGTCCAAACTTCAAGTTATTTCATTCCTCCCATGGATAGACGATGAGGAATTTTGCATAGGTATTTCCCAATGGTTGTCTTCTAATCTATGATATTTCTAGGGTGGTTCTACCTCTTTCATAGGACAATGAAATGCAAGATATTGATGCCAAGTGACTAGAAAGAACTAACTACACCAATTCCAAAGAAAAAGTGAATTCCAAGAGCTTAAGCATGGAAAATTTATGGGCACTTTACTTGATCTTTGGAATGACATCAGTGACAATTATACACTTCACATGATATCTTGCTAGTAATGTGTTGCCTACAATATCACTGCAACTTGGTATGTAAACAAATTACTCAGAAGCAATTGTTGCCATGCATGATCACTGCCAATCTTTTATCATAGAGTACTATGATTGCCAATATCCCTTGCTAAATATCTATTTTTCATTTGATATTAAATAGTTAGTTATTATTATGTCATTCTCACAATGCCAATGAATTTTTTATAATAAATTGTATTATGTTAATGTGATTCAGTTGATAAAAAAATCATTATACTTAGGTTTATTAAATAGGGCATAGTGTGATCACATGCATTAATTATATTTATTGTGACTATTATACTCGTGTAATTATTTCTCTAAAATTTTATAATCCAAAGAATATATATACTAGCATAGCCACTTAATTTGTGGTTGGTGAATGCCTAAAGGCATGACAAAAAATAAATTACAGAGTGCTTCAATTATCCACACCATTTCTTCTTTCCACAAATTAAAAACGCCTGTACCAGGACTAGAGGGAAAATTCCACTACTACAGGCTCATATTTGTTATACAAGTTCTTGGTTGCGAGTTCAGACTTGACATACAAAATCTCTCCCACTTCCTTAGTCTTTTCCACTACAGGGACTACACGAATGTCAATCAAAATTGATCTAGCGGCTTCGGTTTCCCGTTTCACTGCCCCATAGAGTTCACATGTCATTTATTTGAGTGATGGGGGCACATGACTATCAAGCATAACAAGTACACCACGCACCTTTGGAAAAAACATAAAATTACATATTGCCCTGATTGAGGGATAAACAAATCAAATGAAACTATATTTTTCTTCTTATGGTTTAATGAAGAAAAAATCGAAGTAAAACCTAAACTTTACTTCTAGTTTAGAAATGTGATTGAGTCTAACTTAATGATGCGATCAAATGAAGTAAAACATAATTACAAATATACCTTGCATATTCAACTTTTTCTTGTATAATGCAAGGGTTAAAATGGCGAAAATAATAGCAAATATATGGTTTCATAATTGCAGGTCGGCATACCTTTCTATCAGTGACAAGCAAAATTTGAAAAGGATTTCCCTTGACCTTATGGTAAAGGAGCCCGAGAATAAGCTTTACAGTTGCCTCCATGGTATCCACACCCTGGTTTAGACGCCTTGAATTCTCTTTTTCATAATCGTAAAGAATGGAGAGACGAGACGTTACTTTCTAAGCTGCAATTTGGAAAAATCCCATAGATTTAAGGGTCTGATCCTCAAGCAGGTAGAAGGAATGATTTAATTGCATCCAAGGAAGGCATTGAGACCATTAAGGTTTTGAGAAAGCCGATGGTTATTACACAGTTGCAATTTGTTTTCCTTGTCGTCACAGCGTAGGAGGGTGTTGAGGTCGCTAGGGTTTTGAGAAAGCCAATGGTTATTACATAGTTGGCAATTAGTTTTCCTTGATGTAATCATTTGATTGTCTTATGGTAATGGTACAATCATTAGTTAGACTATTTAACTACTGCTTCCTAGTTTTTTGGGATTTTGGAGATTTACCTCCATCCCCCAAGGTGGAGAGAATAACAACCGATAGGTGTTATTCACACCTATTAGCCTAAAAATAATTTATTTGGTTAACTTTCATGTAGTAACATGTTTCCACTCCATAAACATAATCCAAACATATAGTATCATCTATACTTCCCTATTTTCATAATTATCATGACAATGATTTATATAGTTAAAACAATGCCCGAGTAAAAATATATCCAGTATCTAGCTAAAATATTTACAACAAAAAATATAAACTTTAATGTGAACCAAACATGAAGAAAAAATGAAAATTTGATTAGCCACTATCCAGAATCTAGATGCATTCAATAAGGTTGGTGAGCAAAGCTTATTAATGTAATTTTATGCTTGGTTCTGAATAATTAGAAACTTATTTAAGTTCTCCAATGTACTTCAGACAAACAAGAATTGAAGAGCTATTTGACGAAATGTTGTTCCAAACAGAGAATATTTGAATTCTTCTTCACTTATGCCATGTGCTTTGTCAAGTACATACTTTTGCGTGCTTGTCCATTTTTACAATTTCAGTTTGTTTTGTGATTTTCAAGTGTTCGTGGAACAAATTTGCAAGTGGCTCTGCTTTTTCCTATTTTCATCACTAATGATGGTTGTGTATTATATTCATTTTATAGATTCTTATCTGCACAAGTAAACCATAAAATGCCAATGTCCAAATTATGTGTAATTTTCCTTATTATTATATTTGCAAATGATGTGTGTGATGTGCATCTGCAAGTGAAGTGTGGAAGCTTGTGAGGAAGTAATCTCAGAGAAAACTATTTGGTAACGACTGCAAAATGTGTTATTAATTTATAAAACTGATAAATGGTATGGTGGATCTATCATGTTATCAGTAATTATTTCTGGAGCTGTCATGAAGATCATAGCAGAATAGAGATGATAGGATTTAATGTTTTGCAGTAGTAGTAGGGATCGATGAGGATTATATTTTGACTATGGAAGAGATGCAGTGGATTTCTGTCGGTTCCTTAATCGAGATAATTTTTGTATTTGACATGGATTTACCCTGCCAATTTTTTTGTATAAAACGAGATCTATTTTTGTTATACAAAATATAGATATAAACGAATGAATTAAAAAAACATAGTACGTTGTTTTCTGTGAGTCTTCTGTGATTATTCCTGTGCGTTTAACTAACTGTTTTGTGGGCACCTTAGTGGTTCAGATGGGTACACTTGGAAGCAGAGTTAGTTTAATCTCTTGGGGTTTTCTTTACTCCATGCAAATTGGTATCAGAGCAGGTTCATTCACAGAGCAAGACGATTACTAGGGAAGGTTAACCCTATTGTTGAAGGCATATTCGGAAATCAAATATTTCCATAGATGGCTTCGAGCAGTCTGTCTCAGCCCATGATTACAATACTCAATGGAAAAAATTATGATTCCTAGTCAAATAGGATGAGAAATATTTTACGTTCTCAATATTTATGGGGTTATATAGCTACAGGCTATCAAGAGCCAGCAAACCAAGCAACAGAGCTCAATTTGACACAAGATGAGCGTGACTAGCTAAGGGAACATAGAAAGAAGGATAACAAGGGTCTTTCTATTATTCAACAAGGTCTTGATGACACCATCTTCTCAAAGGTGTCCAATGTTGAGTCTTCAAAGGTTGCTTGGGATACCCTTGAGACTAGTTATCAAGGAGTGACCAAGGTGAAGCTGTTTAAGATGCAAAATCTTAGGGGAGATTTTTATACCCTGAGAATGAAAGATTAAAAAACGGTTGATGAATTCATGACTTAGGTCATGAATATTGTAAACCAGATGAGGCAGTATGGAGAATATCTCTCGGATCAAAGAGTGATTGAGAAAGTTCTCAGAAGTCTTCCCAAGAAGTTTGAATTTGTGGTTTCTGCCATAGAAGAGTCAAAAGATACCAGATTGATGCATGTAGATGAACTAACTGGGTTGTTGATTGCTCATGATTCTAGGATGAGTAGATATGAGAACAATAGTATTGACCATGCATTCAAGTCACAGATGCAAATTTCCATAGGCAGTGGTAGAGGAAGATATGGAAGCAGAGGAAGAAGTGGCATAAATCAGGACCATAGAGATTCAACAGATGATTTTGAGCTTGATAAGAGATCTCAGCAGTACCCTCTTAGTTCAATGGGGAGCAATAGCAAACAAGCAGTTTAGAGGTCTGATAATTCCAACGTGCAATGCTACTACTACAAAAAGTTTGGCCATTATGCCAATAAGGGCAGAAAGAAGCTAGCATATGCTGGTAAGCAATCTAACAAGATAACTGAGAAAACCTATGATGATCAAAAGGCATTTTTTTGGCATGTAATGTTACACAGATGAAATCCATAGACATTTGGTTTTTTGATAGTGGCTGCAGCAATCATATGACTGGAAACAAGGCTTTGTTTACCAATTTAGACACCAATGTTGACAATGAATTTAAACTAGGGGATGGCAATATAGTCAAAGTTGAAGGAAGAGGAAATATTGTTTTTTATGCTAAGAATGGAGATAGTAAATCAGTCGAGGATGTTTACTATGTGCCTGGTTTGAAGTGCAATCTCTTAAGCGTTGGAAAACTCATAGAGAAGAAATTATCTGTAATTTTCAAAAACAAAGTATGCACAATTTTGGACAAGTATCCAAGCAGGCAGAGGATTGCTAGAGTTGAAATAACTAAGAGCAGAATGTTCCCACTCATTATGAGAAATGAGTTAAAGGACTGTGTAAATGTTTGCAAAAGTACTAGTCTGGATGAGTCATGGTTATGGCACCTGAGATATGTCCATCTGTATTTTGGTGGTCTAGATTTATTAGAAAGGAATCAAATGGTGAAGGGGTTTCCTTGTGTGCAGCAACATGATAGTTCATGTGAGAGTTGCATTTTGGCAAAGTCCGACAGAGACAAGTTTGTCTCTAGTGTGTCATATAGAGCAAAATTTCCGCTGGAGCTAGTACACACAGATGTGTTTGGGCCCATAAAAACACTATCACTGGCTGGAAACTTATATTTTCTAACCTTTATTGATGACTACAACAAAAAGACACATATTTTTTGTCTGAAGTAGAAGTCTGAATCCTTTGGTGTGTTTAAGAAATTTAAGACCATGGTTGAGAAGGAATCGGGAAAGTACATTAAGGTGCTCAGATCAAATAGGGGTTGTGATTTTATGTCGAAATATTTCATTGATTATTGTAGCTATCATGGAATCAAGAGGCAGTACACCACTCGCTATACTCCACAGCATAATGGAGTTTCCAAGAGGAAAAATCGAACTGGCTCGAAGTATGTTGAAGGAAAAACATTTATCCAATACCTTTTGGGGAAATGCAGTAGTGTGTTCAGTGTATATTTTAAATAGAATTACAACCAAGAGTGTCAAAGATACGATACCAGAAGAATCTTGGAGTGGAAGGAAATGTGATGTGTCTCATCTGCGAATTTTTGGGTGCGTTGCTTACGCACATGTTCCTAAGCAAATCAGAACAAAGATGGATGACAGAAGCGAGAAGTGTATCATGTTGGGATATAGCAATGAGTCTAAGGGATATAGGATTTATAATCCCATCACTGAGAAGGTAGTGATCAACAGATATGTCACTTTCAAAGAAGAGGAATCTTGGGATGGGAGCATTGCTAAATCAGTTACAAGGGGAACAACGATCCCTCACGATGATGATATTGAAGTTGAGCAAGAAGTTTAGAGTAGAGAGTAGAATCCACAAGTTAATACACTTGTTGCAGTCGTTCCTAGAGGACAACTAACAAATGGAATTCCAGTGCAGCTGATGACGCCTAAAACACTAGAGCATGGAGGTCCATCGGGACATGGTGGACAAAATCGTATTAGCCAAGAGGTAAGCCCTAATTATAATACTACCTTAGCAAGATTAATGGACAAAATTAAGGGCCAAAAATTTAGAAATTTAAGGGAAATTTATGAACAGGAAGAAGTGCTAGATCAACACATGAATTTTTCTTTGCTTGCTTGTGATCCTTTGAATTTTGAAGAAGCAGTCCAAGAGGATATATGGATTGATGTTATGGATATTGAGATTGAGTCCATAGAGATAAATAATACTTGGGAGCTTGTAGATATGTCTGATGGAAAGAAACCCATTGGTGTTAAATGGGTCTACAAGACAAAATTGAACGTTGAAGGGAACATTGAAAAGCATAAAGCTAGACTGGTGGTTCATGGATTTAGTAAAAAACCAGGGATTGATTATAAAGAAACATTTTCACCAGTAGCTAGGCTTGATACAGTCAGAATGGTTTTATCCATTACAACCCAAAATCAATGGAGAATACATCAGATGGATGTAAATTTTTCTTTTATAAATGGATATTTGGAAGAAGAAGTTTATGTAAAGAAACCTCCAGGATATGATATTGATGGGCATGAATACCAAGTATATAGGTTGAAGAAGGCCCTATATGGGTTAAAGCAAGCAACCAAGGTGTGGTATAGCAGAATTGATGAATATTTGTGCAATAAGGGATTTGGCAGGAATCCAAGTGAGCCTACCATGTCTGTACCTATGGTAAATCAGGAAGGGAAGATCATGATTGTGTGCGTATATGTAGATGATCTAATATTCACAGGTAACCTCTCACTTGATGCTTTTAAATCAGCCATGAAAACTAAGTTTGAGATGTCGGACTTAGGATTAATGAGATATTTCCTTGGCATAGAGGTAAGACAGTCTGATGATGGAATTTTTATTTGTTAAAGTAAGTATGGTAAGGATGTTTTGAAAATTTTCAGGATGGAGAACTGTAAGGAAGTTGCAACTCCAAGTGCAACTGGAACAAAAATTAGCAAGACTGATACTGGATCATGTGTCAATCCAACTCTATATAAGAAGTTGGTAGGTAGCCTCAACAACTGAGTATGGTATCTGGTATGTTGCCAATATTAATTTTAAGTTAATTGGATTCACATATAGTAATTTTTTTTGTAGTAGTGATGACAGGAAGAGCACATCTAGCTACTTCAAATGCGGATCAGGAGTAGTTTCCTGGGAATCGAAGAAACTACCCATAGTGACATTATCATCTGCAGAGGCAGAGTATGTAGTAGCTACAGGAGAAACATGTCAGATAGTGTGGATGAGAAGGATGTTGCTAGAGTTGTTGCATGAGCAGGAAGGTCCCACAAAGATATTTTGCAACAATAAATCCGCCATTTCCGTGTTAAGAGACCATGTGTTTCATAAGAAGAGAAAACACATTGACACCATGTACCATTTCATTAGAGATCTGGTAAATGCTGAGGAAATCAGTATTGAGTACTATAAGTCTGGAGATCAACTTGTAGACATTTTTACAAAACCCTTGGCAACAGAATTGTTTGAGTTTCACAAAGGTAATATGGGAGTTTGCTCACTGTAGGATGCAACAACATTTTTTTGAATCCTACAAATAAATAATTAAGGGGGAGATTGTTAGTAGTAATTATTTATGGAACCATCATGAATATCATAGTAGAATAGAGACGACGAGAGTTAATGTTTTGCAGCAACAGTAGGGATCGATGAGGATTAGATTTTGATTATGGAGGTGAGGCGGTGGATTTCTGTTGGTACCTTAATGAAGATTATTTTTGTATTCGACATGGCTTTACTCTGCCAATTTTTTTGTATAAAACGAAATCTATTTTTTTTTATACAAAATACATATATAAGCATATGAATTAAAAAGAATAGAGTACCCTGTTTTCTGTGTGTCTTCTGTGATTATTCCTGTGCGTTTAACTAACTATTTTCTGTGGCATCTTAGTGGTTTAGCTAGGTCCCTTGGAAGAAGAGTTGGTTAAAGCTCTTGGGAGTTGCTTTACTCCCTGCATATCAGTAGTATTTCTATTGAGAGATTATGAGATTATGTAACACTAAATTATAATGCTCTTTTATCAAGATAGCCTACAACATGCGCATGGGTATATGCAACACTAAAGTATAACTACCATGCGTAAATTTTCAAATCTATAGTTAAAAA
The DNA here is from genome assembly GCA_027924585.1 of Larix kaempferi. NCBI lineage: Eukaryota > Viridiplantae > Streptophyta > Pinopsida > Pinales > Pinaceae > Larix > Larix kaempferi. Next base: position 11,161,352 of record BSBM01000151.1, on the reverse strand, counting down.
GCTAGATTTAATCATATATAAATTGTAATGTTACACACATAAACTAATGGGGTATATGTAATGCTAAGTAATGTCTATTGATAACTATCAGGTAACACTCATAATGTTGCAATTAGGGTTATGTACCCCTAACTATTATCATAACGCTTATGTAACTGATAATAAGGTTGGAACAGAGCTATCTACATTGATGTCGTCGTGGAATATTTGGTGGCGGAGGTTTCAGAGTTGGTAGGTAACGTTGTATGTGACCAATATCCCACATGGAGTAATTACATTACTGTGGGTTTATGCATGAGCTCTCTACAATCTTGGTCATGCAATCACCACTTAGACTCAATTGACTTGGTGGACTTAACTGCAATGCTGGGATTATGTATCTGCATTTAATTTTACCACCTGACAACTCTACCATACTATAATGACTACATTTATTTGGAAGAAAAATTGTAGAAGATGTCAATGCAAGGAAGTGTTTTCTATATCCTAGCATTGATAATAGAATATTTGGAAGAAAATTTGTAGTAGATTCCAATGAAAGGAAGTGTTTTCTATATCCAAACATTGATAATAGAATGGTAAAAGTAATAAGAAAAGAAAAAGGTATGTTGGTCCAGCTTGAAGGTCAAGGATTCCTTCTTGTTCAGCAATACTGAGTATGAACCGATTCCTTTCTCAAAAGCACAATATTGTATATGAATTCCAACAATTTCTATAATTTATAATTCAGTTCTATGTCCGCCTGAATCCAAATCTAGGTCATTAACATCATTAATATGATGAGTATTGATGACGTCTCATTCAATGAACTAACACCATTTTGTTAGTACACTTTTGGACAACAAAAATCAATACTTGTTAATGTGTCGATCTCGTAAAAGTATAAGAATATAGAATTAATCTATTCATCATATGAATGCAAGGGCCATAACTAAATTAAGAAAATCATCATATGCTTGAAGTAATAGTTGATTTGTCTCCACATATCTCATTGAGAAGTGAAATAAGACCTTTAAGTTTAGAGTTGTAGGATCATGTTTGCATTAAGTTCACCAATCTTAAACAGCTTAACCTAGAACCAACAGATATTTTTTTCATAGATTAATGGGATAAGTGGTAGTGATTGTTCAACACTACCACAGCCAAGACATTTTAAGACTTGATCCATATTCAAAACATGAAATATGGTGACTATTATGATGAAAACCTTATAAACAAATATATGATCTCGGGTTTATGAGATACCCAGTACTAGGTGGGAGATTAGATGGAAAAAAGATACATTTATCAAATAAAAGTGTGCAAACTACCAGGGATGTAATTTTAGTGTTGGTAGAAGCATTTTGTATTAAATATCACGATTAAGTTCAATAAAAATCATAGGGTAAAAAATATATAGTATCATGTGATTATAAGGCTAGATGAAGCCTTCAAGGCATTATTTCTAAGCTTGCTTCAACTTTAATAAAAGAATGTACTGCAAACCTTGTAACTATTGGGGAATCTTGGTTAATCTTGAATCAACCATCAACTCTTGTATGATCAAATACCACCAAACTACCAAGGATTAGATGCTCTAGTCTAGACTGGGATATATGGGGGGAAATGATTGAAACTATCAAGAACCCTGAACAACAACAGTGGTTTAATAGTTTAAATGATAGATGGAAGGTTCATCTGTGTAGCGATCATATATATCGATTCCAGAGGAGAAGTCTGGAGAGTTCCATATTGATGGCCTACAGAAAAGATAAATTTGCAAAGCATAAAATACCTTCTATTGAGGAATGGGAGGATTTATGGAGGACTAGGTTATGAAGACAAATCTAGGTTCACCAAGTCGCACAGAGATGCATCATATCACTACTTGGAGGCACTAGAATATCACAACATGGGGATTTGGATGACTATATTGATTCGCTAGATGATAATTCGAATCGTGGTGTTATTCATAGATCTTTAATGGAGGATCATGAAAATACTTCACCTTGGTGCCAAAGTAAAAATAAAAATGATCATCATCCAATGTAGTTCTCAGAAATTTACTAGGAGAGAAATCAACTAGATAATGATTTTTTTAAACTAATATGAAGTAATACTATGCACAAATATGAGACCTCTCAATAAAAGAACAATTGATCTATGAGATCTATATATGCTTTTATATCTGATATTTACATAAAAATACAGCTGCCATAATAAAATTTTCAACCTTGCAATTTCACATTTACTTGATCTAATACAATTATACTTGATCTAGTTATACAATTAAACTCAATCGATAGATAATCTATCTTGTTTGAATGTATCGATAATTTCCTTTGATTCTTGAATTTGAAGCCCAAGGTGCCTGGTAATCCCTCCAGGTGGTTGAAATTCACCCTCAGCTCTTCCAATGAGTTGTTAAATTCACACCATTTAACTGCTTTAACCTACATATCCTTACACAAAAAGCTATTTTAAGAAATTTAATAGAAATTACGTTCCTACTCGCAATTTTGTATGCTATCAGGAAAGATAACGAGCATGTTGCTAGAAACATCTAAGATTTTAAGCTTTACAAGCCGACTGATGGAACCAAGAAGAGATTTGAGGTGATTTGAACCAATATCTAGACTTTTTAGATTCACTAGGTTGGTCATGCATTCCGACAAACACTACAATAGATTGGGCACCATCAAAACAAAAAATTCATTCATTGCTTTGCTTCAGAGAACTACAGTACAATGTGGAAAGAAAAATCTCGATCTACCTAATCGATAAGGGCAGTAATTTTAAAAAATGGTTGAAACACAATAATCAAAACATTACCTCTGCTATGTTGACATATTTAATTAATAAATGAGCTTCATGATAAAAAGGATCTAGGCCGATGCATTCATAGCAATTCCTCGTTCACAAGGGCTTGGAGGTTTCAGAAACCCTTGTTCGGCACGCAATGTGGAAAACATTGGGCCCAAAATAATTTTTAGAATCCTTGGGCAATTATATCACTACTCTCACTACATCTTATCCAGAGGATACAAAATGGCACTACTAGTGCACCGCTTTGTTGAGGCTAACTGCCCCAAGTGCATGGTTGATGTGCAATGTTGGCACGGTTAACACTTGGAAACCACTCAGTTAGCTCCACCCACATTAGTAATCATGCTAAGGTTAAGATGTTGTATAATTCTCCCTTCAACTATTACTTGAACTCGCTCTTTAATTATTGAAAAACTCCTCGTTTAATTATTGAATAATTTAAAGAAATCATTTTTTAACTAATAAAAGAACTTGTTTTTCGACCTTTTTTTTATATAATTATTTATTTTGAATTTTGAAGAGCGCTCATAAAATCAATATTTTCCCATCCTCCCGCAATCTCAAAAAACCATAGATGATAGTCCATCACCAAATTCTAAAATATAATTGATCCATAAAATATACATTTAAAATTATTTTATGATTTATTTTGATAATAGATATTTACATTGTATCATTTTAATATTAATTTAGTGTAACTATTATACTCATTCTAAAATTTGATAATCATATATATATATATATAATTGGTGCATAAAATATATATTTAAAATTAATTTATGATTTATTTTAAATTAAACATTTATGATTTATGATTAGTTTATTGATAATGGATATTTAACTATAGTAATTTAGAAACACTTTTTTATAGTATAGAAATAAAAGTTTAAATTAAATCAAATAATTCTTTTCTTTTCTTTTTTCTTAATTTTTTTTTTTTTTTTTTTAAGGTGTGATAGACCAAATTTATTCTCGTTAACCATCTCATCATTACATTAAATCATTTTAATATTGATTTATATGTTTTTTTTAATATTACTATTAAAAAAATAAAAAGTGTGTTTATTTCTTTTTCATTTCATCACACTCAAATCTACCACTCTCATATGGAGACAACTTTGAGTATTTAGGTGTAATTATAATGTATATTCAAAAATTTGTTTGTGAAACTCACTTTTTACTTTAAAAACATTTTGTCTTTTTTATAAATATAATTCTTAATCTATTTTCTGATAATGAGTACAGAATTACAAAAACTATATATATATTTCTAAGTGAGTCATCTACTTGATTACATAAAGAGATTGAATAACTAGCTAGTTATTATAGTCATCCAAATTCCTCATTCATGTACCCACTCTTCCATATGAATTATACCTTTTGAATACAAAGTCTTTTTCTTTTTTACCGAATATGTGTGCTTTCCATCCTTCCAAAAGATAGGTTGTATTTGTTTGATGCCCAATCCAAGGTGACCTTGAAGTCACCATCGAAAGATGTGTAATACTTTAAAATCACTTTGTCTATTAACATATAATTATAAAACATATTTGTAAATTTAATTTTAAAACTTATTCTTTATTTTCTAAACTTTTTAATTTTTACATTTTACTTTTTGTTATTATACTTGAAGGCAATTATATAGCAATTATTTAGGATTGAAACTTTTGTTGACTTTCAATTTTTTTTGCTTTTACCATAAGGATTTTTTATAGTTTTCAAAAATATATATATTAAGTTTAATTTTTGAAAATCAAAAAATATTTTTTATAATTTTAAAATATCAAATTATTAATTTGTGATTGGCTAAAACTAATTATTAGACTAATTTCATCTAATTTGAAGAGTAAATGTTAGAAATTAAAAATATATTAAAATTTTAAAAATAGTTATTATTCTCCTAACTACCACGTAGTAACTCAAAAAATGTACTATGCCATCATTACCATAAACTTTGACCTTTTTCACAGAACCATAAACTTTGACCTTGAAAGCATGCGGGTGCAGAGATTCATTCATTGCATATTGATCCCGGTGATGTTTATCCTTTAAGGCGATGGGCCCAAATGTACCAGAATTTAAGTTTTCAATTTATGCTTTTATGCTTTCGTGGTGTTTTCATTTATTTTTTTTATTTTTTATTTTAAAATTAATTTTACATTTTTGACAATTATATTGTACATCAAATAAAAATTGTCACTTCACTAATTTTAACCAACTAAAAAATAAAAATATTAAATTTGAAAATTTTGAAAATTAATTTTTATATTAAAAAAATATATTTAATATACAATAATTTAAAAACTATTACCAAACATTTGAATTACAAACAAAATTAATAGATGGTCATACTAGTTTGACCATAAAACAATTGCTATATACCTTCCGTTAAAATTTTATTATAAACTATTATTTCTAAACTATTTCTATCTTAACTTTTATTTTTAGACTATATACAATTATTAATTAAATTACATATAAACTATTTTTCAAAAGGCGCTTTGCTGCTATTTTTACTTGTTTTAATTTTCAGATTATACATTTTTTCTATTCCTTCAATGTTATTTTCTATAAAGCAAAATAAATAAATAGATTTAATAGTATGGCTTCTCATGAGATCCATTCGATCTTATTATTATAGCATATTAAAGATTTTTTTTACTTTAAACTTTGACTAGCTTATACAAGAGGTTGTTCAATTTACCCATAATGCATGGTGTTTTCATAAAATGATATATTTCTTTCATATATTGAGTAATGTTTATATTAATTTTTTTTATTATAATGCCATTAGTAATAAATAAAACTAATAATTGCCCCAAAACTTGCAATAGAATGTGAAAGGAAAAATTGAAGAGATACATAAATTGAATTGAATAACAATATCTCATTCTAGAATAGATACACAAGTAACAAAAAAAACCTAAGGAAAACACTTCTATGTTGAAAAATAGTATCTCAGTAAAGTGTAAACCAACCTAGAAATGTTTTTACAATTGTAAGAGGAAATATTTTGTTTTGAAAAAGGTGGCATTGAAGTAAATTATTTTACAATATATTGACATTAAAAATATTAGTGGTATTTTAGGCATTTATGTTGATATGTTAGTAACACCGTTACAACTTTTGTTGTAACTCATTATCTTATTAAAATTACAATTCCTTACAAAATATATTGAAACAAGTTAAAATAAAAGATACTCCAGAAGCTCTCACAATGTTTGAGGGCATGTCACAAAGAAGCATAGTCCCATGGAATTCAATGATGATGGGCTATGTGCAAAGTAAAAATTGTAATGAGGTCAATAAACTCTTTTAGCATAAGGGTATTGGATGCAGTAAAACGTGATGTGTGCACATTTGACAGCCTTTTATTTTGCGGGTTCACTTAGTTGCTCTGCAACATGGCACATAGATCTACAATTACTTACTAAGAAGTATATTTGATATCTACATACTTTCAATCCCTCTTTGATTTTATATTCCATAATGGAGGTGTGATCCATTCAATGTATCCTTCTTTTTGAATTTACCAACAATTACTACCATTTTTCCCCACTTAGGGATGGATGTGATATAACTACATAAAATATAAAATAAGATAATTTTATTAATGCTTGAAAACGATATGTTGGTTCTATACCTAAATACATGACCCATGCTTGCAAAATATTTTATGTAAATATGCCAATGACATTGAGGAAGAAGAAAAAAGAAACAAAATCATTGTGGAAAGTCAATCATTGTTCAAAAGAGCACTTTGAATTAAATGTATAAATGCCATACTTGTAAATTTGATTTCAGTAAGAGCATGTTTTATTATCCCAATAGTACACACATCCAATCTATATTGAATATTAATCCAAAAAAATAGTCTTGAACATTTGTTTACAATTCTTTGGATTACATAGATTTGAGTGAAATATTTGAACCTCAATATATGCATAAAATGTGTGCCCTGAAAAAACTATGTAATGGGAAAGTGTAAAGTGTGATGGATGAATCGGTTCCAGCAAATAATTTGCAATAAAGTCGTTGGTGCCAATGTTGATAAACATCATTTCTCCCTTCAACCTTGAGAGAGCCAATGAAAGTTGGACCTATGACCTATGGCCTACCTCTTAGTAACATCCCTTTGGTATATGGTTCAATTGATTGAGCTAACCCTTGTTTTATTTTCTTTGGTGGGGTGTTTATAGCCTTGGAGAAACACACTCAATGTACATAGAATCCATATAGTTCTATTGTCATCAATTACTAAGATAGTAATTATGCATAAGAGTTGAGTACATGAATCATGCTCTTAGCCCCACCATTTTCAAACCACTTTGAGATCTCTACAATTTCCATGCAACCATAGTTCTCCCTAGATCAAGTCAAAGATAATCATAACCCTTGTGTATTGGACTTTTAAGCCAAAATGGGGATAATATGTTGGCACAAGTTCATTTGGTAGCCAATATGTTGGCATAAGTTCATTTGGTAGCTAATATGTTGGAAGCATAATGGGTGGGAATAGGCATTGAGATTGTGGATTTGAATAATTGTGTACATAACTCATGCTCTTAGCCCATCATTGTGCAAACTTTCCAAAACATCTACAATTTCCATGCAAATATAGTTTTCCCTGGAAAAAAGTAAAAGCTATCACAACCCCCATGTGTTGGAATATTCTAACCATCTCATATTAGTTTTTCATGCATGCATTCCATGCAGTGGTAGGTGAGTTTCTTAGCACATAGTCCTTAGTTTATCCCCCCTAGAGCTTAACTTTGGTCATCATTAGCCCTCTTATCCACTCAGAGCGCCTTGGTTATATCACTGAAGTCCAAAGGCACCCTCATGCATGATTTTAGGAGTCAGTACAGTCAGTTCCATAATTTAGAGCGCCTTGTCCCGTTGATCACCCAGTTAATTGACTGTTACACCTAGTTTCACTTCTACTGAGTGTAGGAGCAACCTTTTTGACCACTGCCAATCAGTTATGCGCCTCCTTGGAGTCTCCTTCCCTAATTTCTAGCCCCAATGACTCAGTCATGCGCCAGTCCACCTTAGTTGACTAGCCATTCATCATCGGTGGCCATTAGACCTTATCGGGAGATGGTTCCAATGCTAACTAAACCTCCCACTTGAGGTGAATTCGAATCCTATTAGAGGCTATCAAATTCATACTATTGTAACATATTTTGATTACCATCTTATTGTTGAAGAATGTATCAACAACAATTTTTCATTTCTGTTTCAATTTTATGAGTGAATTGATCACTATTTCCTCCTAATTCTTTTTCAATTAAAACATTGTGAAATTAGTGAGGTTTGTTCAAGCTTTGTTATCCATTATGTGGAATTTCACACCATGTAATGATATTTTAACTCTAACTGAGGATAATACACTTACATAAGTCCATGTAGTACTCCAGATTTTTTTTCCAAAGAAAGTAGTATACAAGATGCCATCTACTTACAAGTTGAATGAATTTATTTTTTTTAAATGTAGTTACATAATTATATTATGGAGACTGGTGTGTTAATATATAAGATTATTCATATGTATGTTAATATATAAGTTAAATTTGAATTTAAATTTTGATAAGTCTAAATTTTATATATATATATATATATATATATTAAAGTCTAAGTGTAAATTATTCATATATATATATATGATAAAGATTTTTATTTTTTAAATTAATTCTTTCATGAAATAATAAAATCTTAAATATATGTTTTTAAAATTATATTATATTTATCTATAATTATATTATATTATATATTAAAATTTTAATTTAAATAAATATATAATTATCAATAAAATATAGAAAACAAAACAAAACACCAAAACATATATATCTTAACCTATAAATAAACTATATAGTAAAAAGAAAAAGAAAACTACAAATTACAAAATCCACAGTAAAGAATATTTATTTCAATGTGAACGATTGACTATTCAATGATTCCATAAAAATATTCATTTAGAAATCACAACTTGTCCACAAACGGATGCCTATTATGAGCTGTGTGATCATTTGTTTAGTCAAATCACTGTTGAAATTTTAAATTTTATTTAACGATCTGCATTGATTGTACAGAGAGTTGGCTCCAGTCTATAATCACATGTGCATGAGAGGGGGTTTTTGGCCTGTGTTAGGAAAACAAATATCCACTAGAAGGCCGCCACTCCTCTCTTCATGTGCGAAGTCTAAGTGTTTTACAAACCCGACTGCACAGTCAAAATGCCTTCGGTGTAAAAATATTATATGTATTAACAATTATTTTATTATGAATATGTCATAAATTCTTTGGCTTATCAATTTTTGATTTAATAGTTTCTTAGGATTTTTGTATTTTCAAAATAGCCTAATAGGAATAATGTTGGGAAATTTTAATCGTATTCCCTATACCACCTGATACACATGTAACGTCATACCCAAATACCCAATACTTGAGACATTTTATGTTTGGGAAAAGCATTGTCTTAACTTTTATTGTAATGTTTTATATTTGACTAAGTGGTCAAGGATGAATGTAAATACATAATATTATTATTTAATAAAATAAAATAAGAGACACTCACCCAAAGAGACTGTTGAAAGAGTGTTTACTGACCCACTAGGTGGAATGGAATTTGGGGTAGAAAGCAATGGACAAGTGGCAACATCTTGAACTCAATAACTAGCTGTTGTTATGGGACAACTCCCTTAAATTGTGGTCAAGTTCCCTGGAATATGGAACTAGAACTTGAGGCTCATTTATTGAAAACTGACCACTAAAAGACCTAGACATCTTTTATAAGCCATTGAATTGAGCAGAGGCTCACACTTTTTCTGACAAGAAAATTTACCTTGTGGTTCTGTTGTATGCACACAAGAGATTCGATGAGGGGAAGCTATGTTTTGAGTTGTAGTGTAAGTCTGTTTCACTTCTGCTAAGTGCAGAGTTTTCCTGCTAAATGCAGAGGTTTTGAGGTGTATGCAAGTCCCCATTGATTGCTGAAGTACAACCTGAGTGCCTTGCTTCTACACAGAGTCTTCTACCTAGTGGTTCAGTAAACAGGCTCGGGGGCCCAAGGGAGAAAGTGTTTTGGATGCTTCTTCTGGAGAAGGTTGGGAGGAACAGGTCTCTTTGGGTGTTTTTCCACCCTATCTACATTATCAAGTTCTACTTGTTTTTATTTTCATTTATTTGACTTGTTTATCTATTACTGAAAACAGTTGAATGTCTTATGAGTTTTTCTATGATTAGAATAGACTTTTGTATGTTAAAACTATTACTGAATGTTATGAATGATTAGATTGGAATAGTAGATGAGTAGAATGATTAGAAATGTCTCGCTGTATTTTTCCTTTCGCATTTCAGTGATGTACTCTAGTACAGGGAGAAAAGTTAATTAACATAGATTGGATATGATCTTTAAAACACTGAATAAAAGTAAATCTAGTTTGTTTATGATGTTATTTTAAATCATTACTGTATATAAATATATAGCTCTGTATATAATCTAGGTTTAAAATTTCCAAATAGAAAAGTTCTTAGAATAAATAGTATAGATCAGAAATACCTTTTTATAGAGATGCTATGTTCAATTTACATTTAAAAAAAAACAGTATAAGCTTCATAAACTGAAAACAGAACCATACTATGTCACAAACATTTTATTTCAGAATTTCAACTTTAACCCTAGATAGCCGAACTGTAAACATTATGCATTTTTGTTGTATTAACAAATACACATCAAATGGAGTATTATTCACTAAACGAATGAGATATATATATCATATATTTACTTCTATAAGCATAATAACATATACATAATATTCTTCATAAACCAAGTATCAAATATTAGTTTTAGTGCTAGTAAGAATATCTTGGATAAACTACTAACTTTATAACTGAGTATACATTATACTAGAAATTACTTTTCCATATCAAAATTTACACAACATATACTATCGACGGTATCTTATTTTCTCTATATATTATATATATCAAAATTATTCATACTTATCATAAAAGTCAAACCCTTTTATTTTACAGTTAGAATTACAATATATTATGACACTAAACGCATTATGGGAAAAACCCTGAAGTACTCACCTTTTATCAATATCGTAAGGTTCACATAAACACATTAATAATATAAAAGGAATAGAAGGCCAAGGGTTCAATACTCATTGAGGAGCATGCCCATCATTGGTCATTTCACATATCAAAATCACTTATAGCTCAAGTTCAAATCTTATGAGCTCACCGAGCTTCCTTTCATAATCTTAACAGTAAAAATTTACCCACAGAAGTTCAATACAAAGAACTACGTATTAATTTCACCTATGCACGACTGCAAATCCTTGCATCGTAGCTCCAAATCTTTGTATATAGGTTAATACCTCTACAAAGGCCCGAAACCCCATTAAGGGCACGCCTAGGAGGATTCCATCCTTTAAACTTTGAAAAGAGAACATTAAGATACTAGACTGAGACCTGTAGTGGCTCATCGGTTGGCTCGATAGCCTTAACTTAAAAATAAATAAATACATTAATAATATTACACAGGTTCCTAACATTTATCTCAGGGTTCGAGCCTCCATCAGTTAAACATTCATTACACAGTATTATAAACTAAGAGGAGGGCACAAATCTCATATCGAGAGTTTGCCTAGTATTTATATAAATACATCAAAACAATCAAAGTCTAAATCCTAGCAATACGAAAGCTCTAGGGTTCAACCCTGAGACATAAAAATGATAATACCCTTTTGCCAAAACTTATAAAGATTATCATTTCTGGAACCGACGAGAAGACAAATATTCTCTCACAATGCTATACAATAATATTAAATCCAAAACAAAGAATGAAACTAAGAAATCAGTATCCCTTAATTTCCATAAGAGTTTTTACAAAAACCCAGTAACACTGCCAAGAGTGCTCTATCCAGAGATCTCATCTCTTTAAATCCAAAATCAATATGGGACGAAAGCCCAAACAGTGATCAAATCCTGTCAAAACCTAACTCTGCCCACGGCTTATGTTTTCTAAAAACAATCAACAGATGAACAAACTAAAATTTGGTAATGACCTTCTTTCGCTGACAGGAGAAAACTGTTGGGTATCGAGACCGATGCTTACCGTGGTTCCACACCACTGAAGGCAAGGTTCCATTCCCTCGCACAAGTCCAAACACCGCAGGCTTTAACTGTTATACATGTCATTTAAACATATTGAATATTAGAACAACATTAAATTAGAAGCTGGAAGTTTCTACTATAAATGACGAAGGTTAAAACTGTTAACACTCACCTTATAAGATTTGAACCTTGGCCGGGAGGAAGAAGCTGAGCGTTGATGCATTGCACGACCTAGCCACATTTAAACACCACTAAACACCGTAACAAACCATTACTGGTACCTTGCAGACAAGTGAAACCTTGGCATCCGAGAGGGCCTGCCCTCTCTCCTCCACGACGAAGAACAAAAAATGCCAAGAAGACTGAGCCCCGATTGTTTAGCTATAGGGTTTTGTAAAACCCAAGAAAAATTAATTGCCAAACCACGTGAAGATCATAAACGCTCCAAATACTACCAAGAGTATTACGAAAACCCACTATTACATAGTTTACAACATGTATTTTGGTTACACATTAATATAGCGTCGATGGGTAGCAAGACCACTTTTCCCTTAGTTTGAATGTAAACATGTTTGCCATATTTCATAAACATTTTAATAGCATAAGCTATTACCCTTGCAAGTGCTAAATACATTCACATGGTATAGGCTAGGAACACCACCACATAGCCTAATCTAGAACAAGGATGATAATCTCCTCATATTGGAATGTTGGCCTTATGAATCCTTAATACATGAAACCTGATCTTAGACACTAATAGGGTATATTTTCAAACCTGTGATCTGGTCAAACAAACAAATGTGTGCATTAGTGAAAGCTAAGTAAGCCAAGGTTTGTACCCGCATCCTCCTGTCAACTCTGTAAAGCTCAAACCAACCTACTTGCCAAGGATTAACATTGTTTTAAGGTAAATAATTGTATTTACGACAGCAGTAATTATCATCATAATTATACAAAAGAATGTAAGGTGGTCGCAACCTTTATATATAAAAAGATGACAGTTCATAACTATAGTTACAACTTAGGTCCTTATAGATGACCTCTGGCCCTTTAATAAATTGCAGAAAGGACGACTGACACAGCAAGTATTACGATGTTAACCGAAAGCATAATAGTGCTCATATAATAATTAAAACAATGAATTAGACAAACGAGTTAACAAACAACAATTGCTAACCAAAGGTATTACAATACAATCTTCCTTGGACTAATACTTACTTAAGTAATACGACACCATTTATTTTAAGACAACTTGAATGATCACTGATTTTATGGAAACTGTAAACGTCATTTTTATTAAACAGTTATCATAGTTTTTGAACGTTATACTTTCGCATAGCATTTAATGGTTTTTAGACCGCCTAGAAAAATTTTAAATTTTTACGAATTTTTGGGATGTTACATGTGGTATCAGAGCGCGAGTTCAACCTCTAGGCCTGAAATAGGCTCACGCGTGCAAAACAGAAAAAGAAAACAGAAAAAACTTAGTTACTAATTTTTGTTTAATTTTGTTTCTGTACAGAACAGTTTTTTATATTTAATTGCAAGTATGGAAATACCGGAAGAATCCACAGAGGACAGATCTCATCATAGTGAACGTAATAATAACGAACATGAGAATATTAGTGAAGAAATCTATGTAGAATTGAATGATCAATCATCTGAACTATTAAGTACGGTTAAAGATTTAATAACTGAGATAAGAAATGTTAAAGAAGAAAACGAAAAGATTTTAAGAGCATAGGAAGAACTGAACCAAATTTTACTGGAAAAATATGATCATGATGAAAAAGATAAGAGAACAAAGGTAAAATCTGATTCTGGAACAATGTCCTATAAACACAGAGATAAGAAAGTGAAGTACTATAAAAGTGAAAGTGACTCTTCTTCCGAATCTGATGATAAAACTTATCGAAGAAAATATAATTCTGATCAAGACAGCAATGACAGTGACTGTGGTCCTAAGAAAAAGCATAAAAATTATGAACAAATCTCTGGGGAATTTAAGAAGATAAAACCTCCAACATTTAATGGTGAAAATGAAAAGGGTGAGTTAGCCGAAGCATGGTTGTCCGGTATGAAGAAGTATTTTCAAATTTATGATTACTCATGACAGTTAAAAGCTAAAATGGCCATATACAATCTGACTGGAAAGGAAGATATTTAGTGGTAGGATCTTAAAAGAGTTAAAAACATTAAAGAAAGAAATATAAAATGGAGTACATTTAAGAAACTATTTAAGAAAAAAAAATTGTCCGAACAGTATTTTGAAGATAAGGCAAAAGAGTTTTATGACTTAAAATTGGGTTCTATGAGTATGAAGGAGTTGAGCAGCAAGTTTCTCAGTCTGTTGAGGTATGTACCTTACTTAGCTGAAGAAAAACCTAAGGTACAAAGGTTTTTGAGTTGTCTACCTTTCAACATAAAGGACAGAATTGAGTATGATAACCCTTCAACTCTGGAAGAGGCCATGATAAATGCTAACTTCTGTTTTGAGCAAAACAGAAAAAGAGAAGGAATATTTGGCAGGAGAAATAACAAGTCTAGTAATTGCGAACATAAAAAGAAAAGCTTTAATCAGAATTCTAGAAATATCAGGAAAAATTTTGATAACAGAAATTTTCAATGTAATAATTACAGAGGTAATGCACCACAAAATTACACAGCTGCAAGAAATGTGCCTAATAATAATAATAACAATAATAATAATAATAATACCAGAAATGTTGAACAAATGCCACCCTTAAAATGCTATGACTGTAATGGACCACATACTAGAGCTAACTGTCCACTCAAGAGAAAGATAGTCAGCAACATTCATACCATGCAAGCGGAACCAACAGTTGGTGATGTAGCAAGAGAAATGCCCAGGATTAACGCAACGCTAAAAAATTGATAAGCATACCATCAAACTTCTATGGTCGAGATTGAAGGTATGATACAAAACAAAGCTATTTCCATTTTAATTGATCCAGGTGTAAGTTTGAGTTACATATCACTTGATTTAGTGAAAAGTTGCAAGTTAAAAGTAGAGAAATTTGATAAATCATGGTTGGTTCAGTTAGCAACAGGTACCAAAGAAAAGTTGTAGAGTTTGTTAAAAGTTGTGATTTGCTTATGAGTCAGTTGAAGACGCAAGTTAAATTGAATATTTTTCCGTTAGGGTCATATGATGTATTAATAGGCATAGACTGGCTTGAACAGCATAGAGTTATACTTAACTGTTTTGAAAAATCTTTTACTTATTTAAATAATGAAGGGAAAATAACAGTAAAGGAATCCCTAGGAAAACATCTGTTAGACAAATTTCTGTTTTACAAGTAAAGAAGGCTATAAGAAAAGGTTGTGAAATATTTGTTGTAAATGTGATTAATGACGAACACTCATCTAAGGAAGACAAGATAAAATTGGAAGACATACCTATTCTTAAGGACTTTTCTAATGTATTCCCGGAAGAAATTCCAGGACTACCTCCGAAAAGGGCTAGATTTCACCATTGAGTTAGTACCGGGGGTAGTACCAAACTCAAAGGCTCCTTACAGAATGAACATTCTGGAATTAAATGGACTAAAATCTCAGCTAACAAAACTAATTGATAAGAACTACATAAGGTCTAGTGTATCTCCTTGGGAAGCACCGATTATCTTTGTTAAACAGAAGGACGGTACCTTCCGATTGTGCATAGACTACTGTCAACTTAATAAAATGACTATTAAAAATCGATATCCTCTGCCCTGCATCGATGATCTATTTGATCATGTACATGGAGCATCGATATTTTCTAAAATAGACTTGAGGTCTGGGTACCCTCAAGTCGGGATAAAGGTTGAAGACATTTTTAAAACAGCTTTCAAGACTCGTTACGGGCACTACGAGTTCACAGTTATTCCTTTTGGGCTGACTAACGCACCGACAGTATTCATATGTTTAATGAATAACGTTTTGCATAAGTATCTAGATAAGTTTGTAATTGTTTTTATTGATGATATTTTAATTTATTCTAAAACTAAAGAAGAACATGATGAACACGTAAGGATAATTCTACAAATTTTAAGAGAACATCAGCTTTATGCTAAGTTCAGTAAATGTGATTTTTATAAAGATAAAATACAGTACTTAGGTCACATAATATCTAAAAACGAAATTTCTATCGACCTAGATAAAATAAGAGCAATTAACTAGTGGCCTGTCCCTAAAGATGTAACTGGCGTACGGTCATTTATGGGGATAACAGGTAACTACAGAAAATTTATTGAAGGATTCTCCAGAATTGTGAATCCCATAACTTCTTTGCAACAGAAGGGAAAGAAATTCGTCTGGGATCAAAAATGCGAAGAAAGATTTAAGAAATTAAAGGAATTATTAACAAGAACACCTATATTAAAAATTGTTGATCCAAATAAGGACTTCATTGTATGCACTGATGCATGCAATGGTAGACTTGGTGGGGTCTTAACTCAAGAAGGTCATGTCATTGCATATGAGTCTAGGAAGATAAAAATTCACGAAAAAAACTACGCAACTTACGATCTAGAACTGGAAGCCATGATACATGCACTTAAGATGTGGTGCCATCACTTGATTGGAAGAAAATTTTCACTAATGACAGATAATAAAGGCTTAAAATACTTGTTGGATCAAACAAATCTTAACGCAAGACAAGCTAGGTGGCTAGCTTTCCTTAGCGAATACGATTTCGAGATTCAACGCATTAAGGGTAAAGAAAACAAGGTTGTTGATGCCTTGAGCAGAAACGTTAAATTAAGTTTTGTGGCAGCAATCAGCACATATAAAACAGATATGGGAAATCAGATCAAAGAAGGAATTAAACAAGATAAAAATTACCAAAAATTACATGATAAAATTGTTGAAAATGTATCTGAAAATTTAATAACAGATTATAGCATTAACAAAAAAGGTTTAATGACTTATAAAAACAAAATTTATGTGCCTAATGTGTCAAAAGTTAAGTTGTTGATTTTGGATGAAGTTCATAAAATTCCTAATTCGGGACACCCTGGTTATCAGAAGATGATAACTATGCTGAGAAAAGATTACTTTTGGCCAAACATGAAAAATGAAGTGGTTGAATACATAGCTAGGTGTTTTGAATGTTAGACAATTAAAGCTAAGCATCAACACCCAACTGGTCTATTACAGCCATTGCCAATTCCGAACACATTCCGAAATGGAAATGAGAAATTATAAGTATTGATTTTATAACTGGTTTGCCTAAGAATAAAAAACAGAATGACTCAATAATGGTGGTTGTGGATAAACTTAATAAAGCTGCTCATTTTATTCCTGTTAAGACCACTTTTAAAGATCCTAACATTGCAGAAGTGTTTATGAAGCAAATCTTTCGCTTACACGGAATTCAAAAGGTAATTATTTCTGATCAAGACTCTAAGTTTACTGGAAATTTCTGGACAACATTGTTTAAAGTTCTAAATATGAAGTTAAACTTCAGTACTTCTTTTCACCCACAAACTGATGAGAAAACTCAAAGAGTAAATCAGATTTTAGAAGACATGTTAAGAATGTATGTTAAAGATCATCCAACTAGATGGGAAAATTATTTACATTTAGCAGAATTTGCTTACAATAACCATTATCAAGCTTCTGCTAGACTTAGTCAATTTGAAATTTTATATGGAAGGAAATGTATTACTCCTATTTCTTGCGATAATCATGTTGACAGATTAATGATAGGACCAGATTGTTAAGAGAGATGGAACTAACCGTGAAACGGGTACAAGGAAATTTAAAAATTGCATAAGATAGACAAAAAATTATGCAGATCTGAAATGGACTGAAAAGGAGTTTCAGGTTGGAGATCATGTTTTTGTAAAGGTAAAGCCCAAGAAAAGTTCTTTTAAGCTTGGGAGTTGTGATAAAGTAGCACCAAGGTACTATGGGCCATTCGAAGTCCTATCAAGGATCAGACCAGTTGCATATCAGTTGGCTTTACCATTTAACTTAAGAATACATAACGTTTTTCACATTTCTGTTTTAAAGAAATATGTGCACGATGCTACTCATGTGCTGAATTGGAATGACATACAAGTGGAGCCCAAAGGATATTTTCAAGTGGAACCAGACTGTATCCTCGACAGGAAGGAAATTATGCTCCAGAATCGTAGCATAGGGCAGGTAAAGGTGCAATGGAAGCACCTTAGCCCTGATAAAGCTATATTTGTTATTTTGATGGAGGTATGTAGTTTTATCTCATCATTTTAATTTACAGAGAGGTTTCTGGGTTTTGAAGCTCATTTGGCCATATCTCTGATTGCTGTAATGAGCCCCTCGATGGCCCACAAAACTGCTAGGTCGAACGCAATTTTTTATAAGACATTTTGACAAGACGTAATTACTGCATATTGTACATTCTTTATGAGATTGATTTTTTTTGTATTATTGTTTGAGGCAATCCAACCTAAAAGGTGGTGGCGGCCATGATCCTTTCCTGATTCAAATTCATCATCTTTTCTACGTGCTCACACTAAAGCCCATGCGCCCAGTGCTAATCATTTTTTAACGTAACTGTAAGATTAACTATAGTCGTTATACGTAACTATAGCTATTTCAGAGAAAATATATAAACATCTACATAAAATTTTCGAAGCATCGGCATTTTAAAATTTTTATTTCTTTGTTGAAATAAAGTGGAATATTGAGCTTGCCGGTTTAACTACTATGTGAAAAAAAAAAAGTGGAATATTATCTAGTGATCATCCACGACTAATTTTTAAAAAAATGATAAGTAAACTATACCCCGTGGTAGCCATACAAAGATATATTTGTTATTGCAGCTAGTTCATATCTGTAGACAAATTTACACGTTCTTAAATAGGCAGATAAATATGAAGCGTGAAAAAGACACTAAAAGTTTTTACTTTCCATGTGTCTTAAAGGAACGGATTGCTTTTTATATAAAATAATCTATGAGATTCTTATGGAAAAAACGCCAGTGTCACCCGAATGAAGTACGTGGGCAAACGAGTTAATCTAAAACATCAAATAATAAAATAAATGAAATGCGAGAAGGGGCAATGGCGGATATAATTACGACATTATAAAATAAGCCACGCATTTTGGTTTATGCATAACATTAAAACCATTGGACTTTACCATGTTTTTTTTATTAGTGAGACACGTTAACGAGTGTATATTTTCTTTCTACCAAAATAGGGTTTCATTGTTTAACATGTGTTCAACGCATAACAAGCCATAGACCTTTCATGTGTTATTATTTGACTTTATTTTTATTATGTAGTTCAACCCATACCAAACTCTTGCATACCGTTCTTTTATTTATCAATAAAATATAATGCTATAGCTCTTTTGTTATATTGTAAACTGCAGTAATACATACTATTTATTGTATTCATATATATTATAACCTTATAATTATATTAAAATCAAATTAAAATTAGATAAGTACAAAAAAAACTTTAAATCATGTAGTTGTATATTATACAAATTTTATGGAATATATCTATGAAATTATATTTTATTTGTATGTTATCAATCCCCACCAGCTCAATGTTACATTGTATGTATTGTGTTCTTAATAGATTATACATTTAATGAAAAATATTAAGTAAATAGAACTAAAACTTTGTTTTTTATTAAAAATAATAATAATTTTAAACAATCAAACATAGAAAACAATAACTTCGATGATCTGAGGAGTTAATTTATAAAATATTATTTAATTAATTGCATTGAATTTGAAAATATTTGTAAATCTTTATAATATATAAAGAGTAAAATTTTTTAATTGTTTTATTTTTAAGCTTAAAAAGATATTCAATGAAAATAAGAACATATCATTAAACGCACAATGTCACCCTTCAACACATAAGTAATAAAATAGCATTATATTAATAATCATAATAATAGCAACAGTATAAAATTATTATTATTATTATTATTATTATTATTATTAAACTAAAATTTAACGAGACTAATACTAAACTAAAATTTAACAAGACTAAATAGAATGTATATTATTAATATTAATATTAAAATGAATTTTAATGAGATCATATGCAATGAAATTTTATCTTATTCAATTATTTCAACCATCTCTTTTTACTTTCTAGAATTGGTGAGTATGGATGTCATAATGGACAGATATTCTTGGTAACAAAGTTAAGTAGTGTTAGAGTAATCAAAAGGGCTTGAAATTTTATTCTATAAACTTTGTTTATATAGAGCTTTATATTTAACATAATAGGTTGACATTAAAAGCAAAATACCACAATTCACTACATGAAGAACAACAACAACAAAGTTCAAACTAACATCGAGGATGTTGGATTGCAACATTCCTCCATGGTCATTTGCATTATGGTTATGTTCCTTAATGGCTTTTGTTGAGTATTATAATTCAATCTTAACAACCATAAGGTTTGGCCTCAATTTTGTTTTATTTCTTTGTCTTTGCATGAATAAGGTAAATCAATATTAACAACCATAAGAGTTGGCCTTGATTGATACTAACAATCAAAAGTGTATGTGTTTTAATTTATCTTATGTGTTTAAATTCATCTATTATAAAATGAAGGTGCTCTAATTGATCTTATTTAAAAGTTTAGTAAGTTTTTTAAAAATTAGTATGAATACAAAATTATTGAAATTCATAGTATATTTATGGAAAAAAGGATAAATCAAGAATTCAAAATATTGAAACATATTCCTAAGTAAACCATGGTTAACTATGGTTTAACCAAAGTCAATCATGGTTGACTAAAGTCAAACATGGTTTACTAAAGTCAATCCTGGTTGACCATAACCAACTAACACATTAATAATATGATATTTGATGTTCATCCAGGGTTATGCCGCATTGTGATGTTTATCAACGGATATGTTGCATTTCGACATTCCTCAAGCGTTATGTCACATGTGACATTTATTAAGGATTATGTTGCATTATGACAATGCCTAAGATGTCACACATTAATAATGTGACATTGAATGTTCATAAAATTTCATGTTGCATTATGAACTATGGCCACGTGGTTCACTAAATTCAACCATGGTTAACTATGATCATAATAAAGTCAAGCTTCCTAAGTCAACCATTGTTAACTATGGTCAAACTAAAGTCAAGCATGGTTAACCAAAGTCAACCATGGTTAACTAAATTCAAACATGATTCATGAAATTCAACCATGGTTGAATATGGTCAAACTAAAGTCAAACACAACCCAAGATGTGACACATTAATAATGTGACATTCGACGTTCATCAAGGGTAATGTTGCATTGTGATGTTTATCAAGGGTTATGTTGAATCGCGACGTTCATCAAGGGTTATGACACATTATGACATTGATCATTCATCAAGGGTTATGTCACATTACACCATTGATCAAGGGTTATGTCGCATTGTGACAATGCCCAAGATGTGAAACTTTAATAATGTGACATTAAATGTTCATAAAATTTCATGTTGCATTGTGTACAATGACCACATGGTTCACTAAATTCAACCATGTTTAACTATGGTCACATTAAAGTCAAGCATCCTATATCAACCATGGCTAATTATGGTTAAACATGGTTAACCAAAGTCAACCATGATTAATAAATTCAAACATGGTTAACTAAAGTCAACCATGGTTGACTATGGTCAAACTAAAGTCAAACACAACCCAATATGTGACACTCGACGTTCATCAAGGGTTATGTCGCATTGTGATGTTTATTAAGGGTTACGTTGCATTGTGATGATCATCAAAGGTTATGTTGCATTGTGATGTTTATCAAAGGTTATGTTGCATTGCGACAATCACCAAGGGTTATGTCAAATTTGGACATTGATTAAGGGTTATGTCGCATTATGACAATGCCAAAGATGTGACACGATATTAATGTCACATTTGATGTTCATAAAATTTTATGTTGCATGGTGAACTATGGCAAGGTGGTTCACTAAAGTCAACCATGGTTAATTATGGTCAAACTAAAGTCAAGCACGGTTAACCAAAGTCAACCATGGTTGACTATGGTCAAGCTCAAGTCAAACACAACCCAAGATGCGACACATTAATAATGTGACATTTGATGTTCATCAAAGGTTATGTCGCATTGTAATGTTTATAAAGGGTTACATTGCATTCTGACATTCACCAAGGGTTATGTCACATTATGGAATTATCAAGGGTTATGTCACACTGCGACAATGCCCAAGATGTCACAAATTAATAATGTGACATTTGATGTTCATAAAATTTCATGTTGCATTGTGAACTATGGCCACATGGCTCAATAAATTCAACTAGGTTAACTATGGTCAAACTAAATTCAACCATGGTTAACCAAAGTTGACCATGGTTAATAAATTCAAACATGGTCCACTAAAGTCAAGCATGGTTGACTATGGTCAAATTAAAGTCAAACACAACCCAATATGTGACACATTAATCATGTGACACTCAGCGTTCAAGGGTAATGTCGCATTGTGATGTTTATTAAGGGTTATATTGCATTGTGATGATCATCAAAGGTTATGTTGCATTGTGATGTTTATCAAAGGTTATGTTGCATTGCGACAATCACCAAGGGTTATGTCACATTTGGACATTGATTAATGATTATGTCGCATTATGGCAATTCCAAAGATGTGACACATTATTAATGTCACATTTGATGTTCATAAAATTTTATGTTGCATTGTGAACTATGGCAAGGTGGTTCACTAAAGTCAACCATGGTTAATTATGGTAAAACTAAAGTCAAGCACGGCTAACCAAAGTCAACCATGGTTAATTATGGTCAAACTAAAGTCAATCACAATTAACCCAAGTCAACCATGGTTAAATAAATTCAACCATGGTTTACTATGGTCAATCTCAAGTCAAACACAACCCAAGATGTGACACATTAATAATGTGACATTTGATGTTCATCAAAGGTTATGTCGCATTGTGATGTTTATAAAGGGTTACATTGCATTCTGACAATCACCAAGGGTTATGTCACATTGTGGCATTATCAAGGTTTATGTCGCACTACGACAATTCCCAAGATGTGGCAAATTAATAATGTGACATTTGATCATAAAATTTCATGTTGCATTGTGAGCTACGACCACATGTCTCACTAAATTCAACTAGGTTAACTATGGTCAAACTAAAGTCGATCATGATTAACCATGTCAACCATGGTTCACTAAAGTTAATAAATTTAAATGAAATCTAATATGTGACACAATAATAATGTGACATTTGACGTTTATTAAGGGTTATGTCACATTGTGATTTTATCAAGGGTTATGTTGCATTGCGACGTTCATCAAGGGTTATGTCACATTGCGACATTGATCAAGGGTTATGTCACATTGTGACAATGCCCAAGATGTGACACATTATAAATGTAACATTTGATGTTCATAAAATTTCATGTTGCATTGTGAACTATGGCCACGTGGTTCAATCAAGTCAACCATGGTCAACTATGGTCAAACTAAAGTCAAACATGGTTGACCAAAGTAAACCATGGTTAACTAAAGTTAAACATGATTCACTAAAGTCAACCATGGTTGACTATGGTCAAACTAAATTCAAACCCGACCCAAGATGCAACAATAATGATGTGACATCAACGATGTTCATTAAGGGTTATGTCACATTGTAATGTTTCTCAACGGTTACATTGCATTTCGTCATTCATCAAGTGTTATGTCAGATTGCAACATTGATCAAGGGTTATGTCGCATTGTGACAATGCCCAAGATGTGACACATTAATAATGTGATATTCAATGTTCATAAAATATCATGTTGCATTGCAAACTATGGCCACATGGTTCACTAAATTCAACCATAGCTAACTATGGTCAAATTAAAGTCAGGCATGGTAAATCAAAGCCAACCATGGTTGACTATGGTCAAACTAAAGTCAAACATGTTTAACAAATGTTAGCCATGGTTCTCTAAAGCGTCATGTATATGTCGACACAATTCAAGATGCAACACATTAATAATGTGAAATTTGACGTTCATCAAGGGTTATGTCGCACTGTGATGTTTATCAAGGGTTATGTTGCATTGTGACATTGATCAATGGTTATGTTACATTGTGATATTGATAAAGGGTTATGTTTCATTTCGACAATTCCCGAGTTGTGATAACACATTAATAGTGTGACATTTGATGTTTAGAAAATTTCATGTTGCATTGTGAACTATGGCCACGTGGTTCCCTAAAGTGAACCATGGTTAACTACAGTCAAACTAAAGTCTATCATGGTTAACCAAAGTCAACCATGGTTAACTACAGTCAAACTAAAGTCTATCATGGTTAACCAAAGTCAACCATGGTTAACTAAAGTCAAACATGGTTGACTATGGTCAAACTAATGTAAAATACAATCCAAAATGCGACACATTAATAATGTGACATTCGAGGGTATATGGAATTGTAATGTTTTGCAAGGGTTTTGTTGCATGCGAGGTTTATTAACTATTATGTTGGATTGTGACATTCTGATCCGAATTTTATGGAGCATATGGTTTAAATTCGGATGTATAATCCATAAAAGCATTAAATGGAGAGGCCACCCTCTCCCATTTAATCGTAAAAACATTAAATGGAGAGACCACCCTCTCCCATCCATGGTATTTGGTAGCACATAGTTTTGGCCCATGGTATGGCCTTAAGACACATTGTAATAATGCTATATAAAGGCCTAGCAAGCCTTCTCATAATAACAAGTTACTCATTTGGTTTCTCTCCTATTTTCTATTGTTCATTGTGAGACTAATTAGATCTGAGTGACTTATTGGTAATTAGTTTCAGAGGTGAGGCTCCTCTTTGAACCTCACCTCCCATTCACTTCATATGTTTTTGTTCATGCTTATTCTCACGCAAGATTAGTGTTTTTTATGTGAATTTTATGACAGATTTGCATGCTTAACCTCCTCCTCTCTCGGCATTCAAGCCTTCCGGTTCTCAGCTCCCAAGATTTGGATCAATGGTATCAGAGCAGGTACACTCTCCATCAGAACAAGGGTTTCAAGCATTCTATGGGTTTCAAATATTTGCAGCAATCACCAACTTCCTTTTGGTACGATCAGAATCCATTTGTTGGGCCATACATGGATCTGGATCTACTACATTCATACATGGATCTGAATTCACTACATCCATACATGGAACTGGATCTGCTACATCCATACATGGATTTGGATATACTACATCCATACATGGATCTAGATATGCTACATCCATACATGGATTCACTACATCCATACATGGATCTAGATCTACTACATCCATACGTGGATCCACTACATCCATTGATTTGCAACATTTTCAACAAACTTTAAAGAGACTTTATGGACTCTACTAGATGTTTTAGAGGGTCTATAATAGCTCATTTCGAATAATTTTTCATCATCTCAAATGGGTATTTTATGGATTCTCATTTTGTTTCTCGGTTTGTGAGATATGCTTGTTTGAAGTAGCACATGTTTTTACACATTGCGGCCACACATATAGTCAAATTTGAACAAGTGCCACAAAATCTATAGGATGTCTCAGAAGGTCTTCCATAGTTCATTGGAAATCTCTTTCTGTCGGCTAAAATGGGTATTTCGCGGAATCTCATTTTGTTGTCTGGTTTATGAAATATCGTTGTTTGAAGCAGCACATGTCTGTAACTAGCGTGGCTGCACGTCCTTCAAATTCGACCTACTTTTTCTCACTCCATGAACCACCTCAGAACATGTACCATATACTAATGGAAAGATATATTCAGTAGCTCAAATGGGTCTTCAACAGAATTGGATTTCATCACCTGTAGCATAAGTTAAGAATGAATTTGCAGAAGGATGTTCAAAACCCCCAAAGTCATGATTATTCCATTTTTTTTTTTGGCTTTTCTTAAAAAAAATAATAATGTAAACGGTTATGGGTCAACCACAAACCCACGGTTATGGGTCAACCACACAAAACCCTTCTCTTCATTGGCAATTAGCACATTGTAATCATGGGTCTCTTTTTAGCATGAAATGATGGGGACCATCATTTTCTAAGGGGGGGAGGAATGATCCGAATTTTAGAGGGCATATGGTCTAAATTTGGATGTATAAGCCATAAAGGAATTAAATGGAGAGGCCATCCTCTCCCATTTAATCATAAAATCATTAAATGGAGAGACCACCCTCTCCCATCCATGGTATTTGGTAGCACATAGTTTTGGCCTATGGTATGGCCTCAAGACACATTGTAATAATGCTATATAAAGGCCTAGCAAGCCTTCTCATAATAACAAGTTACTCATTTGGTTTCTCTCCTATTTTCTATTGTTCATTGTGAGACTAATTAGATCTTACTAACTTATTGGTAATTAGTTTCAGAGGTGGGGCTCCTCTTTGAGCCTCACCTCCCTTTCACTTCATATGTTTTTGTTCATGCTTATTCTCATGCAAGATTAGTGTTTTTCATGTGAATTTTATGACAGATTTGCATGCTTAACCTCCTCCTCTCTCATCATTCAAGCCTTCCGGTTTTTAGCTCCCAAGATCCAGATCACATTCCTCCATGGTTATGTTGCATTATGGTTGCGTCGAGAGGCGCTCTACAGCCCAATATGAGGGAGATCTTGTAACATGTGTGTGTTTGTCGAGTTTGTCGAGTAACAAAATAATACAAAGTAAAAAGTAACAAATATTATGTTAGTCATAAACAAAAAAGAATAATACAAAGTAAAAAGTAAATATAAGACTTAAACTAGAGACTTTAGAGCTTAGGATTAGGTGATAAATATTATGTCGGTCATAAACAAAAAAGAATAATACAAAGTAAAAAGTAAATATGAGATTTTAGAGTGTTTGTCGAGTTTGTCGAGTAACAAAATAATACAACGTAACAAAAAAGAATAATACAAAGTAAAAACAAATAAATATTATGTCGGCCATAAACAAAAAAGAATAATACAAAGTAAAAAGTAAATATGAGACTTAAACTAGAGACTTTAGAGCTTAGGATTAGGTGGCTCGGGTATTTTACTCAAGGAGCTATTCAAGGAGAGGTTTGCACCTCGGGAGATTTGATCCCTCTCGGTGCTTGATAGAGCCTAGGATTTGGATCTATGCTGGTATTAATCTATGCAATGTTCCTTAAAAGTTTTGCAAGAGTGTTGTTGCATTGCGACGTTCATCAAGTATTAGGTTGGATTGCAACATTGCTATATGGTTATGTCACATTGTGACATTGTGACTTTTGAGGAATGTACCAATTCAATATTGGGCTAATCATTGAGGAATGATACATTCCAACATAATTCAAATCTGCAATGTATTTTTAATTAAATTATAATATTTTTTTAATATGACAATTTATCATCAATATAATAATTTTATACACTATAATATAATATTATAGTTAAGTATTAATATTTTGAATTAAATATTAATATATATTATTAATACAATGATTATAATATTTTAATTAAATATCATATTAGTACTATTATTAGTATAGAATAATATAATATAATCAATTAAAAAATATTATCATTATATTTAAATAATATTATTTTTTAAATAATTATTATATTATAATTAATTAATTAGTAATATTTTATTAATATATGTTTTTTAATATCTTTATGTACCATTATATTAATTTTATTTACTAAGGTATAATAAATTATTATAATGGAATGATATTATTTTAATTAATTATAATATTTATAAATAAATAATTAATATTAATTATTTATATTATATTATAAGTAATTAAACAATATTATTCTATTGATATTTTGGAGATATGTTTACGCGTCAACCGGTTACTAGCAGCAACCACAATAATAATAATAATGTGTCTGAATACGTCGATGGGCGTAAATTAGGCACATACTTTCCATATTAATGTTTTTCTCTATAATATGTGCCCAATTTGGGCCTAACGACATGTTCAGACACATTATTATTAATGTGGTTGTTTCTAGTTACCTTGATAGACGTGACGTTTTTTCCTAGGTCAGTTTTGAAAAGATTCATCGTCCCTCCAACCACTATTTGCTCACCACATGTTTCTCTCATGGTTGTCGCCACGTGTTTGTCGTGCTCATGAATTTTTGGTCCAGTACAGTGCTTTCTTGCGTGTTGAGGAATTAAACTATTATCCTTCTACTAGGATGTGAGAGGATGGACACTAGGCAACGCCAAGAAGCTGTAGGGGCTACTGCTAGAGGCTAGCCGCTGGGCGATGCCGGGAAGTTGCAGTGGCTGCCGAAAAACAACCTACCTGAGGTATATAGCGAATTAAAAAACATTGTGTCACAAGGAAGGTGAGCCACAGGTAAATAAAATTTGTTGTGTTAATGTTTGTATGTTTGGTATCTATTACTGTCGCACAACATTTGTGTTTCTCAAGAATTAGTAAGGTCATGATCTTTCTTATGGTTGGACATTTGGCTTTTGCAGGCACCTCTATAGTTGTTGGAAACTGCAGAGCATGTGAGGGTTGGCGTAGGACACAAATCTTAGAGTCCTACATGTTTGTAGGTTCTCCAAGTTAGAGAAGCTACCAAGTATGGAAACATTGATATCTTTGGAGGGGTTGTAGGAAAAGGGGTGTGTGAAGCAGCAGAGCATACGACAGTTGGCGAAGCTTAGATTCCTAGATGTTTCTGGGTGCTCTGAGTTAGAAGAGATACCAAATATGGAAACATTGGTATCTTTGGAGGAGTTTTCGGTAGAGGGATGTGTGAAGTAGAAGTGCATACGTGCTCTAAGTTAGAAGAGCGGCCAAGTATGGAAACTGAAACATTTGTATCTTTAGAGGAGTTATTGGAAATCCGATGTGAAGCTGAAAAGCATACAGGTTGCTGTGATTTAGAAGATATGGAAGGCATTGAACATTTTATGTGGTTGGGGATGCTTAGATCCCTAATTGTTTCTGGGTGTGCTGAGATTGAAGAGCTGCCAGGTGCCAAGTATGCAAACATTGGTATGAGTTGAGATTAAATATCCCCATGTTCACTATGTCGTTTCCATTACTTATTCCGTTATTCCTTTTTGTTTACTTCTCTATATCCCAGACTTCCTTTACCTTTTTAATATTTATGCGCATTTACAGTTAAAATACTTTTACCTTTTTTCTTTGTGATTTAGAAACCATGGGGGATAATTTCTGAACGATATCAACCAAAAATCATCTTAACAATTTTGTGGAAACACTTGCGAATAGTGTGCCAAAATCCATCTCCTCAAGCATTTTCGAAAGCAGCGAGAAACCTTCTTTTTTAGTATCATTAAATCAGCTCTGCAGGCACGAGAAACCTGTGCATCGTCTACTTGGTGGAGGACAATGTATGTACGTAGCTGTGTTATCCTCTCTTTTGACATTTTTAAAGAAGGATTTTTTTGTTACTGTTATGTTTCTCTATTATCGGAGCTTGGATTTGTTCTTTTATGTGAGAAGACAAAGGTTTCCTCTAAATCTCCTTAACTAAGTTTTATGATTAACTCTGTTTCATTCTTGTGCCAAGACTATTTCAACTAGTTGCACCATAGTTTATTGTTATCTTAGCTTTCATGCATATTTTGTTTGGTTTTACATTTAAACTATGTTGTATAACACCACACCAGGGAACTGAGAAAATTGATTGAGGTGGTTTGGAAAAAATGGCTCTCATCGAGGTTGGTTTAGTTATTCATTATCCTTCAAGAAAATATATTTTTTTATTTTTTGTTTGTATATCATTCTCTTAAATTCTTAAGTACTTGAGGAGTATCAAATATCTCAAAGCTTTCTGAAGTGTAATTTTTGTCTCTGTTTCCGAGCCGTTGAAATGTAAATTCTGGATGCATAAAATGAAATGACTTTTATTTGCAGGGGTCCAAGATTTTTCCTTAATCCAATTAAAAGTTTTAGTAGCAGTTTCATTGGTCAAACATTATATGAAAATCCTTTCTATGTCTCTCCTAACCAGGTGATCACTCTAACCTTTCCCTTTGCATTTGATTTTTTGGGAACCAGGAAATAGGGTTTTATTTATGATTTCAATGTTCATTAGTACAAAAACTGATAATTTAAAAAACTGATTGCTCTCGGAGTCTACCTGATTTCGCTAGCTTCTACAATCTGTTTCTAAATTCTTTGGTCTTCTGATAGCTGAGAAATTTATTGACTCCCATCCACTCTACTTTTTCTTGGCCTATGCAATGTACCTCATTATATAAAAGTATAATAATAATAATAATAAAATATAATTACATTTACAAGTGATGTTACAACCTTACATGTTACCATGTATAGCATACGATGTTCACTGTCTTCTAGATTTTATCATCTATCCATTCAACACCCCTTATCAATCAAATTTGTTTCTATTGAAAATATGATTATATGAATCAAATTGTTGGTAACATAATTTAGCATGTAACTTGATGCGGAGCATCCACGCTCACCTCCACTCCACTACATTGTCTTCAATACGTGATAGCCACCGCATCATCTTCAAGCTATTGACAGGTGTTGAAACGTGGCAGCCTTGCATATTATTGAAGGGCCACGTTTAAGTATTGTGATCTAGAAAATAAGACAACCGATGCGATCATGAGGGTGGCAGAGAGACTTGGTTTCTTAGAGAGGGATGCAAGTCAAAAGGTTGAGGTTGAAGGAAGAAGGTGTTGGTTCCCATCAAATAGTCTGAGAGAGATTTTCTGTGGGGTTCTTGTTGTAGCATATATTCAAGGTTTTGTTTGTTTAAATGTTAGTATCAAGGCCTCCGATCCTGGATCGATATTGTAGGTAAATAAGAGGCATTCATGCCTCACTTGTCCGTCATTTCAGTTAAAGAATGTAATCTAGTTATGCAATATGAATATAATTTTTGTCTGGTTGTTTGTAGCCTCTCATTGATTTTATTTATCTTTGTTAGAACTGTTAATATGTTTTTTAGTGGCCGAAAGACTTGATAGCAGAGTGTTTGCATCACAAATCTAACCAACTTACCCTTTTACTCATTCAACACAATATATATAAAATAAGGGTTCTGAATTTATTACATACCACTCAAACTAGAAATACAAAAGGAAAGAATTATATTGTGATGATGAAGGCACTGGTAATCCATCATTCTCTGTCTATCTACACTCCACGCAGACATCAAAAAGTATTCTTTCAGCACACCTTGTTCTATCTTTAATTTGGTTTACTCTTTTGGATGTTGAGGTTCCTTTCATCCAATGTTTCCTAGGAACCCTTCCCTGCCCCTGGTGGATGCATCCTTTATATTTACTTAACCCCTAGCGACTTGGGGGTTGTAGAGGAAAATCCCCATTCGGAATGGGACATCCCTCGGGATGTGGGGGACTCCCCCTACGTTCACTAGAAATTTCCCCAAAAAAATGGGCAGGGCTGGTAGATACCTCTTCAATGTAGCACTGATACCCAAAAAAATGGGCAGGGCTAGTATATACCTCTTCAATGTAGCACTGATACCCAAAGGAAAATATCATTCAGGGGCCTCTATCAGCTATCTTGACCTCTAATATTATCCTTTATCTAAAGCAGGCTCCTTTATATACTTAGCATTGTAACCACAATACATATTATCTTGATTCCTACTCCTAGCAAGTTCCCAAATCTCATCTCTACTCACATCCTTTATAGCTCTATGAGATAATGAGTCTTCCGTTTTCCAACTCTGATTGAAGAGCTAAAGACACTCCATAATACTTACTTTTATTAATCTCAATGGGATTCATGAGTTCAACTGATGCCTGACTGATGTTTAGATATGGATTTGTAGGATAGCTTTCTTGCTTACAATTTCCTTTTAGTTTTCCTAATAGGGTATAATTGGCCTCATCTTCTATGAGGTGATTGTCACTTCCCCTTAGTATTCATTCTTTATTCTCGCTCATATGGTTATAAGATATGTCTTTACTCCCTCTAATTATTTTTAGAATCACTTAATCGTGTTTTTTTTCCTCGAAAAAAAAACGTATTTTTATTTCTAGAGAGAAACCAAAATACAATATTTATAAGTCCACTAAAACGAGCCCACTTAATCATGCTTTTCCTGACAAAGATGCCCACAATGTGGATCTAGATCATAAAATTTAGATATAACCGAATAGTCTTGCACTTGGCATTCCATTCCCTTAGTCTTACCTTATTCAAAGCTAGGAACTCATTAGATAGACAATCAACTATATTATTTCTTCCCCTAGGAACAGGGTAAAGTTCACGGGGGCTTCACTCAATAAACCGCTATCATAGCATGTTCGTTCTTGGCATATGAAACAATACCCCTAATTTCACTAAATATTGGAAAATACCTTCCAAAATCGTTTTTTTAACCCCCTCCCAATATGCCTTCTCAATTTAAAAAAAACCCTTTTTTCACTAGATATTGTATGTACCAATTTTTTCATTAACATTTTGTATACCCCTTTATATTTCTACCTAGTATATTGATATGATACCCCTCTTATGACCCCACATACATTCTACAATGCACCTTGCTTCTTTCGATGTATATTGTGGATGCACATTACTTCACCCATAATGCAATTACTCAACCACATATCATTATGATTTGCAACATCTAATGGTCTAATGAAGAGATAGGAGATCACTTCTTGTATGTCACTAGAGCCAATGCACATAGTACAACATTTAGATTGCATGTTGCAGTTCCCCAATCGCTGACTAAGCCTGTTGTGAGCTAGGTATCCCAGCCCCCAGGGTCTGTAACAAGGTCTAGGAGGCTGACTAAACCTGCCAAGGCCTGTAATAGGCATGAGTGGTTAGGTATTCAAGCCCTCAAGGCCTATCGAGGGCCTATAACAGGCCTTGGAGGCTTAGAGCCTCCCAAGGCTATTGGTAACAACTAGCTGAGTGCTATTGGTAACAATTGGCTGTCAATGACCACTATCTCTCGACTATGATCGATTGGAAACCCAATTCACCACGAAACCCCTGGCCTCATGCATGCCTCATGACGTGATTTCCCTGCGTACTGGTAAGCCTGAGCCTTGCCTCAACTCAATTTCTCATCCATCCGTGATCCCGCCATCTCCATTTGGTGGATATTTGTCAGCCCTCCCATATAAAAAAGACCCCAAAGTATTTTTCTATTGTTACATTAAATAAAAAAATCATTTGCCCCTTAATATATAAGCAATATAATTTTTAAGTTTTCATGAATATTTAATACCGCAATATGAATGAACGTGATATTATATTTCCTTCTAGTGAAGCCCCTGTGGTAAAGTTATGCTTTCTTAAATTGGGTAACAAGCTTCTTCAAATAGGAAGTCTTTTAGCTTCCATTTCTTTGCTTTCCACTTCCCTTGACACATTAACAACCAACATTGGATCTCCTCTATTATGAGATACATAATCTCCAAGGTTAAGCAAAGTTTTAGCCATTGGAGAAAAACTCAAAAGCCTCATTATTTGAAGCCTGCTCGACCTTGTAATGGAGGTAGAACTTATTCCTTCATTTTAGTCTTGAATTGCTCAACTTTCTCTACTTTGCATTCGATCTATTTAAGTTGATTCCTTAAAATACAATGTATGGCATCCTTTGGGATCTGGATATTTCCTCACTTGGGATCTTGTTTTTGTATTGGATATTGTCCTTCATTGAAGCATTCAGATACAATATTTATTACATGAGCCTTATATCTTCCATTATATTAGGAAAATGGATGAAATTATCTCATGCACTAAGCATTAATGGTGATGTACAATTTCCATTAAAGGTTCAAAGATGTTTGCAGATAATGTGAATTAATCCAGTTAATTTGATGTCAAATCATGTAGGATGAGTTCACGATATGAGCCCGGAGTCAATTCCCATTTGTCTGGCTTCTTTCCAACGATACGAATCGAAACAAGCCTCAATGAAGATAGATTTACAGAATCAACACAGAGCAATACATCTACATAGTTGCTGGTTGGATGGATTGACTAATTTTCTTGACATTAGCTAGATTCAAAAAACATTTACAGCTATAATATCATCACAGAATTTTCATACCATATCAATTTTGATGTTTGCTGAACATGTCAAAAGAGAATTTATATTTTCTAGTATTGTTTGTTCTCATATGGTAATACAACATTCATAATTTCTACTATTGGTTTATTGAGTAATAGCAATGTAGCAACACTCATTAACCGGCTCATTCACTTATGACACATAGAAACTCGTATAGAAACTCGTATTTTATGCATTAAGCATATTACGACAAGTACCGTGTTATGCTTCTATTGAACATCAAGCAAATATCATGTTTGTTATTGTTATGTTCCTACATTGTAATTTACTTCTTATAGCTTTCCATATCCAATTTTTTTTTGATAGATTTTTATGTGACAATTTCTCTTCAAACACTTGTTTGCAGATGCATGCAATTCTCGATCACAGGTTTAAAAAAAAAAACTTGTAGAATTTCAATATAAAGCAGATTTCAATGTCATTGAAATAAAATGCTACCATATACCAATGCTTTTATACATCCATGATGCTATTTGTTTTAGGTATAGGCTTCTGAGTTTTTCCAAGCATAGAAACTAGTCTCCATGATGTCTTATCACGTCCAATGTTTATTAGTCTCTAAAAATGTCATTTTAACTAAGGCCTTATCGCTTTCCATATTTAAACTTTATGGACAATGTGAATATAAACTTTATGGACAATGTGAATATATTTATGGGAAAATTGGTTTTCATATTCAAACATTTTGGACAATGTGAAGATATTTATGAGAGAATTCCTCTTCATTCAGATATTTATGTACCATGTTTTTTAGTCTCTAAATATATAATTGTAACTAAGATATTATCGCTTTCCATATTCATCTAGTTTATTTACCATGGATATTAACACAACAAAAAAATTGCTTACAAGTATTAATTTCTTGCTCCCTTTCGATAGTGAAATCATTGCTTGACAGATTTGAGTGTTAATTGATAATCTGAAACACGTGTTAATTGATAATCTAAAACAGATTACAATCTCAAACGCTTGTTT
The DNA here is from genome assembly GCA_027924585.1 of Larix kaempferi. Lineage (NCBI taxonomy): Eukaryota > Viridiplantae > Streptophyta > Pinopsida > Pinales > Pinaceae > Larix > Larix kaempferi. Next base: position 11,126,400 of record BSBM01000151.1, on the reverse strand, counting down.
CAGCATAGAAAAATCCTCTAAAGAACATTGCTAAAATCGATCATGCATAGTATATTCTCCTTCTATTCATCGCATTTACCAAAAAAAACCTAAGAGGGAAGGACATTACTCCCTCATGGCGCTTGTATTCCTTATTTCAAACAAGTTTATCTCATTGTGTACATTTTCACATTCACATTCTCAAAATGGAGTGTCGAAAAATTGTGAAAATTTATGTGAAAACAAAAAAAATTATAAATTTTCACATTCACATTCTTGAAATGTTTCAATCATCCTTCTCAACTCATTCAATCTTTAAATTTGGGTTGGGTGAAGCATATCGAGAACATGAGTTTTGGTAGGAATACCATTTATTAGTGTGCCATTTGAAGCAATAAAAAAATGTGATAACATTCAATGAATTTTTTTTCCTAAGTGACTTGTGAAGTAACTCAATGCAAAACCACATTCTATGTTAAGCGATGTAAACTTGCAAGGTGTGTGAAATAAAAATATGATATTATTGAACATCTTCATATGGATGGAATGATATTCATTATGTTTTAATAATGTGAAAAGTGATATTGTGTTAGTGTTAATGGTTCTTGGAGGTTAGGTACTTATTAAAGTATGATCAATTTTGGTGAAATAAATTTAATCAAATCTTATTGCATTTAAAGTAGTTAGGTGTTTACATCTGAGTATGTGGGAGATGTTGTGTTGGATTGTGTTGTGTTGTGATGTGATGTGTAGTTAGGTGTTTACATCTCAGTATGTGGGAGATGTTGTGTTGTGTTGTGTTGTGATGTGACGTGATTTGATGTAAAGTGACATATTTTAATAATAAATAAATAATAATAAAACATTTCGGTTAGAAAATTTTTACATATGTTTAAATAAACTTAAATATATATTATATATTATCTGAATTTTGTTTATCTTAAATTTTTTACATAATTCAAGAAAAAAAGTACACCTCAAGAAATTGGATGGTACTTAATAGTTCCGGGTGCAAGATGGATCTTTGTTGATTAAGATAAAATTAAATTATTGTTATATATGTGACAACCCTCACTAAACCTAAAGTATAATCAAATTTGGAACAATAAACTTGTTATATTATAACCTAAATCATGAGAGACAGCAACACCTTAGCCACTATCATCTTGACATCTCCAAAAGAATTGTTCTACAATGCAATCCATGTTCATCTTACGTACAAAAAGGTGATGCTAGATATTGAATTTCTTTGTTGGAGGAATAACTTGTCTTAATAAATACACATTTTAATATATTACAAAGAAATATCGATGAGAGAGGTATAAAACATTTGTACATTTTGCTATGTTCCATATATCTATTTTAATATACACATTTTTTGCATGTATTATTACCGATTATTTCATTTTAGAAAATTGGGGTAGTGCACCTCCTGACGTAAAACATCAAATTTAAAAGCAAACACTCTTAGTATATGATTTGGCCATCTTTTAAATTTACATTTGAAATAGATTTGTCAAACTAAATATGAGTAAATATTTAATTGTTTCTTTTGGCTTGACACTTAACTTGTAGTCTATTAGTGTTCACCAGAGACTCAAATATGTTTGCAAATAATGTAAATTATTAACGAATAATAGGAGCGCATATGTATTATAAGCCAGTTAATTTGATGTCAAATCATGCAGGATGAGTTCACGATATGATCCCGGAGTCAATTCCCATTTGTCTGGCTTCTTTCCCATGATGAGAATCAGAACAAGCCTGAAGTATATTGATATTATTATAATTATCAGTTCTAGAGTTGTTAGAACATGGCCTCGTATTTCCTAAAAAGATTTGTGTGTTTATCTCATTAATGAGTAAATTTAGGACATGCCCAATTAAATCATTATTGGGAAGATTGAGCGAAGCGAGCTTCAATGCACCAAGACTGCTTGGGATTGAACCATATAGTTTTTTGTTTGAAAGATTTAAGGAGTTCATATCAACAATATATCATTGTGACTCTAGAATTGATCCTTGGAAACTATTTCCTGCAAGATTAAAATAACTACAGGAACCAACTTCATCTGGAATGGATACTCCCTCAAACATGTTGTTACACAAATGAAAATTAGTAAGCTCTCTCAAGTAGCCAATTTCCTCGGGTATTGGACTTGTACAGTGATTATTGTTTGCTTCAAGTTTGAGCAATAAATTTGCTATGCCAATCTTCGGTACCAAAATCTGGGATAATTGACTATTCTGAATATATACCTACATATGTATACCACTACCGATGTCTTTCTATGGAGAAACAAGTGAATATCCGGCAGTGTTCTTGCCGATGCCATGGTCAGATGGTTGCTCTTTAAGTGGTTGAATTACCACTTTCTTACACTTCTTTGCCTCGCTCTGGTTCTCTACATGTCTGCTTTGTTTCTCTGATCAAATGCCGCGATTTTCATCAAGTAAGTTGGTGATTGATAGTGGTGCTATGCACTGACTGAGGAAGTATTTCCCACATTTTAAATATTCTACTTGTATCCCTTCAATGTGCGTTGCTTTGACTGAATCCATTCATTTGATCCAATGCTTTAACCATACTCTATGTTGATGAAATGTACATTAGCTATACTCTATGTTTCATATTTTAAATTGTTAGTTGCATCGCAAATTTTGAACTTAAACATAAGATCATCTCAAAATTTAAAGTGAGTAATAGTTGTCTGAGCAAGCTCCTTCCCCCTTGTAGTTTTCTTCATAATATTGAGGATCCATGAATCATTGTAAATTGATCTGATCATGGACTTGGCTTAATCTACAACCTTCTTCACCCAAACAATTTTATCAATGTCGTCAAGTATGAAGTCTAAGCAATGAGTGGAGCATGGACTCAGAAAAGACTATGATGTATTCATTGTACTTAAATCTCATTTTAAGTGAAAAGCAATCTTTCCTTCACATGATAAGTATAAGTATGGTTTTAGTCTAGTTAATAATTTTTTTAAATGATTCATTGCTGGGAAGAATAATTTTTTTCTGAGGAGATAGTCTTGAACTTATTTAAGATAGGTATTATGGTGAAATTATTATACGATTCTTGTTAATCTATTTGCAATTTCTTGTTAATCTATTTGCAATTTCTTACCCTGTTATATTTTTAATCTAAGATTTTATATTGAAATATGTATAAATATTCAATATTGTTGGTATCAGTTGTGTCACACTCATTACAAATATTTCAATGATTTATTAAATGTGTGTCACACTCATTACAAACATTTCAATGTTTTATTAAATGTGTGTACCAGTCTTGTCAAAATGGGTTATCCCATCTTGTTATAAATGATGACAATAAGTTAGCAGTTTGTGCAAGCTCTTGCATAATATTTAAGGGGAAGTCAGTGACTATGTACAATTAAAATTCTATTTTATCACTTTACTAGATTGTGGAAGTGTATTGGCTTTGCATATTATCTACATTATACTAGGAATACCCCTTTAACTATTGTTGGACCCTACTGGGTTTTGTTTTCAAGTCCTTGAAAATATTTTATGCAATCCTTCATATAATGTTAAGCAAACCCTATAAATGAGTGAAAGTGATTTTTTTCCAACTCGCTGCAGATGTATTGATTTGGGATTTGATGCTCTTTAGATATTAATGATATTTCATTCCTTTGTGAATTTGGAGAACTATTAATGATCTGTATCCCCTACTCTTGAATTCCATTATGTTTAAGTGGATTCTGTGTGTGTGTGTGTGTGTGTACTTAAAAAGAAGGATAATCATGCAATCACTCAGTTGCTCACAAATGTTTTACTCCCATAAACTGTCACATTGGCTTTTGGTGACAATGGGGGTAATTGGTTCACGAAAGTTACCCAGGACTTGATCACCTTTTCCCCAGTTGTTTTACAAGGAGTGAGGACCCCTATATTGTAATATTTGTGGGTGGCTTAACAAATTACTATTCACCATTGAACCAACATCCTAAGACCACCCTATTGGTTCTTCAATTATCTTTAATTTTTTTCTTGATAACTTTAAATTTTAAATATTATAAATTCCGTAGTTATCAAAATTGTCCATAATTGCGTCAACTTGATAGTTTTGGTGTAGTAGTGTTTTTTTTGTTGTTGGCTGTATTATCCATTTAAGGAAAGTCCTTGGATTCACCTTGTTTTGACTCTAGGGTTTTGTTTATAACTGGTTCCAAACACCTCCAAATGATTTCGAATTTGGGGAGGAAGGTATTGACGGGGCATGGGACATATTAACACACATATCAGACATACAAACAACTTATATACCCATCCATGTTATGAAAATTGCATTGGAATAAGTTTCAGAACAAGACTAGTTAATTTGAGAAGTGGAGATCCCCCCTAGGTATGCCATTCGATGCTCTTCCAAACATTATACAGGCTTCAATAATTTTTTGTCTGAGACTTGGATATGTTAGATGACATTAGGAACAATATATGTGCAAAATTATATTTTTTTTTAGGGTCGAATAGGAATCCTAATGAACAATATCTTCTAGAGTCTAGTTTTTGAGGTGAAATTTGTGGGCAAGGAGTCTCAAATTTCTTCATAAACCATAGTAACACTTCATAGGTATGCACACATCATTTGGGCCATAAAATTAACTTCATATGAAGCAATTAATATGATAAATAACTCAGCAAACTCTGATATAAAACAGGTACAAGATCATTCCAAAATCATTATGCAAATGCTTTGGGGAAAATGGCTCGAATCTCTTCCTTGAATGTAAATATCACTTGAAATACATAATGTTTCAAGATGTGGCTCTGAGGATATGATTATTAAAGATGTATATAGCATCTAACATGTCTATGAAGTCGAAATAACAATCCTTCACTAACTATATGCAACAACAAGTGTGCCCTTGCACATTTACATGACATTGAGAGAAAGATAGTAGAATAGGCATAGAGAAGAATGAGAGAAGATGAACACGAAATCAGTTGGGGTTTGAACCTACATCAAAACATGTCCATGAAGCTCTATTGAGAGGTCTGAATGGCCTATCCATCAACCAATTAGGATGGGAATCTTGCACCCTCGAAATTGGTTCTAAGGAAAGAAGGATAAGCATCCACCTTACAAGGAAAACCTAAGCTCTCCAATTTTTTCCAAATGAGAAATGATAAAAATATAGTCTCATTCTTTCTTCTTTTCTTTTACTAACCTCCCAAGGCCTCCTCAGCTCAAATTCCCTCCAAGAGACTCATCCCAACTTGAATTAGGGAGAGATTTCCATGAATGCCACTTGTCCAACTTTTCCTAGCTCTACTCTTCCATCAATTCGAATGGGGGAATATTGGCTTCCATAACTCCCATTGTGCACCCTCTTGGAGGCTATTTTTATCCCTAACATGTCATATATGTCAGATTCCAGCAATCATGTCTAAAATTTTTCATAAGTGTCATAAAATCTTCATCATTGTTGTCATAGGAGTTAGGGAATCTAGCTCCAAGTGTTACAATTCTTCTAAGATGCCTCTTCCTCTTCCACTCCAATTCGACCCTACATGATTCATGCCATGAATAATACCTATTAAACTCCCCCAAGTATGTTACCCTTCATATTGAACTCGAATTGGTGAGAGAATGATGCCAAGTGTATTGTGGAATCTTGCCACATGTGGGTCCCACAACCTCTTATGTGCCATCATGATCCAATGCCACCTTATTTTATTTTTATTATTATTTAATTGACCCATTTAATGTGAATTTGTAAGTCTAAGGTCATTTTTGGTTTTGTAGCTCCTTTATTCCAACTTTTAATGCTTCCACTCCCAACCTAGGGAACTAGTAATTTTCCTCCATGATAGTTCATTTGGATGGGGATATTACAAACTTTGAATTGGTAATTTTCTCTTAATGTGACCCAAATTGTCAATTTGGATCTAATTTTACATTACTACTAACTTGGACATCATGCTTGGCAATTATTTGACCCTTAGCATCAATTTGACAAACTATCATGAATATGGCCAAGTGGCTTAGGCCATTGTGACCCAATGAAAAATTTAGGGACATGACAAATCCTCCCCTACCAATATTGCTTTTCCTCAAGCAATTTCAAACATGGACGTTAAATAACCTTCTTTCTTTCCAAAAATTTGCTTCTAAAACTCTGAGTAGTGGCACTCATGTACTACAATTGTGTGTTTCCAAAAGTAAGGAGATGTGGGTTTTATTTTTCATATTGATATCCCCTATGACATCACCAATAAACACCAAAATATTAATTAAATCCATCAAAACAAAGTTTACACAATTACTCTTTACCTCTTTCATATTTTGGAAACCCTTTCTGATACCACTGTATAATTATTTGAAGTTGCCACTGAGTTTCCCAACTTTGAGTCTTCAAGATTCCATGAAAAATTTAGAGAGGAACCACCAGGCTTTCTGCTACACTAATCTGATTAAAATCACCTTATTAAGTGGGGACCCAATATCTCATACTACTTGTTTCCCCAAAAAATTGAAACCAATGAGACTAAAATTTATCCCAGGGTCCCATTGCTTGTATTGCACTCCAACAATTAGGAGTGCTCTCCAACCCATACCATCATGAAAGAGAATTCTTGGATGCCATTTCCTTGTATGCATTCTTCCAAACATCATAAGTACAAAATATAGATCATCAAAGTACATAACAACATAATAAAAATGTACATCGAGTAGGTGCCTCATCAAAGAATCATGAATGTGCTTATACCTCCGAGTAAGTAGACCACCATTTCCCAAGTGCATACAAGCATCAAGTGACCATCAAATCTGCTCCAATGACATAGGTGAGGATCACATGTCCTATAATGTTGCTCCAAAAGGATGCAAGATGCATCAAAATAATCAGCCATGTATTCTTTCATCCAAGAAGTGAATAAAGAATCTCCACTAAAATATGAACCATGTAGGGAGCAAAGAAAACAATGAGCCTTCAAGGGGCTCACATAAGTACCATTTGTGCATCCATGAATATGTGTATCATCAAGAGATAACAAGGGATGTTGCTGCCAATAAGATTTTTCTCCAATCATATATCTCTTCACCCAAGTATTGGATGAATTTCATCCAACATCAATTGAACTAAGCAAGGAGCAAGGAAAATCATGAGTCTTCAAGTGACTCTAGTGAACATCATAAGTGCATCCATGTATATGTGCATCAGCAACAAATAACAAAGGATGTTGTTTCCAATAAGAATTTTCTCCAATCATATATATCTTCACCCAAGTATTGGATGAAGTTCCTCCAACATCAATTGAACTAAGCAAGGAGCAAGGAAAATCACGAGTCTTCAAGTGACTCAAGTGAACATCAAAGGTGCATCCATGTAGATATGTATCATCATAAGGTAACAAAGGATGCTGCTGGAAATGTAAATAAGAAATTGTTGTAGTCATGTCATCATCAAAAGGAGAGGTCGGAGTTTCATGCTCCTCATGTGGCACCATCAGAAAGAAACCTTTCACCCAAACTTCATTATGCAAAATATGGAAGTGTAGGATGTAGGAGAATGAACCAAGTCACCCAAATGATCAGAAAGTGAATAAGTGTCATCATGTGAAGGCTCCATAAGGGTAGGATCATGCACCTCTCTCAAAAGTGCAAAACGTTCCTCATAGGTTGGTTCCAAGGTAGTGGAATCATACACTTCTTCAAAAAGTGTGTAACCATTTCCAAGAGGCAAATCAAGTTCCTCTTCCACCCCAACAAGTGCTTGGCTCTCATCAAGCTCATATTCAAACACATCAAACACATGCAAGTTTCCATGTTTCTCATGATCCATCATGTCATGAGAATCCTCCCAACAATCTACCATTTGACAATATGTAACATAGGAGGTAGAACGAGTATCTTGCAACCTATCAAGAAGTTTCTCATTTTGCATTTTGAGATTATGAATATCCTCATTATTCTTCAAGTATGCTCCATGTAACCATTCATTAAGCTCAACCAATTTGTTTCTATAAAAAAGCAAAGACATGAAATTACCTTTGATGTTGCACATTGCTCTTTGAATCTTCTCCATGTCTTCAAGAAAGGATGGATCCTTCAATGAAGAAACTCTCCAACAAGAATTTGACACAAATTCTTGAGTCTCGTGGAGTATGCTAAGGGTATCTTGGATCTTCTTTTCATTCATCTTTAATGACCCTTCAAGAAAAAGAGGCTCTTGTAGAGGGACCTCTTCTTCTTTGTCATTTCTGCTTGGAACAACTTCATTAAGCTCATGTGGTGATGGGGAAGTTGATCTTGGTTCTTCTTCAATTGCTACAAGGCCTTCATTTTCATGCTTAATGGAACTTTTGCTTGCAGCAACACTTTCAAAAGTGATCTCTATGTCACCAACATAGAGGTGTTAACACCCATCAATAGGCACTACTTCACAGTTCAAGTATCCATCAGTAGATGCTCTTTGATTCAGGTCCAAATTAGAGTGTGTCTCGAAATGATCTTTAGTATTTTCAATGGAATATTCATCATGCTCATGTGATGTTTTCTCATATTTTTTAGAGTCACTTGTGAGTGACTTTCAATCCTCTTCATGTAATGCTTCTTCTGCTTCACCTATTTTAGAACTAGGTGGCTCATGGGTCTCCTCATTTTTGTCCTCCTTTTCACTCAAACATATATGATTTTCTCTCTAAGGTATTTTGAAAGAAGGGCATAGACCTTTCTTCACTAAATACACATATTCAGTATTGGGCCTATTTCCAAACACCCAATCGACATAGTCTTCAAAAGGAATGGCCTTTTGTGTATCTCTCTTATACAGATCAAGATATGCCTGATATTGTTGGTGCAAGGTTTTACATGTTTCTCTCAATATACATTGTAATTCATTCATAGAATTATCCTTTGGTAGTATGACACACTCATATTCATCAGACTCAAGGTCATAAGAATAACCCTCATTCCTTATGAAATTGTAAGAAGTGTTGCATGATGGCACCTATTCCTCATACCATTCCCATTCTTCTTCATATTGCTCATAAGCATTGTACTCATAGGATTCATCATAATAGTAAGACATGGCTGAAAATTCTTCTTCAATGGATGATATTAATGCATAGGTTCAAGGACCATGCTCTGATACCACTGTAATATCCCTTCAAGGAAATTCCTTGGATTCACCTTGTTTTGACTCTAGGGTTTTGCTTACAACTGGTTCCAAACAACTCCAAATGATTTAGAATTTGGGGAGGAAGGTATTGATGGCGAATAGGAAATATTAAAATTCCTATCAGACATACAAACAACTGATATACCCATCCATGGTCTGCAAATTGCATGGGAAGAAGTTTCGGAACAAGACTAGTTAATTTGAGAAGTGGAGATCCCCCCTAGGTCTGCCATTAAATGCTCTTCCAAACACTATACGGAATTCACTAATTCTTGGTATGAGACTTGGATCTGTTATATGACATTAGATTTGGTTTTAGGGTCGAATAGGCATCCTAATGAACAACAGCTTCTAGAGTCTATTTTTTGAGGTGAAATTTGTGGGCAAGGAGTCTCAAATTTATTCATAAACCATAGTAACACTTCATAGGTCTGCACACATCATTTGGGCCATAAAGTTAAATTCATATGAAAATCATAACATTATAAATAACTCAGCATACTCTAATATAAAACATGTAAAAGATCATTCCAAAATCACTATGCAAATGCTATGGGGAAAATTGCTTGAATCTCTTCCTTGAATGTAAATATCACTTGAAATACATAATGTTTCGAGCTGTGACTCTGAGGATATGATTATTACATATATATATATATATAGAAGCTAACATGTCCATGAAGTTGAAATAACAGTCCTTCACTAACTTTATGCAACAACAAGTGCGCCCTTGCACATTTACATGACATTGAGAGAAAGATAGTAGCATAGGAATAGAGAAGAATGAGAGAAGATGAACTCGAAATCAATTGGGGTTTGAACCTGCATAAAAACATATCCATGAAGCTCTGTCGAGAGGTCTGAATGTCCTGTCCATCAACCAACTAGGATGGGAATCTTTCACCCTCGAAATTGGTTCTAAGGCAAGAAGGATAAGCATCCACCTTGCAAGGACAAGCTAAGCTCTCCAATTTTTTCCAAATGAGAAATGATCAAAATATATTCTCCTTATTTATTCTTCTCTTTTATTAAACTACCAAGTCCTCCTTAGCTCGAATTCTCTCCAAGAGACTCATCCCAACTTGAATTAGGGAGAGATTCCCATGAATGCCACTTGTCCAACTTTTCATGGCTCTCCTCTTCCATCAATTCGAATGGTGGAATATTGGCTGCCATAACTCCCCTTGTGCACCCTCTTGGAGGATAATTTTAGCCCTGACATGTCATATATGTCAGATGTCAACAATTAGGCTTGAAATTTTTCATAAGTGTCATAGAATCTTCATCATTGTTGTCATAGGAGTTAGGGAATCTAGATCCAAGTGTTACAATTATTTTAAGATGCCTCTTCTTCTTCCATGGGAGTTACTCTTCCACTCCAATTCGACCTTACATTATTCATTCCATGAATAATACCTCTTCAAATCCCCCAAGTATGTTACCCTTCATCTTGAACTCAAATTGGTGAGAGAATGATGCCAAGTGTAGTGGGGAATCTTGCCACATGTGGGTCCCACAACCTCTTATGTGCCCTCATGATCCAATGCCACCTTATTTTATTTTTATTATTATTTAATTGACCCATTTAATGTGAATTTGTAAGTCTAAGGTCATTTGGGTCTTGTAGCTTCTTTATTCCAACTTTTAATGCTTCCACCCCCAACCTAGGGAACTAGTAATTTTCCTCCATGATAGTTTATTTGGATGGAGATATTACAAACTTTGAATTGGTAATTTTCTCTTAATGTGCCCACCTTGTCCATTTGGATCTAATTTTACATTATTACTAACTTGGACATCATGCTTGGCAATTATTTGACCCTTAGCATCAATATGACAAACTATCATGAATATGGCCAAGTGGCTTAGGCCATTGTGACCCAATGAAAAATTTGGGGACATGAGATTGGCTTCAAGATAAGTTTTTTGGTTACAAAGGTCACAGAGGCTTCCAAAAAGTTTCCTAGGACTTTCTCACCTTGGCCCTGGCTGTTTTACCAATAGTGAGCGGACCCCGAGATTGAAATTCTTGTGGGTGTCTTAACAATCCATACGGTTTACCATTGAACCAACACTCTAACAAAACCCTATTGGCTCTTCAATATCATTAAATATTTTCTTGATAACTTTAAACTTTGATCCATATAAATTTATGTGGTTATTAGAATTGTTCATAACTTCTTCAATTTGATAGGTTTGGTATGCCATTTCTTTTTCCCGGTGTTTGATTCAGGATGAGGTTGTTGATTGCAAAATTGTTCATTTGGAATTAAACTAATCATTATTGACACAATGTATTTTTATTTGACATTTCTTTTGGAAATCTAATCTTTTCCATTGCAAATAATTAACACTCCCTCATTGATATATTTTTCAAGGCTACTATAACGGCTGAGAAGAAGAAGTAAATTACTAGCTTTGTTGGACATTTTTTGCAGCTGATAGCTTGGTTTAGTTTTTTCCTTAGTTGGAGAGAAGTTTAAGAATTAATTTCGCATGCCGCAATAACCTAATTAGTTTTAATGCATTTTGTGCAACTGATGAGGGTGCTATACATTGCCAAATTAAGTGATTAGGATGCAACAAATTTTCATTCTAATTTCACTCTTAATGCATTGGCAATTCATTTTATGTATTATTGATTTTTGTGGTTAACATTGATCATATTTTGGTTGGAACGACTGGGTACAACACTAACCTATTCATGGTGGATTTTAATATTTTTAAAGTTTGTTCTATTGTTTCTTACTTTATTTTTGTTTTTGGTTGGAGTTATGGTTTTTATTATTGTTAAATTGAAAGGATTGCATACTATTACCAAATGGTTTTCTATTGGACCAGGGGTAAGACTGCTTGACAAATTTTGTTGTTTGAAAGGTCAGCATTGCAATAATGTTAAAAATATCCCACATGGGGTTGCAATGTTGGTTTGGTAATTTTGTCACTTATAGGCCTGGAATAAACCAAACATTGGACATTTTAGTTGGAACAACTGGGTAGAACACTAACATATTTTTGCAGGCTTCTACAATGCGAATAGTGTAGTATTTTTGGGTAAGTGCAAAAGAACTTTCACTGCTCACATTTTTGGCGAAGTGCAAGTGGGAAAGGCTTGTATATTCATTATGTAGTATATTTTTTATATTAAAAATTTCATGGTCTCATGAAGCAACTGCAATGTGACCCAAAGGCTTTCATTGGAAATCATTATGAAACTTGTGTAAATAGTGATTTGTACCATAGTATGATGTTATTTGGACTGGCACTATGTTTCTACTTGAAATGATATGAATAATGTTTTGGAGGTATCATGTTGTTTCATGTCTTAAATGTGCCCTTTCATATATTTAGAGTTTTGGGTGTAAGATAATGGTTGGTGAAAGTGGAGACCAAAGTTCTTTACTTTTTATAGAGTGCAAAGGGTTTGGGACAAATAGCTATGTGAAAGGTGATCTCTTTGATTTAAAAGTTATGGTTTCTACTCAACACCAATTTTTTGATGGTAATCACTAGTGGTGTGATAGCTATTGATGGCCACTGCGATACGTTGATAAATGCAGGCATAGGAGATTTAAGGATCATGTTTGCATAGTAGTTTTTGCTTTGGGCTGTTCTTTCTTGATTTTATTATTTATTCAAAATGGCATTGTAATATGCTTGAAATTGTTATATGATAACTTAGTTTTATTTTATTTCATCATCCTTGGAGACAACTTACAAGAGGCACTATTTATTTCTAGACATTAAAAATACAATAGAGATTGTTCAAGCATGTTCAGCTAGCTATAAGATGGTAGGTTCTGGTTACTATCAGATGAACCTTAAACATTGTGTAAAGTAGTATTAACATTGGTTTTCAGTACCATTAATGAGTTTTGGTCCTTTGTTGGGCATAAATAAAATTGTAAAAATATCTTATTCGTCTTATAGAGTTGATCACAAATTGATACATGATTTATAGTCATGAAGATGATATCTTAGATACTATTTGGGCTTTCATTTGTAATGTAATGTGGATGCTACATGACAAGAAATATTTATCTTGTGAATTTTTTCTTAGTAGCTTGGTTATCAGCTATTGTTTCTTGTGGGATTGAGTTACATTGTCAGTGTCACCTGATAGTGAGTATCGATACTTTATATGCCCAAACACAACTTCAAACGTATTACTCTTAATTTGTTGCAATATTTTTTATTAATATTAATATTATTAAACATATTTTGTATCCTCAAATTTGAGTGAACCTTTGTGTAAATCTAAGAACTATTCTTATAGAGAGTTTTCATCCACTTCATAGTGGAAGGATATTGGTAGGCCTAAGATGGTGCCTCCTATAGGATGATATAACAACCTACTGGCAACTTTCAACCCACAGATGCATGTACATGGCCTTATCAATATATCCACATGATAGGATTTTGATCTTTAAATAATGAAGCGTCAATTTACAATCAATGTAGATACAGATTTTCAATGTAAATAGCATCCAAAAATGGTCGATACTGGTGCTCCCCTTTGATGTATGGAGATAATGTGATCTATATGAATGAGATACTTTCTCTTAGATAGAAGATTGTAAAGCTTAAAAAAATTTAATACACTAATAATTCTAAGAAAATTTATAGAACTAATGGAAGTATTCTATGGGATTTTTAACTAGGAGTAGGTTTTATACACCCATACATAATATTGACAAGTTTGATGGAACCATGTTGGCCTTCAGAGTGCAAGTGATATGAAGAATTTGAGCCATATTGTGTTGAAGTGTTGTAGTATCTTTCCATAGGGAATCTCAAGGATAAAATTTGAAGGGTCGGTCTTAATTTCAACTTGAAGAGCATATGTTCAACTAACCCTTCAACGATGAAGGGTTATATACACGATTATACTTCTATTAACAAGTGTGAATTAAGTAAACCCTTAATAAAAAGATGTGAATAAAATTTTAACTTTTCAAATCTTTACAATCTTATAAATGCAAGATAGAATGATAGAGATTAATTTATTTGTAATACATATATTAAACCTTGAATTAAGAAGGACAAATTTAAATCACCAAATTCAGTTCCCTCCTTTATTTGTAGCAACATTCATCCACAAAGCAATAACAACATGAAGCCAATAGGATGCCACCAAAATTAGCAATGAAAGACCCCAATCAATACACAGATCCTAATAAAAACTAAAAATATTGTTGCATTCAAATTTAAAGGAAAAAATGAGGAGAATTTGCTTACCATCCCTCCAAGGATCAAAATAAGAACAATTTGCATTTACTTGCATGATGCTGTGAGTTGTTTTCTCTGGTCCAAAATAGAGGTTGAGATTGAGACATATTCCAAAATCTATGAGCAATATTCATAGCATGCCTAGAAATCATGGCAAACAATGCAACAACATTTTTCACATACATTTGCTCAAACACTTGGCATGCAATATCCATTTTGTTGGAAGAACCCATTCTCAACATGTCTAGAAATCATGGCAGTCAATGCAACAGAATTTTTCACATACATTTGCTCAAACACTTGGCATGCAATATCCATACTGCCGCACTTAGCATACATGTTTATAAGTGTTGTTCCTACATAAACATCCAAATCAAACCCACCCCTAACAATGAAATCATGGATTTCTTTGGCTTGCTCAATATCCCCTAACTTCCCACATGTCGAAAGCTTACAAATCACCGTAACTAAATTAGACATCAAACCTGCTAGATGCAACTGGTGGTAGAGCGCCAAATCTTTTCCTCCATGTCCACTCTGTGCATACTCTGCAATCATTGCACTCCATCAAATAACATCTTTGGTACACATTTTGTCAAACACTTGACATGCATTATCTATCTACCCACATTTAGAAAACATGTCTATAAGGGCAGATCCTACAATTAAATCCCACTATCTACAATTTGATCATGAATCCTCTTTCCCTCTTATAGAACCAACAACCCAGCACAAGCCTTAAGCACAAACGTAAACATAAAGTTGTCTCACAGTAAACCTGTCCCCTGCATTTGATAATACAATACAAGGGCTTCATCATATTGCCCAATAATGGCATACCCTTTAATCATAATATTCCATAATGTGAGATTTTGTTTTTCCAATCTACCAAACATTAGACGCGCATCTCCCATATTCCCAGAGACGG
This sequence comes from Larix kaempferi, assembly GCA_027924585.1. Taxonomy (NCBI): domain Eukaryota; kingdom Viridiplantae; phylum Streptophyta; class Pinopsida; order Pinales; family Pinaceae; genus Larix; species Larix kaempferi. Next base: position 11,111,106 of record BSBM01000151.1, on the reverse strand, counting down.
CATGAAGATTAACAATTTGGGTTCCCAGATTTACAGAGGAATTGAACAAGGAGCAATAGAGGCTTTGTATCTCAATGGATATAGATGAGAAATCATTGGTTATCTAAAATCTCTGTTAACTCGAGCTGCTTTACTCATGCTAGCGGTCAATGCTTCTATGCTTCCACCTTTAGAGGGATAAGACTTATTGAGAAGGCTTGATCAATTTATTGGATTTGATACCTTATATATAGACTCTAAGCTTATATATAATGAATGTATAATTTCATATATAAATATTTGTATAAGGTTCAGGAAGATCTCAAATATACCTTACCTTATCCTTTTAGAAGTGTCGGCTCGTCTCCCGCCATCTATTAGGCTCCATCTATAAGGGTAACAGAACTCCAGCGAAATCCTTCTTTCCTTTGAGAATGGCCAATGATGCCGATGTGGGGATGAATTTTCTTTCACTGTCATGGATTTTATTTTGATGGAATCCTGCAACAAAGATGGTGTGTGTCTGAGCCAATCCTGATGGCCTCCTGCTGCATGGCCATTGAAATCTCCAATGCTTCCTTCAATCTGTTATCCTTGTATAGGCTGTTGATATGGCAGGAATACTTATTTAACCTTTGTGAATATAGCATTCTTTTCTTATTGTTGTTGGGTTTTCCCTTAGCAGCAGAGTTGTGAGCGCCAATGCCATCCATAGGTTTACAATTTTTGAAATTGGAGGAATATGTTTGCCATAATTTTTATATTTCTCTTAGATTTTGATGATGAAGGAAAACGTGATGTGGATATTTACTGACACATTTAATGCCAACAACACAGTTTTAAATGGCCTTATTCAGCGTTGTACCATCACTTTTGGAGGCCTTAGATTTCTTCCATCGCATCCTACTGGCATGCGGTTTAATGAAGTTTTGTTTACAAATATTATTGGGTTCGCAGGTGTCACGCAAGAAATGAACATGCATATAAGTTATTTAATTCATCTCGCCATCCAACTAGCAATAAGTTTTTAGCTACCCCGCCCATTCCTCTCTCAAACGCCCTCGAGATTAGAAAGGTATTAATAAATTTTTGACTTGCAATTTTGCACCTAACCCTTCAAATGAAATTTTAAAATAATAATTACACTTCTTAAAAAACTGTCAAAATAAAAAATAATATTTTCTTATGATGGGCAATATTTTAACGCCTAGGACGACCTTGGAGGCCTTTGACGGGCAACGACGGGTTCAATTTTGATACTATAGGGATACAAATAATAAATTTAACATTTAAGATATACAAAATCATTACTGTATATTTACGCCAAAGGCGTTCATTCTATGAGAAACTGTTCCTGTACATTGTAGCTAAATTCCTCGTCTATCAAATGAATGGAATCTTGCCACGTGTATACTTACCCTTCACACAAAATCCAACAAGGTTCTGTCCGCATTCCATTCATTTATATTTTCCACCAAATTTACCAAGGTTATGTCCTCCTGCATTTGCAGACTAGCCGTTTGTTTCTCATTTCCGCCTAATTCGTCAAGGTTCTGTGACATGTCCTATAGCCGTTCATTCATCTTTTCGGCAAGATTTTGTCAGAGATGCAGGATTTCCTCGAAAATACCCCCAAGCTTATCCACTGCAAACGTCGCTTGGTGAGGCATTATTGGCATACACAGATGCACCACCGCAATTCATCTTTGTCAAGTTGAAGAAATTTCCCTGAAACGTTACATTGGGGACGGTATTTTACCCTGACTCCTCTCATGACTCTAGGGTGCGAATTTATGAAAATGCAAGTTTTTACAGGGTCACGGTGGAGGTCGAGCGGCCTGAAAAACAACCAGATTGCCCTATCTAATCATGCCTTCTTTCCAATAGCAAAGGCAACGGCTTGGAATTCGACCCCTTAATCATTTATTCCTTTTTTCGAGCTTTCCATCTAAGCAGAGGAAATCCAAGCCCAACCCTTCATGGCAAAGGAAAAGTTGAAAGGACAGACAAATAAAATAAAGAATCCTCTAAAATGAGTTCAATCAACCAGAGAAAGAGGCGCTAAAGCGGGAAAGAGGCACCCTCACATCAAAACCAACGAAGAAGTTCTGAATCGACTGTTTAGCGGGAAAGAGGCACCCTCACGTCAAAACCAACGAAGAAGTTCTAAATCGACTGTTTCGTGGAAAGGTGCCCTCACGTCAAAACCAACGGATTAATCCCTAATCGGCAAGACGTTCTCAGCATGTTTACGTTTTTTATTGCACCGATAGACGATGCCTTACGCTTCTTTATTTCGACTGGTTTTGAAACACAAAATAGTGGGTGGTTTCTCCCTATACAATTGGTCGTTTTTATTGTATTTGTATTTCAATAAACCAATTAAGATATATGTCTGCAACTTGTTAAAACAAAATCATTTTTAGCAGAGATATATTGTATGTTTCACGTATACTGTAAAATAGATATATAGATTCTGAGTTTATTGTAGCAGGTTTGGCATGTGATCAGGCAGAGTTCTCTAGCGATGGCGGTGGAAGCATCGACCACGCCTCTTAAAAATCATGTTCAAGGAAGAAGTAACCAGCAATTCTCCCAAGGTCTCGATATGCCTCAAGAACAACATATTTGTTTGATAAGAATAGCTAACAGCGTATATCTGCGTCTGTATATTAGATTTATAGTATTACTTTCAAATATTGATCATGAAATTGATTTTAGTTTGATTGCAGTATTAGAGTTTTGTGTTTTACATGCACACAGAGCCCCAGTGGGAGAGCGACTACAATTTCTGTATCGAAGATGGGGTGCCATTTAACAAGAACAACATCACATCATTTAAAAGAGGAGATTTAATGAAAGACAAAGTAGGCAAAGGGCAAAATATTTGGATGAACAAAGGAAGGGCATTGTATCGTAGACCACCTCATGTGATGTTTTCTCCACGAAATGTTCAAGCACCGCTAGTCTTTTTTTTTCTGTAAGGCTACATGCTTTGATTTGAATTTGATTTAAATGGTGATTTTTTTTGGAATCAACAGTGGATTGGTCTGATTTGAGCGAGAGTATAATGAGAGGAAGAAGTCTAAACAAGCGTTGGAATCCGATTTTTTTAAATAAATTTGGATTGTGTTGTTTAAATGTGATTTCGAATGTAAAAATGGATTTAGAATACTCGAGGGGATTGGAATAAATCAAGAGAAGGCTAGAGATGCTGGGAAGAAAAGCAAAACAAGGAGGTTCCAAGGCCAAGTATTTTACGATTTCTTCATCCCTTCCTCCCACCATGACAGCAGCGAATGGATTTACTTGCACCATCCACAATGCGCTCCACCATCCCCATCATTATGCCCACAGAGATAATCGCCAAGGTGTTGGTACAATGGGCATGGAAAGTTTTCGTTTGATATAATAATATTTTATCTCAATACAATACAAAAAATATCTATTCTCCACAAAAATTCAATTACATTACATTGTGCCGCCAAGTAATTAATTGAATATGTTATTGTTATTCATTTATTTGAAGCTCCTGTCAAATCATCCAACAATATAGTAAACAATGTTTATAAATACTTTAAATTCAAATGTTATACTTTTTCTTTATCGGATAATTTTATAAATGTTTACTACTTCACACTCAAATGTGATTTAAAAAACATTGTTACACTGTATTAATGGTTTGGTTACGTAGGGTATATACATGGCATATACCACAATCAATGCACACAAAAGGGATATCTATATCTCATCACCACTCATTGTTAAAACTTGTTAGAGTGTATTAATGATTGTGCTGAGTATATACATTGCATATACAATAGTTAATGCACACGAAAGTGATATTTATATTTCTTCACAGTCATTGTTATTAAACCTTGTTATGCGTAAGGTATATATATTGTATATACAACCATCAATACACACAAAAGAGATATTTATTTCTTCTCCATCAGTGATGGTCATGTTTTAATAATGTTACAACTTATTAGTCCCTGCCGGCCTGCTAAGCAGCAAGGACTATATAATTCGATTTTTGGGATTGTATTAGTTCCGGCACATTTTTCAATATGTTTTATGCAAATTTTTTTACATTATATTCCTTCCTGGCCAATCAGTTAATCACAATCAGTTAATCGCGAGCCTTATTTGGCCTTTTTTTCCATGCATACCCTACTTTACAATGCTGCTCCTGCTAAAGATATATCCTGTGACACTTTGCATTCACAACCTGACCAAGAATTAATTTATTTTTCCATCTGTACTGCAGCACCTACCGCAACCCCTGTGTCTTTTCCTCTTGCCACTTGTGTGTTGTAAGCATGCAACTTGGCAAAATGTTTTTTTTAAAACAATTCTATATAATTCCTTCGTCTTTTAAGTTGTTTTTATGAACATGTTCGTCTAATTGCAGGTTGCAGGTATGTTGTAGAGAATTACAACTTTGCAGGTTGCAGGTATGCTCTGCTTCTATTCAATGTCTCGTGTTCTTTATGGTAATTCTTTATCATTTTCATGCCCGCAGAGGGATACCGGCCACTTTCCTGTTCACGCGGCTGAACAGTCTTCAACCATTTTCGTGACAACACCTGGCCTTTGTATTCAAGGATTATTATACTAACAAGAAGTAGTAGTAGGTGCAGTTGTAGTGGCCCAGTAGGTTACCAAGGCCCGGTGTTGTTCTATTGCGAGCCTACTTCTTGCAGTCGTCAACCATTTTCGTGACAAGACCTGGCTTTTGCATTCAAGGATTATTATACTAACAAGAAGTAGTAGTAGGTGCAGTTGTAGTGGCCCAGTAGGTTACCAAGGCCCGATGTTGTTCTGTTTCGAGCTTGCTGCTTGCTGTTGAAATAAAAATATGAATACGTGGGATCTGTTGCTGATTTTGCTTTTTGCAGGCCTTTACGGGGGTGCTTTTATAATATACCAAATAATATACAGGTACAGGATGAGGTTGTGGATGCCACTGGTTGGAAATAGCAAATACTACTGCAATAAAATCCTTATACAAGTACAAGACGAGGTTGTTGCTGCCACTGCTTGGAAATAACAAATACGCCTACAATAAAATCCTCCGACGGTTCCTCCCTTCATCAAGAAACTAAAACTATGGTAAGCAATGGAATAAGATAGACAATAGGCCATTATTAACACAACATTTTCACAAAATGGACTATAAAGGAATAATTCAAAATAAGCCAACATTCAGCAACTTACATGTGAGCTATTTCGGAGTACTTCTCCCTATTCAGAAACTGCAAGATAGCTAGGAGCACCTGGTCTTTCCTAGACAGAGACATTGTGTTTCACTTCAAAGGTCTCGGAGAGCCTGGAAGGGCTTATGTCAAAGTTGTTACACCAAAAACTATGCAATTCCACCCGTGGCTCAAGGAGCATGAAATTCGAACAAAGTCTGCTTTCCTAAGAGACTGTTAAATTCTTGATTTTCATTCAAAACAAATGTAATGGTTGTGTACAATAAGTATTGAACATGAACCCTAACCTTAATCAGCTATGCTTACAAACTGAAAGTTAAAAACAAGAGAGCGGAACCCTTACCTTGTGCACTTCTCCCTTGGGTCTCTTTTTGGCTTGGGGTGATTTCAAAGGTTCTTCAAGTGACTACAGGATTTGAAGTGCTGAAAACGTTCGGTAAGTTCTCATTTATATTTTTCCTTCCTTGTTTTCTTTTCCTTGCCATGACTATGAGTTGTGGTCGTCATCATGCTCTAGCATCAAAGCACTAGAAAATGAATTAAGGTTCTAAAGAAATGAATACAAATTCACGAGAATATTCAAGAAAAAATGCCAGGATTCCTCTCTACGCACATCCCAAGCCATCAATAGTGATACAAAACCTGGATTCTTTTCTACTCACATCCCAAGCCATCAACAGTGATTCAAAACCCCTTATGTGCCTGTGTGTGGGTGATATAAAACATCCACAATTGTTTCTTCTGCCCGTTGAAATGAAAAAAATATGCTTTGGTTTGCATAGAGGGGAGGAGAGGCAATTATTGTCGATGTTCTGTCTGCGCGTCCTAGCACTCCAATTCGCGTGCGTTGCAATGGTGTTTTCGCATTTTGCTTATACTGGCCATGCGTGGAGTTAGTATGGGTCATGTAACCGGCATCTTCCCGAGCATGATAGTTGTTTTTCTTTTCCCTCCAACGTCTCAGACTCATGGAGATCTCCGGGTTGCATGCCCATGATAACAGTTCTCATCCCATTTTCAGATTCGTTGTTCTGTTTGGCGGGTATCCTCTTCTTCTCAATCGAGCTATGCCCAATTCAATAATGCCCAAGGCGGTTTTCCTGTGTCTGCACGTGGTTTGTGGCCTATGCAACAACCCTCTCTGCCTGGTCATTTCATCTCAGAGTGTTGTCTTCTCTAACATTTAACAACTCCTTTTGTGGAGTAACAACTATTTGTAGAGCTGTGGGTTAGCTGGATGCCTTCCCTTTCTCACGGAGTCTGTCTCTCATACCCATATTGAAATGTGCTTTCATAACGATCGCGCTTCACAATTTTTGTTAAGGTCCTACCTAAGCTCCTCCAAATCGACGTTTTTCATTTGCTTTTGTAATCAAACATGCAGAAAAACTTGCAACATGGCATAACAGACTAGAAGCAGACCTGAGTTGCTGAAAGAGATTGAGATGCGAACCTCATCACACTGCCTGCCACAGGGAGTTCTTGATTGGCCCTGTTACATTTTTTTGTTTCCATGTTCATATTATCCCAGTGCTCAAATGGTTGCTGTATTGTTTGCAATTTTGTCTTTTTCGTTCTACACTCCTTTAAGATGGCGCTCGCTCAACTTGCATCAGGTTCCCTTGCTCAAACGTGGCTGTGGTGGTTCCCTTGCATCAGGTTGCATTGTTTGAACATGGTCAGCAAGGTGCATGCCCTCAACATGGCAATTTGTTCACTGTCTTGTTTGTTGGGAATGTCTTGTTACCATGACGCGTTGCTCGACATCCAGGATAAAAATTGATACCTGGTTCAATGATACCGGCTGTTGCAATATATTAATTTGTAGCCCGCACATGGGAAACATCGCCTTAGGGTGAGACCATAAGGCATATTTAGACAACCTTGGATTTAGCTTGCAGCATTTAAATAAATAACTGTCAGCTTTTGTTGGATTCTTGTGTTATATGAAGCATTCTTTTGGATCATTAACAATTTTTTTTCCTTTTTAGTGCATGCTTTCACTAGAAAATTTTGTACAGATGGAATTTTCAATCAATTTGTCTATAATTTCGGCTAATATTATTGTTGTTGGGATTGTTTTTACCTTGAAAAAGCTCCCATCTTCGTTGTTGCTTAAAAAAATCTTGCATCTTCAATGAGCTTTAGTGCATGGACGTCCAGGAAAACGAACTGTCTTGCTTGCTTGGTTGCAGTAGTGAAGTCACACGGGTTATTCACTTATGGCTTCAAATAATTCTGAGTCTATTTCCAATGTGTTAAGTGGCACTGTTTTTGAAGCTCTATTTCCAGTTATCCATCCACTCCGTCAATGCTCTGCTCAGCTCGTTACTTTTGTAGTTGCAAAGTTAAATTACATTTGTTTGGCTGATCTCGAAGTTGTTTTATAACGTTTTTTTTTCTAATTCCTCTTAAAACAATCTGATAACATACATTTCCAACTATATAACTATTATATTATATTCTACAATATTTAATACTTAAATAATATGCATTAAAATATAGGTAAGATCTAAATTCACGTGCTCATCAAAATTGAATCAATTTAAGTCTTCCCAAAGGTAAGCCTTTTTCATCTTTGATCTGTTGGAAATATTTAATTAATGAGCTAATTGCGTAACAAGTACCACGCCGCTCTGTCAGAAACCCCGTCAATCAACCCTGTCAATGGTTTTGTGTCAACGCGCAGTCCGCACTGTCAGTCAGTCTGCACTGTCAGTCTGTCAGATAGTTCCCATCCAATCCTGCACGCGTCATGTTTACATTTATGTAAACGCGTTAATAGTTCACAAATCAAGAAACCTATTTTAGTCTTTAATGCAATACTGTAGTTCCCAAGTGGAGCGTTCTGAAGTCGGTTGGTTGAAATTCTATAAATAGAAGCTCATAGTTTAAATCTCAAATCTCTGTGAATGTAAAAGAACGCAGTGAAACTCATTTCCATGTATTGAGGAGCTACGCAGTTTACTATGGTAAATATATAAGTCTATGTTTTATGGTTTATTCTCAAGAATGTTGTATTTTTCAAGTCACACATCATCTTCAGTTTTACTCGCGTGAATTGTGTTTACATTTACCCGCAGTAAAAGAAATCAAGATTTCCAAATAGTTCACCGCAGTGAATGTTCTAAATTAACATTGAGTAACTTTGCGTTAGATAATTTTAGTTGTTATGCATCTTATGAAAAGTTTGGTTAAGAATGCTGCGAAGTGTTTGTGAAGTCCGCGAAATAAAGTATTGCGGCCAGATTAACTTCGCATCACTCTGAAGTTCACCGCGCAATCGCACAGTTACTGCTGCGAAGTGATTGCCACGCAGTTACTTGCTGCGAATTGATTGCTGCGCAGTTACTTGCTGCGAAGTGAATGCCGCGCAGTTACTTGTCGCGAAGTGAATGCCGCGAAGTAAAAGTTAATTACCCCGCAGTTAAAACTGTGAAGTTAATTCTGAGTGAGGAAAGTATTCCGCGAAGATAAATTGAAGTTCCATTTTGTATGATCTGCGAATTCTGAAGAAAAGAAAAATTTGGTATCCATCTACTACGCAGTTAAATTTGTTTGCGCGGTGCCCCTCTTTCCCTTCATCTGGTATCAGAGCAAGGTTTACGGAAAGAAGGAATTCAATTCATAAAGGGAAAGAGGTTAAGGATGGCTTCCACTTCTGGTAATCTGCAAACCCCAATATTTACTGGTAAAAATTATGAATATTGGTCTCTAACTATGAAGGCTTTGTTTAGAGGTCAAGATGTGTGGGACATAGTCCAGACTGGTTATGCAGAACCAGCAGATGCAGCAGCATACAACAATCTCACACAAGCTAAGAAGGATGTTCTGAGGGAACATAGCAAGAAAGATGGAAAGGCGTTGTTCCACATACATCAAGCGACACATGAATCAATACTCCCAAGAGTTGCAGCAGCGAAGTCAGCAAAGGAAGCATGGGATACGTTGGAAACGACATATCAAAGTTTCAACAAGGTAAAGACTGCAAAACTTCAAATTCTTAGAAGGGAGTTTGAATCCCTGTCAATGAAAAATATAAAGTCAGTAGACTCATTCTATACTCGTGTAATTGGTCTAGTTAATCAAATAAAGTCTCATGGAGAAATTCTAACTGACCAAAGAGTTGTTGAAAAAGTTCTTAGAGTTCTGCCAAAGAAATTTGAATCTGTGGTGGTGACCCTAGAGGAAAACAAAGATATGTCCATATTTACTATTGATGAGTTGCAAGCCTCATTACTCAATCATGAACATAGAATCAGCGGTTCTGACACAACACTGGAAGGTGCGTTCGCAGCACAGTCATCCATAAGTTGCAGTAGAGGCAGAGGAAGATCAAACTCTAGAGGTAGAGGACATTAGAGAAATTTTGAGGTCAAAAAAGGGCCTCAAAACAAAGAAAATGTACTATAAAATACAACCAATCACATTCTAATAGATGACATCATCCCCCTTGGTGAGGTGGCATTGCATGAGTTAAGAATGCTTATTTGTCAAATTTTCTATGGTGGATGAAAACACATAGTTAACCAAGGTAGTGGTGTAAGTACTTTTAAGTCATAAAGTAAAGTACTCATAATGATAGTCTTTTCATAAAATAATATTATTGTCATTTTCAAGTAAAGTACTCATAATGAATGTCTTTTCACACTTTCACATAAAATAATATTATTGTCATTTTCAAGTGAAGTACTCTTAATTCATAAAGAAAGTCCTTTCACATTTTTTTATAAAATAATATATTATCATTTTTATGTTTTTAATTTTAAATTATATATTCACTCCATTCTATTTAATAACATAATGTCAAACTAATAAAGAATAATAATAGATTTAATAAATAATAATAATAATAATAATAATAATGAAATGTGGATTATAATAATATTATTGACATTTTACATGTAAATAAATTCTCAATTAAATTACATTATTAAATTCATGAGAAAAGTACTAAATATAAAAAGTCAACATAAAATTAAAAAAAAATTCTTAAAAATGTTTTTTATTATTTAATTTCATTTGCAAGTTCAAGACAAATAAATGTTAAAGGACAATACATTTTTGGGAATTTACAATGAATCTTAGTCACATCAATGTAGTCTTATTTTATTAATTTTATTTCTAGTGAATTTTGAAAAGTAACTCAACCATGGTTATTTATATTGTGCATAGAAAATAGTGTGGGAGGTGACTTGTCATATATACCTACCCCATAAAACCCCCAATTCATAATATTTTAATATATCTCATATTTTTGTAGTACATCTCTTAGGAGGCCCTTTTTTGACCTCAAAATCTCTCTAATGATGAATTTCATTCAAAGGAGGTCGCAGCAGCAGTCCTGCACATGTTGCAGGAAGAGGCTAGAATCAAACCCCCAATCAGCCAAGTGGACAAAGGTATGATAAATAAAAAATTCAATGTCATTACTATAAGAGGTATGGACACTTCACATATGAATGCAGGAAGAAGCAGTGTGACCAAGGAAAGCAAGGTGAAACTCAGTCAAGCAACAACAGCACTGTGAACAGTTCACTCTTCTTGGCATGCGCATCATCGCTGGAATGCAATGCCATCCAAGAAAGTCCAAATGACATATGGTATTTAGACTCGGGCTGTAGCAATCATATGACTGGTAATTTAAGTTTATTTTCTAGCTTAGATAAAACAGTTCAAACTGATGTCACACTTGGAAACAATATCCAAGTCACTGTTTTGGGTAAGGGTACTGTTGATATTCTAACAAAACAGGAGGAGCATAAATTTATGCCTGATGTGTATTATGTTCAAGGCTTGAAGCATAATATGATGAGCATTGGATAGATGATGGAAAAAGGTTACAGAGTTCATATGATTGGGAAGCACTGTGTGATCAAAGATCTATACCCAAGCAATCGGTTAATAGCCGAAGTACAGATGACAAGCAATCGCTTGTTTCCTTTGAGGATAACACCAATCATCAAAGGTAAAAATACTCATGTTGTTCATGAAATTCAAAAAGAAAATTCTGAAGCTGCGTTCAAGACAAAAAGCAAAGGAGCAGAAGTTCGCAGCAACGAGGAAGAAAAAGGCAACACAATGCAAGCTGTGTTTCAAACAGAAATGAAGGATGAATCCTGGTTATGGCATTTCAGATTTGGACATCTGAACTTTGGTGGGCTAAAGCTACTGCACATGAAGGATATGGTGAAAGGATTGCCATTTATTGAAAAACTCGAGAGAATTTGTGAAGGTTGTATCTTTGGAAAGCAGCATAGAGAGACTTTTCCAGTCGGAAAGTCATACAGAGCTCGCGCACCACTTGAAATTGTGCATTCTGATATTTTTGGACCGATGCAAACACCATCCATGGGAGGATGCACTTATCTTATCACATTTATAGATGATTTCACAAGAAAGACATGGTTTTATTTTCTAAAGCATAAATTTGATGCATTTGATTGTTTTCAGCAGTTCAAGGCACTCGTGGAAAAGCAGAGTGGTTACAGCATCAAGATATTGAGAACAGATAGAGGTGGTGAGTATGTCTCAAATGATTTCTTAAATTTTTGCAAGAATCATGGCATACAGAAGCAGTTCACTGCGTGGTATACACCGCAGCAGAATGGTATCGCGGAGAGGAAAAACAGAACCATCATGGAGATGGCGTGCAGTATGTTGGTAGCCGCGCATCTGTCAACTGAATACTGGGTTGAAGCAGTGGCAACTGCAGTATACATCATGAATCGATGTCCGACAAAGAGTGTGAAGAACAAAGTTCCGCAGGAATCATGGACAGGTATGAAACATAGTGTTTCGCATTTAAAAGTTTTTGGTTGTGTAGCATATGCACATGTTCCAGATGAGCTAAGAAGAAAATTATACAATAAAGGATAGAAATGTATCTTTATTGGATATTCTGAAGACACAAAAGCATACAAGTTGTATGACCCTGTCGCAAGAAAAGTAATTATCAGTCGCGATGTTCAGTTTGTGGAAAATGAAGCATGGGATAGAATGATAGAGAAAAATGTGAAAATCGTGTCACATGTTTAACATGATGACATCGCAAAAGACGTGGTTAATACTCTGCATATAAATCAGAACTTCACAGCACCGCCTATTCCAAGGACTACGCAGCATGGTTCAGCACAAGCAACTCCGACACAAGTCGCAGCAACTCCGACAAGCACTCCAAGTGAGCAACAAACTCCATCAAGCAGTTCACGCAGTTCGACACCAGCAACTCCGCCAAGGACAAGAAGTCTGCGTGAGATATATGAGGCTGGTACACCAAATTCATTCTCTTGTTTTACATTATTTTCTCAAATTAATGATCCTCTAACATATGAAGAAGCAGTTGAAGATGAATTATGGGCACAAGCCATAAATGAAGAAATAGAATGCATAGAGAAGAATCAAACATGAAAACTAGTTGATGTTCCTAAAGACAAGGATGTCATAAGCGTCAAATGGATTTATAAGACCAAGCAAGATGCTGAAGGAAATGTGTAGAAGCACAAGGAAACATTGGTAGCAAGAGGTTTCACGCAGCAACCTGGTGTCGACTTCAATGAAACTTTTGCACCTGTAGCTCGCATGGACACTATCAGAACAGTTTTGGCCATCGCAGCACAAAAGAAATGGCATGTTTATCAAATTGATGTCAAGTCCGCATTCCTGAATGGTTATTTGGAGGAAGAAGTATACGTGGAGTAACCACAAGGCTATGAAGTTCCAGAACAGGGACAGAGTATACAGACTGAAGAAGGCTTTATATGGTTTGAAGCAAGCTCCACGATCTTGGTACAATCGCATTGACTCATACCTCATTCAGAATGGATTTCACAGAAGTGAATGTGAGCCAACGCTGTATACAAAAATCAATCAACAAGGTAATAATCTAATCATCTGCTTGTATGTAGATGATTTAATATTTACTGGTGATTTTGTCATAAAATAATTTAGAACAGTCATGGAAAGTGAATTTGAAATGACAAATTTGGGCCTTATGAAATATTTTCTGAGCATTGAAGTTCAACAGTCTGAAAATGGGATATTTATATCTCAGTCAAAGAATGCTAGTGATGTATTGAAAAGGTTTAAGATGTTAAATAAAAAAACAGCTCCAACACCAATGATAACAGGTTTGAAATTAAGCAAGGATGATGATAGATCCAATGTAGATCCTATACTGTTTAAAAGGCTTGTTGGCAGCCTTATGTATCTTACAACAACAAGGCCAGACATCATGTATGGAGTCAGCTTAATCTCAAGATTCATGGAGTCACCAAAAGAATTGCATTAGTAAGCAGGTAAAAGAATTATGAGGTATGTAAGTGGAGCAAGAGACTTTGGTATTCTATATTCCACCTCAGAAAATTTGAAACTCATTGGATACACTGACAGTTACAATGGAGGCAGCATAGATGACAGAAAAAGCACATCTGGGAATACATTTCATATAGGAACAGGTGTTGTATCACGGGTGTCAAAGAAACAGCCCATAGTAACTCTTTCTTCAGCAGAAGCAGAGTATGTTATAGCTACAAGCACTGCATGTCAAGCAGTTTGGATGCGAACGATGTTGAGTGATCTGTCGCAACATCAGCAATAACCTACAGTCATTTACTGTGACAACAATTTAGCTATCGCACTGTCAAAGAATCATGTCTACCACAAAAGAACTAAGCACATCGACACAAGGTATCACTTCATCAGAGAATTGATAAACAACAAAGAAATTTGTTTAGAATTTTGTAGGTCTGAAAATCAGGTAGCAGACATCTTTACCAAACCATTGGTAAAAGACCCATTTCAGTATCTGCGAAGTTGTTTGGGAATGAAAGTTCTACGCAGTGAACTTAGTCATGAACATAGCATGCTTTAGCTCTAAAATATTTTGTAATATTGTATTTTTGTTTGATGATCCCCATCCGCTCATAATTAAGGGGGAGTGTTGGAAATATCTAATTAATGAGCTGATCACATAACAAGTACCGCGCCGCTCTGTTAGAAACCCCGTCAGTCAATCCTGTCAATCGTTTTGTGTCAGCGCGCAGTCCGCAGTGTCAGTCTGTCAGATAGTTCCCATCCAATCTTGCGCGCGTCATGTTTACATTTATGTAAACGCGTTAATAGTTCGCAAGTCAAGAAATCTTAGGTAAGAATTTATTTCAGTCTTTAATGCAATACTGTAGTTCCCAAGTGGAGCGTTCTGAAGTCAGTTGGTTGAAATTCTATAAATAGAATGTCATAGTTTAAATCTCAGTGAGAGATGTGAAGAAGGAAAATATAGAAGTGAAGATCCATGAAGTTTTGAGCCCAGGCTCTGTGAATGTAAAAGAATGCAGTGAAACTCATTTCCATGTATTGAGGAGCTGCGCAGTTTACTATGGTAAATATATAAGTCTATGTTTTAGGGTTTATTGTCAAGAATGTTGTATTTTGCAAGTCGCACATCATCTCCAGTTTTACTCGCGTGAATTGTGTTTACATTTACTCGCAGTAAAAGAAATCAAGATTTCCAAATAGTTCACCGCAGTGAATGTTCTAAATTAACATTGAGTAACTTCGCCTTAGATAATTTTAGTTGTTATGCATCTTATGAAAAGTTTGGTTAAGCATGCTGCGAAGTGTTTGTGAAGTCCGTGAAGTAAAGTATTGCGGCCAGATTAACTTCGCATCACTCTCAAGTTCACCGCGAAGTGAAAAGTCGAAATCACGCAGTTACTTGCTGCGAAGTGATTGCCGCACAGTTACTTGTTGCGAAGTGATTTACGCGCAGTTACTTGCTACGAAGTGAATGTCGTGGAGTTACTTGTCGCGAAGTGAATGCCGCGAAGTAAAAGTTAATTGCCGCGCAGTTAAAACTGCGAAGTTACTTCCGAGTGAAAAAGTATTCCGCGAAGATAAATTGAAGTTCCATTTTGTATGATCTACAAAGTTTGAAGAAAAGAAAAAGTTGGTATCCATCTACTGCCCAATTAAATTTGTTTGCTGCACGGTGCCCCTCTTTCCCTTCATGATCAAAACAATTTATGGTTCCAACTTTGTTTTATCTTAAAAGGGTGCAGGCTGTTTTTCCATATACCAATGATATAGAAGCAATGGCGTTGCAGCAGAACCATATTTACTATAGCAATTATGCTTGTAATTATGCCTTAGGAATTTATAGAAAAATCCTCTTATTTTAAATGGTAATTATGCTTGTAATTATGCTTTACTTATCTTTAAGTCAACGACTTTTCTCTTAAAATGATTATCAAAATTGACTGTATCAACTTGTAAATATATGCAATCATTTTCCATTTTGAATTTATTTACGCAATTGGCTACCATTGCATTGAATAAATAAGATTTTATATACTAATTATGCTATGTGGTACTATTTTTTTCTTCATTTGTGAAAGGGGCCTTTTACATTAAGACTTATAATTAATTTATTTCATTTTTTTATCATTAAAATATATATACTCTTGTTCAATACATAATTTACAATAAAAAATTATGTTAATAAACATTAAATTTTATCAAATGAAAATTAATGTTTTGACAAAATATTATTATAAATTATTTAAATTTATTAAATAAAAAATAATGGTTTGACAAAATATTAAAATTTTATTAAATGAAAGTAATATTTTCATACATAATTAATTAAAATATAAAATTTCCACTGATGTTTTCAAACATAATTAATTAAAATATTAAAAATTACTAAATCGAAACCAATGTTTTAGCATCCTAATAATTAAATAAAATATTTAAACTTCATTGAAAGCAGGCCAATGTTTTGGCAAACCATGGAAGCAAATAATTGATATGAAATAAAAGTCAATATGTTAACAAATAACTAAATAAATAAATAAAAATTAAAACTTCACTGAGTGGAAGCCAATGCTGGGAAAATAATTGACATTGCATGGAATCCAATGTTTTCCCAAATAATTGGTTGTTATTGAATCCAATGTTTTCCCAAATAATTGGCTCTCCAAGGAGTTTTGTTACTATTTTAATTATATTCTCTACGCTACTTTCTTGTTGGTTGACCAACATGGAGATTGAAAACAAATAATAAGTTTCCAATTTTTTTCTAAATCTTTGCACAGTTTTCTCAACTACCTTAAGGCAATGACCAATATGGAAACGAGACCTAATAGCCTTCCAACATGAAAACTAATTGAAAATATTGCTATTAAATGTTTTCTAATCTATCTCGTGTTCACTCACAGTTAATTCCTTTCCTTTTAGCAGAGGCCTCTCCCACAAGCAGTTTTACTGCTATTTATCTTGTTTTTTATTGCAATACAATATCTTACTTTTGACTTTCATAAATGGTGATTTGATTAAGACATACACATCTCAATTCATAGAACTAGATGTAGATTTGTAGATTTACATCTCCTCTAATGTATTCATTGATTTATCTATCTTCACCTACTTAATTTTAAGTGACATAAATATGTTAATTACAAATATATTAATATTTTGAATATTTTAAGTTTAATTTTACATATACATAATATTGTGTCAATATAATAATAATTTATATGTTATATTTTATACATACATATAACTTAATATTGTGAATATAATAAATACATGTTTTATTAATTATAATTAAGTTTGAAAAAACAAATTAGTGTTTTAAAATGTATTTTAATATTGTGAATATAATAATTATAATTTATATGGATTATAATTAAGTTTAAAAATATTAATATTGTGAATATAATAATTATATGTTTTATTAATTATAATTAAGTTTGGAAAAAACAAATTAGTGTTTTAGAATGTATTTTAATATTGTGAATAATAGTTATATTTTATATTGATTATAATTAAATTTAAAAAATGTTAACCTTCTAGAAAAATATTGAATTGAATTATGATAGGAATAATGATTAATATTTATTTAGATTAACTTTGTTTTATCAAATTTGATTTATCCAATGGTTTTTATAATGAAATAATTTGGGAATGGAAATTTTGAGTCTTTTTTTATTGATTTGGATCCTTTTGGAATCCTCAATGTACTTTCTCCTTCTAATGACCTTATGTTAGCTCATTCAAACTAATTCATACACATCTTTCTATTGACTATTGTTTGAAAAACTCGTCAAACTTTATCCAAAGATTCACTTTGGTCCATACTTTGAAAGCTAGGCCCGTTAGGTCTCTTTGAAAGAATATCCTTTGAAATCCCCAGTGGACAATCAAGCCTCTTTGAAGGAATACCTTTTGAAAGGTCTTAATAAACAATTAGGCCTCTTCAAAAGTTCGAACCTCTTTTGAAGGATTCGCTTGATGGAAAAAGCTATTGGCCCTCTTTTGAAATAATATCCTTTTAAGGACCCAATAAATTATGGAGCCTCTTTGAAATGATATCATTCAAAGGATTCACCTTATGGAAAATCCATTGGGTCTATTTGAAACTATATCTTTTGAAAATTCACCCAATAGAAAAGCCATTAAGCCTCTTCAAAAGTACTTATTTTTAAAGGACTAGATACTGATCATCTGTCCTCTTCAAAAGAACAAATTTTGAAAGGCCTTGATAGACCATAAAGTCTCCTTGAAAGATAGAACCCCATTCAAAACAAAAATAACAAAGGCCAAATTGTCCTCCATTTGAAACTATCACTTCAAATTTGGTAATGGGCTTAGACATTGGATGATAAACAAGCCCAAGGGCTTTGAATGTACCTCGAACACTAGGGATTGAAGACTTAGAAGGGATGTTCTCAATCATGGTATTTGGCATGTGGCCACACTATCATACATTCTTAACTCGAATTGTCCATACCTTTCACAACCGAAATTGAATGCATAACAAATAGTTGAACCTAATAATTCTAAGGTTGTTCAAATATGTATAGAAACATGCATCTAGATATTTCAACAAATATAGCATGCAACATCATCCATTCATGAATTCCATTCAAATTTGCACATAAGAAAAACATAATTTAACTACATCATTATAAATAAGAATTCAATATAGAGATGGAACACTTCTCTTTTAACAAGTTGGTCCAAGGAAATTGGCCAGTAACAAGTAAATTTCCAACCAACCATACGTAATCCTTTGTGGATGATTTGTTGCACCAACCAAAAACATTCATCTGTAAGTGTTCAATCATTCAAAATTTTTGTATTAATTTTTTAATGAACAAGTATTTAAAAACTATTTTTTGATAATGGATAGGGAAATCCATGTGGAGAATTCAAATGTTTCAAGGTGAATATAACTATGATGATATGTTTGGTGTTATTGATATTGACCATACTCTTTGGGAACAACACATTTTGAAGAGGTTGCGAATTCTTGATATTGAAAGTTAACTAATATCACCTGGCTCTATTGGAGAAAATGCCCCCACTCTTCCTTGCCATCCTAGGTCTCAATGAAGAATTTAAGGTTTCTAGAGGTGTCGTATAGCTTATTAAGCACATTGGGGGAAAGGGAAGGTGAATCACAGGTAAATATAAATTTATCACGTTATTGTTTGTATATATAGTCTCAATTAATATCACTGTAAAATTAGTCACAACAGATCTAATGAACAAGTAAATCAATCACAATAGATGAAACTCGGAAAATATGGTGTAAACTGTGCAAAAGCATGCATCAGTGCTATATAATCCCAATAAGGGTGAAAATACAATACAATACTGTCACAATGAGTGAGAAATTCAAATTAACCAAGGAGGTCATTCGTATTAACTGAATGGTATAGCTTGGCTCCAACTAGGAGTCCTCATCATCAATTAGTGGTGGTCATCAATGCACAAGTCATTGTCAAACATGTGTCAAACTGATTCTAACTGAGTCTAATAAGTGTAACTGATTGTAAGTGGAACTAATATAGGGATGGAGGCTCAGTGGAGGGCGCATGAGGGCTTAACTGCACTCAGAACTATCAGTCATGTCTCATTGGAGGTCAATCGGAGTGATAACATTAGTTATGGGTCAATCAGAGGTAAATCAGAGTGATAACTGAAGTGTAACTGGACTGGTAGGTGAGAAAGGCGCCCTTCTTCAGTGGAAGCTGAAAACTGGGCGCATGATAGGCTAAGAGGGCTTAAATTGAGTGGAAAGTAGCTCCCGAGTGCTGGGCGACTAAGGACTAGGTGCTGGAGGTACCATACTGATGACTGGGGAACATGCAAATGCATGCAATGCATGTATGCATGCAAAATGCATGCAAAGTACATAAGTGAATGATGAGATATCCTAACACCCCCCCTCAAGCTATACTATGATGTAAAAATAAAATGTAGGGCCCTAGTTACTGAGACCAAAGGTCACCCCAATACAATAATCCAAAAAATGTTGAAATAAGCTAAGTGAGGAAAGAGGGAAAACCCAGTGGGAAGAAAGTGCAATGGCTGCCTGCTTTTTGCTTGACCAGCAAATAGGCCCATGTCCAATCATGAAAACATATCCGGAAGTGGAATTTCGATCTATACTATCACCTACCCAATCTGAATCAGTAAAACCAATGAAATCTAGCTCAGAATCTGCAGCATGATGTATGCCAAAATGTTTCGTACCTTGCAAATACTGCAAGATCCGCTTGGCTTCCTAGTAACGAAGCTCATGGGGATGTTGCATATACCTTGATACAACACTCATGACATAAGATGTATCAAGCCTTGAGTGTGTCAATTATAGTACTGAACCAATCAATTGTCAATACATAGTGCAATTTGCAAGCGGTGTAGTATTTCCCTCTTCAAGACTGATTCCTGAGAGGAATGGAAACGGAGCAGCCTTACATTCTGCCATATTAAACTTTAATAGCAGGTCTTTAGCATACTTTTGCTGATATTATGTGATCACATCAAAGTTTTGAGCTATCTCCAAGCCCAAAAATTGCTTAAGCAAGCCCAAATCGCTCATATCAAAAGCTAGATTTAAAGCGGTTTTCAGCTTGTTAATTGTAAGGAGAGTGCTACCAATAATGAGAAGATCATCAACATATAAAACCACAATCAACAAATTACCTTTAACTTGCTGTAGGTACACATTAGGATCAGATTTGCATCTTTTGAAATTCTGAGAAAGAAGGAAGGAGTCCATCTTTGCGTACCAAGCTCTTGGGGCCTATTTCAATCCATACAAAGATTTCTTCAATCTGCAAACTAATGATGGATCTGATATGTATCCTTCTGGTTGTTTCATATATACCTCTTCATCAAGGTATCCATGTAGAAAATCACTCTTCACATCCATGTAGTGCACTTCCCAGTGCTTGGATGCAGAAATGGCCAAAACTAGGCGGATGGAATCCATCTTTGCAACCGGTGCAAAAGTCTTAGTGTAGTCCACACCTTGGACTTGGGAGAAATCTTTTTCCACCAACCTAGCTTTGTATTTTCTGATCGATCCATCAGCAGCAACCTTTGTGCGGTAGATCCACTTGCATTAAACTAGTTTTCTTCCAGGTGGAAGAGAAACTAGCTCCCATGTATTGTTCTTTTGAAGAGAATTGTACTCTTCATCCATGGCGGTTTGCCATCGTGGATCTCGGTGGGAATGATAGTATGATTTGGGATCTGAACCAATCATCAAATAACATTTCTCAGATAATAATGGATAAGAAAAAGAAAGAGCTGTAACGTCCCCTTCCATCAAACCGATGCAAGGAAGGAAACGTGACAAATATACCGGGCTTATTGACAATCTCAACCCCATTCAAATTCGCTAAGAAATGCATGGATAAATAAAACTTGTGCGTACCTATTCATACTCAACAAGCACAACGGAATTAAACACTATGTATGTACACAGTTTCATCATGCAATCAGCATGTAAACAGTAGTCATTAATTAAGACATTGCAAAACATGGAATTAACACAACTCAATTAATAAACACATCGGAATAACCATATTGACACACACACGGACTAGAATGCATCAGCATATTTATTCCAGGCAAAATGATGAAACAATCATACAATAATCAATCTCATTCTCATGCTATGCACAGGATTCATGCCAACTAGTTTGAGATAATCATTTCATTCAATTTACATGAATAATTAGACCTGTAGAACATAACACATAATGATCATAATTTAAACCACAGAGACTACTTATCTTTGAGATGAAGCTGTCCAACAACTGGCTATGTGAGAGCAACGTTCCACCCAACCATAGATCTCCGTCCACCCTATATTCTTTCATCTGAGAGATCACCCCTGAGCTGGGTTGTGTATCCACTAAGGAGGAACTAGACAGGCTCACTCATAGCCATGGGTTCACTCAAACGGTCATGCTAATCCAACACACAGTTGGGTTTATCAAGCATACAAAAATAAAAGGAGGAGGATGCTAAGCCAGTGAGCTCAAACACAGAGCTACATACATCTCAAGCTAAATTCAAGCAATCCAATCCTCTGTTCAAACATCCACACTTGGATTTCTCACCATTCTGTCAATGAATAACTCAATCCCATCACTGGTTTTCTGGGGTATCAAAATTGGGTTTTCCAATGGATTTCATGGTAGCTAATGCTCCCAAATTCTCCCCAAGGTTCATACCTATGGATCCCCCATTGGATTTCACTGTCAACTACCAATTCTGGGCGTTTATGGCTCTTCAAAACGTGGGTTCTTTCACAGTTGCGATTTCTAGTTTTTTCTCACTGCTGGGAATTCGTTTTTGGATGGAAAATGATGCTGGGTTTTTCCACACTGGAATGGGAATGAGGAAGAAGCAACTCCCATGAGTTAGAGTGACTTGTGGTACAAGAAAATAGAGCTCATGCTTTGCCATATGAATTTATGGGCTGCCCATGCTCCATTGAAGCCATGGATTGAAATCTTCAACTACTTCCTTACAACAGAAATAAATGTCATCAAGGAAGGTCAAATGGATTCTCAAGGTGACATTTGGCAGCTTATGGCTCAATCCCACAACCCCCTCACCACTCCCTAGTGGATACACATGGCCCCTTCTCATTCGTTGCCTCCATAGTCAGTTTTGGTATTTTATTGCATGATGTTTATTTGCATCATTTTTACAATGTTCCATGGCTAAATAGCACATGGGTAACATAATGTCTAATACTTGCCTTTTAAATAAAATTCGAGCTTCCATTAGCGAGGCCTTGGCCTTGAGATCCACGCTAGGAAAACATACATCACATGTATACAATACTTACATTAAAAGCTAATATATCCTAAGGGTCAAAATGGGGTATTACAAGAGCCATACCTGCTCTTTGATAGTCTTCTCTTGTTCTCCTTGGATCAGCAGGATTTCCAATGTTTGGAGCAGTAGATTGTAGAGTGTTTTGGGCCCACTTCGGTAATTGAGGAGGATCATTATGGTCTGATTCCGAACCTGATATGTCATGGCCGTCAAAGTTTGATATAATATCATAGATATCAGATCCAATTCTTTCTTCATAATCACTCGAATCTTCTTCTTGTGGAGGGTGCAGATCGACAGTGTTTTCCTCAACTAGCTTCAGATCTGGCAGCGGTTCTTCAAACTTCACACTTCACTCTATGAATACCTTTTTGGATCTGATATTCATGAGTTTATATGCTTTTGATTCTTCCCCATATCCTATCAGGATACATTCAATACGTTGTGGGTCCAAAGACTTTCTCTTATCAGAAGGAATTCTATCCCATGCAGTGGAGCCAAAAACCCTCAAATTGGACACATCCGGTTTGCGACCAAAGAATGCTTCTAAAGGAGTTTTACCTTTCATGGATGAATGTGAAACTCGGTTCTGAATATATACAGCAACATTAATGGCTTCAACCCAAAGATTTGCAGCTAAAACTTTTGACTCAAGCATGCAGATAGCCATCTCTTTCAGTGACCAATTCTTCCTTTCCACTACACCGTTCTACTAGGGTGTGTAGGGAACTGTATGTTGGATCTGAATTTCGCTTTCGGCACAAAGTTGCAGCAACTCAGTCTTGATATATTCTCCGCCATTATCAGATCTAAGAGCTTTGATCTTTCTCTCAGTGGCGGTCTCAACAGAAGCCTTAAAATCCTTGAATTTTCCAAGCACTTCTGACTTGTTTTTGAGAAAAAATACCCAAGTAAAGCGGGAAAAGTTATCGATGAATGTCAAAACATACCTTGAACCATTCATGGACATATTTGGCAGAGGACCACTGATATCAGAATGTATGAGGCCCAAAATGGTAGAAGCTCTGCTAGCTTTTCCGCGGTCGAACCTGTGCTCAGCGTGCTTCCCAATAATGCAACCGGGGCAAATTCCCTTCGAGGAACGGAGTTGCGGAAGACCATCAACCATGGATTTATGTTGTAACAGCAGCAAATACTTGTAATTAAGGTGTCTAAACCTTTCATGCCAAATCCTACTAACCTCGTTTCCATGAGTGAGGAGAGCAGTGGGCTTTTCAAGTGGCACAAAGTGAGAAAACTCATAGTATTTTGCAGTGTGGTTTTCCTTTCCAACTGCAATAAGTCTTCCACTTTTGATATCAGAAATTTCAACTATGTTAGGGCTGAATGTAACTTGCTCCGGTTCACCGGTGTGTGTCATTTGATACACAGAAAGTAGATTTGAAGCCAAGGAAGGCACATAGAGAACATTCTGGAAGCTTCCATGCTCTACATGGATGGTACCTTTACCCTTTGAAGAAATTTTTGAGTCATCTCCCAAATGGATGGGGATGGAGCTGCTTGGATCGAATGAAGAGAAGGAGTCAATGTTTGCAACCATATGATTCGAGGCACCAGAATCTATCGGTAGAGTGGTGGGTTTCGAAACAGTTGCCATGAGTGCTTGACCTCTTTCATGATCATCATTCCTTTCCTTCTTCTGTGCACTGTCAGGAAGACATATGTTTTTCTTTTCTGAAAGGAGGGCCATTTGATCTATTGTTTTCTTCATGCATGAACTTTCAGTATGAAATCCACGGTTTCAATATGAACATTTAGATTTTTCCTTGCCCTCTTTACCCTTCTGCTTGTGCCTCGAACCGGATGGTGCTTCTGGTTGCTTGCCTTTATCTCTTTGCTTGGCAGGCTCGAATTTGGGCTTCTCTTTCCTTTGCTTTCCTTTACCATTCGAGTTCTTGGATCCTTGAGCAAAGAGGGCTAAATCTTTGAAGTTTATGGACCCCATTTGAATCAACTTATCATGCTCTTTTGTGACGGACTCAATGAAGGCATTCAAGGTAGGCATCTTCCAATTCGTGGTAGTTAGCCAACCGGAATTGAAAGTAGAGACAAATACCGAGTAATCTTTCCCAAGCTTTGTGAGAATGGAGAGGATCAATTGCTTATCCTCTTTCACAATGCCACTTTTCTTCAACTATAATGACAAGTGCTTGAATCTTGTGAAAAACTCATTGATGGTCTCGAAATTCTCAAGACTAAGAGCAATCAATTCATTCTCTAATTGAAAGGCCCTAAGCTCGTCCTGGTTGCCAAAGAGATTGTCAAGTTGCTCCCATATTGCTTTTGGTGTCTTCAATCCGCTGAGATGGAAGTGAAGATCCTTGGAAATGGAGAGGCAAAGGAGACCATAAGCTTCATCAGGCTTATTGTAGTGTTTGGTTCTTTCTGACAATGTGCTTGGCTCCAATTCGAGTTCAACAGTGACTCTATAGAACCCTTTTGAGCATAATATAATCTCCATATCATCTTTCCATTCAAAATAATTGAAGGGAGTAAGAACTGGCTTGGAAGAAGAGTATTCCATCTCAAATAGCGAGTGCACTTGATGTAGAAGAACTTGTCAAACACAAGAGAGCAAATGCAATTGGTGAAGATGATTAACCTACAAATCACAATCAAAACAAGAACAGTAAGGTTGAACAATCCACCCTTTCAGAGTTGCATCACACCAAGGATTGGAGATCAAACAAGTTGAATGGGTCCAATGTATCAAATCCAGGAATTATGTGGAAAACTCAAACTTCTGGAGTGGATTGGAGTGGATTGGAGTGTATTTTTCTGCTTTGCATGCACATGAGCGAATGCACATGAGATCTTTCATGCCAAAACTTCAGTAATTTTGAGCAAATTCACTCAAATCTTCTTGTAGAACACCTGTAGAAAAGAGATCTTGTCCCTGCAATGGCTCTGATACCATGTAAAATTAGTCACAACATATCTAATGAACAATTAAATCAATCACAATAGATGAAACTCAGAAAACATGGTGTAAACTGTGCAAAAGCATGCATCCCCAATAAGGGTGAAAATACAATACAATACTGTCACAATGAGTGAGCAATTCGAATTAACTAAGGAGGTCATTCGAATTAACTGAATGGCATAGCTTGGCTCCAACTAGGAGTCTTCATCATCAATCAATGGTGGTCATCAATGCACAAGTCACTGTCAAATAGGTGTCAAACTGAGTCTAACTGAGTCTAATAAGTGTAACTGATGGTGAGTGGCACTAATCTAGGGATGGAGTCTCAGTGGAGGGCGCATGAGGGCTTAATTACACTCAGAACTATCAGTCATGTCTCATCGGAGGTCAATCGGAGTGATAACATCAGTTATGGGTCAATCAGAGGTAAATCAGAGTGATAACTGAAGTGTAGCTGGACTGGTAGGTGAGAAAGGAGCCCTTCTTCAGTCGAAGGTGAGAATTGGCTGCATGACAGGCTAGGAGGGATTAAACTGAGTGGAAAGTAGATCCTGAGTGCTGGGAGACTAAGGACTAGGTGCTGGAGGTACCATATTGATGACTGGGCAGCATGCGGATGCATGTAGAATCCATGCATGCATGCAAAGTACAAAATTGAATGATGAGATATCCTAACAATCACACCGCAAATGTGTAGATGAGAATCATGACTCTCATATAAGTATCTCTATTTGTTGAAACATGTGAACATTTTTCTCTTGTATGCACTTCTGCAGTTGTTGGTATGTTTGGAGCAGTTATGGGAAGATGGATGTGTGCAACTAAAGATCATCAAGGGGTTCAAGCAATTGACAAAGCTTCGATACGTAAGTGTTAAATGGTGCTTGGAGTTAGAAAAGATGCCAAATATGGAAACACTGGTCTCTTTGGAGGAGTTGTGGGTAGAAGGATGTGTGAAATTGAAGAGCATACGGGGGTTGGTGCAGGTGACAAAGCTTCGAAACCTACATGTTAGTGGGTCCTCTGAGTTAGAGAAGTTTCCAAGTATGGAAACAATGGTATCTTTGGAGAATTTGTGTGCAAGATAATGTGCGAAGCTCAAGAGCATCATGGGGTTGGCGCAATGTACAAATCTTTGAAAGCTAGATGTTAGTTGGTGGTGTGATTTAGAAGAACTTCCAAGTATAGAAACATTGGTTTCTTTGGAGGATTTTTGCACAGCAGGATGTCTGAAGCTGAAGAGGATATGAGGATTGGCGTAGGAAACAAAGCTTTGAAATGTATGTGTTATTAGGTGCTCCAAGTTTGAAGAGTTTCCAAGTATGGAAACAATGGTATCCTTGGAGATGTTGTGCACAGTCGGATGATGGAAGCTGAAGAGCATACTTGGGGACAAAGCTTTAAAAGGTAAATGCTGATGAGGGTTGTGAGTTATAAGAGGTGGAAGGTGTTGTGAGTTATAATCGGTGGAAGTTGTTGATGAACACTGTATATGGTTGGATAAGTTAGAGACCTCAAGATGTCCCAAATTATAGTGTCCTGTGTGGGGGTAGTTGATCGATTGCACGGGCGATTGAAGGAAGGGATGCTACTTGCATGAAAAGCAAAGCAAGAGGAAGTAGTTTTGCAATGAGAATCATTTGATCATTCCAATAGGTGGTCAAAATGTTGGCAATATATATGGCATTATCTATAAGATTTACATGGTTTATTATTTAATTTTTGTTTGTGATGGTACAAATCCATTTCTTTCATTTGGTTTATTCACAATTTGGCTCTTTTTGCTTTGATTATTAATTAAATAAACTTCAAAGCAACTCAATTGATTGAGAAATTGAAGTTTCATTACTTTATGGTATAAAGCAAATACTATTTTTTCTAATTGTTTAAAAGAGATGGAATGACAAGCTTTATTGTGCTTGGTATTTTATGATTGAAGAAATTGATATTTGGTTATTTTTTAATAAAATGAAAAGAGTATTAAATTAATGTTAACTATTTGTAAAAAAAAAAAATTATATAATATTTATATTTTAGTAATTATAGATTTATAGATTTTGATAATCATATAATCTCAATTTTAGTAATTTAAAACACATATTTTATAATTGAAAAATTAATTAACCAATGGTTTTAATTTTTATATATTTAATAGAATTTGAAGAAATAAATTGTTTTTTGCTATTTTTTTAATAAAATGGAAGGAGTATTAAAATAATGTTAACTATTTGTAAAACAATCAATTATATAATATTTGTATTGAAGACCAATAGAAACAATGCCAATAGAAACACACAAATATTTGCCTCGACAGTTGTATCAATTATTGTATATTATTGTCCATCATAACCCTGTGGAGTTTTCTTCAATCCTCATTTCTAATTCAACCACCATCTTCAGTGCTTTGTTGTAGTAGCTTTAGGCCCTGGATCATGGATTTGTTGATCATGATAGTATTCAAGACCACTACAAAGTATAATCGCCATGGAAGATTGAGATATTTCTAAATGAATGGATAAGGTTTTGGAATACAATGACTTCAAAGTTCAATATGGTTGATCCCACTGATGAAATGATAGTTTCCCATTTCATAAATGCATCCTTGTCCAAGCATTATGGTTACCTTCTAATATCACCGCCTTTTAAACTCATATTATGAGTACATTTCAAAATGGTTACCCTTTTCTATTCAATTTTTCCTCTACTACGATTTGATTGTTGTTAGAAACCAGTGTACCCAATTTATGTTCAAGATGCAATGATGATCTCCCAGAGACAAAAAAATCCATAAATAATGGAAGCTTTATATAATCTACAATAAATTAATTTTCTATTGGTAGAAATCCATAATTCAATGGCTCCAAGGAGACCACAAGTCCAAGCATGGAACAAATTCCCTCAAGAATTCTATCATAATACTTTGGATATCCTTAAAGGGATCTACCAAAAGCATTAGAGGAATCAAGAATATTTTGTAACACTTAAAATCCATGTACTCGGTTAAGGAATACTTTTATCTTTTGAAATGCATCTAAGGTGAAATACACATATACGTATTGAAACTATAGGTTCATTATAGCTCAGATCCATTCGATGTGCAAATACATTTTTAACTAAGTATGTCGATATCCATAAATTTAAATGAGTGTTAAAGGTCATGCAATTCACATAATTATGAGTTGTCTTTCTTTTTAACCAAAATACTATCCATACTTTTTTGCCACTTTCATTTAAAGGCTAATGAGCACACTTGCTAAAATGGAAACATAGCTTATAAAATCCCAACAACTTGGGCTCGATGAAATTGAATATTGTGGAGTACCTAACCTCCTTGATGGAAAACTGTAACACCCCGTTTTGACATTTCTACCTGAACTACTATTATATGTTGTATTTATTTGACTGTGAGACCTCGTCGGTTGACGACACTGTGGACATATGGTTCTATTATTTTGCCGATATATATATGTGTGTGTATGATGATAGTATTATGATCGATAGTCATGTTTAGAGATGTATCATGTGTTAATTATGTCAAATATATGGAATTTATTGAATGATGGGTACGTGGATACCATTACAGTCATATGATGAAATAATGAATGTTATGCCAGGTGCATGGCGAATGAATGAGTTTATTGTTGTTATGTTATGATGAAATATATGTGTGTACATATCGAGGATTTATGCACGATATTCTATATTGTATGTCGAGGACTGACTTACAGGTTGAAACGGCTAAGTGATAGCTGGATCCTACGAGGTGGGAGGGCCTCGGGGACACGGACTTCGAAAGATAAAATGGTATGCGAGTGATGCATTATTTACTTTCATATGGTTATTATGCTGTTTATTATGATGTATGTTATGACATGGGTGGGGTAGGGTTTCAGGAAACTCAACCGCCCAGATCGGTTATACGATGACAGACCGAGTACAAGTGCTACGCTGTTGTTATGTCGAGCAGACATAATCCCTTGTTCCATTAGGGGGGTGGAGGCTTTACCCACTGTTTATCCCCGAAACCCAGAGTCATGGGAGGGCTGTGCTACGGCGCGCTCCCCAAGGTGTGTGATGATGACTGGTGGTTGCCTGCTGGGGAAGCTTGGTCGATGTAGTCGACACTTCCGCTTACGGGTTCTAGCTGGAACCGGTCATGACTTGACATTCCAGGGTAGTCCAGCAGAGGACAGGATAGGATGTGGAAGTTAGTAATGATGTAGGTAGATAGGTGTAGTGTGAAGTAGGGGTGAAAACAAGATCTAACTGTAGGTATGTAAAACCCTTGTTTGAGTATGTGTCGTAACTCAGAAATGTATGAATTGTCGTAACTAATAAGACTTCAGTTAGTTAAAGGATTGTACCTTGCAAACTATGTTAAAACATGTGTCAGTAAATAATAAAGTTTCGTGATTATGATCGGTGTGCGTGAATTATTATTGTTAGTGTACTTACGCGAGGTATGTAAGCAGTAGCTACGCTTACATAACTCGCCTACATATTTATAAATTGTGTAAAACATTGTTGAATAATGATGTTAATTATTGTCGTTTCATAATTAACTATTGTTGATCAATGTTAATAATGTCGATTAAAGTTAGTAATGATGATTAAGGCTAACAATGTAGATTAATGTTAATTACTGTCAATTTAGGTTATTAATGTTGATTAATGTTAATTATTGTACATTAATGATTAATTATTGCTGAGTAATAAACAAGTTACGGTTAAATTATGTAGTAAAATAATGCAACCTAGTTAGTAATGATTAATCGAATGCTAATGAGATGTTTAGTAAAAACTAAGGGTTAAAATGGTTAAATGATTATTGTAATGTAAAATTTAGTAGTATTAATTTGATAAGTAAATATTAATTGCAAGGTTAGATAATTAATTAAGAGGTATGGATAAGAATTAAGTTATAAATCATTAGTTTTATAAGGATCATGCTTAAGATTAATTAGAAAACGGGATTATTATTGGTAATTAATAAATTGAATTAGTGAATTTATAATTAAAGAGAATTTACATATTAAAAATATTAGAAACCATTAATTAAATGATTAGGTAATTGTAATTAATGGTTTGATAATTACTGTTAATTAAATTAAATGGGGAAGCAGGCAAGTTTAAACTATATAATATGTATATAACATTTATTATTTATTAATTAAATGGTCAAATGTTGAAATATGAATAAGGATATGTTTAAAATTGTTATATTAAATAAATGATTAAATTTAATTGAATTAAAGGTTACGGTTGAGAAGTGACCCAACCAACACTTTTAATATTAATTTAATATTTAAAAGTCCAAGTCCAAGTTGAGGGCTGAATGGGTTGGAGGAAATTTAATTTAGGGATAAGGGTAGTAATGGGAAGAGTCGGCAAATTTGGTATAAGATGGTGAAAGGGGGGAGGAGAAGGGGATCCTTTTGGCTACTTTAGGATTTTGGAGAAGTGGAGCAGAGCAGAAATTGGGAGAGGAGAGCTGCTAAGAGGGGATTTGTTGGAGTTTGTTTTTTTTAAAGGGATAGAACAGTTTAGGCTTGTACTCGGTTTGGGCTCGGGGGTCCAAAGGGGTACCTTTGGAGCTGGGTGGTCGGCGAGACCTCGCCAGTTGGCAGGGTGGCAAAACTGGTTTGGCTGTTGAGTTTCAGAACTGTGGGGAACTGTGGGGAGGGATTTTGACTGCAGGGAAAAAGGCAAGGAGAAACGGCAAACGGGGACAGCAAGAAAAGGGAATCTGCTAGCTACCTACAGGTATTTCTCCTAAAGGTATACTAAGCAATTTCTAACCCTGTTATCATTTTATCAAGTTTTTAATAGATGGTAAATTCGTGATTGAATACACATGTATTAGTTGTTACACCTGCACAAACATAAATGGTTAGAAGTAGGTGAACAGTAAATACATAAATTTCAAAACCTGCAAATGTAATTGTCATAGTTTTTTTTTACAGACCTGAAATTGAACACAAACCCACAAACAGAAACAGAAATTTAGACAAAATGTATGACTGTATATAAAAGTTAAAGGAGACCCGGTTGGGGGTCTTACATATGGTATCAGAGCCATGGTTCCAAGTCTGGAACCAGAGGGCTCACTACCTTGAACAGAACTACATTGAATAGAGCATTAACCAACAGATTTTGGGTGTATAAACACCAAAGGAAGTGCCGAGCAAGGGCAAGATATACACCTGCAAAAGAGGAAACAACAATAAAAGTTAAATATATATGTATAGAGAGGGAGAAACTATATTTGCATGTATGAAGGAAAAACTTATACATAGACGCATATCATTGTGTATATATATATAACAATTATTTTATTTTGCTACGAGTATATATAGAATTTTGGTTTATATATATATAGAACTTATACTTTGTTATATGTTTAGTTTACTTTGAAATTAAATAGAAACAGAAACAAAACAAACAAAAAAACACTACATTATAACAAAAACAAAGGACGAGAACAAATTCTGTTTTTCATAAAACAAGAAAAGATTACATATATATGAAAACAAAAAAAATAATATATATATATGTATTCTGGAGAAATGAATGAAAACTCTGGAATAATGAAAAAAAAATATATATATATATATATATATATATATATATATTTATATTTTTTTTTTATTCGACTAGAAAATATATATATATATTTTTTTATGCAAACATAAAACAAAATAATAATAATAAATAAAGAATGGTGTTATTTTTAAAAATAAAAATTTATATATATAAATTAAAAAGTAAATAAATAAATAAAAAAACATATATATATAAACAAAATTTTTATTTCAACATAGTTTAAAAAAAAAAAAAATCAAAAATCAAAAAAAAAAAAATAAAAAAAAATTAAAAAAAAAAAATCAAAAAAAAATTTGGACGGGGGCTTGCAGCCCGCAGGCGCAGCCCAGGGCTCGGCCCAAGGGCGCAGCCCACAGGGCGCAGCCCCAAGGGCGCAGCCCCGAGGGCACGGCCCGAGGGCGCAGCCCACAGGGCGCGGCCCCAGGGCGCAGCCCCGAGGGCGCAGCCCCGAGGGCGCAGCCCCGAGGGCGCAGCCCCGAGGGCGCAGCCCAGGGCGCAGCCCAGGGCGCAGCCCCGAGGGCACGGCCCGAGGGCGCAGCCCACAGGGCGCAGCCCACAGGGCGCGGCCCCAGGGCGCAGCCCACCGGGCGCGCGCAGCCCACGGGCGCGCGGCCAAGGCACGGCCCGGCCGGCAGCGAGCTGCGGCCTGGGCGGCCCGGCCTGCAGCCCACAGGGCGCGCGGCCAGGGCACGGCCCGGCCTGCAGCGAGCTGCGGCCTGGGCATTCAAAAAAAAATATAAGGAGATAAACCGAGAAAAAAAAAAATATGCATATCAAAAAAAAAAATCAGGATATACGTTAAATGGGCCAAGCCGGGTCGGCCATGGCAGCCTGGGGCGACCATGCAGCTCGGCCAGTAGCTGAGCTATGGCTTGGGCAGAACAAAAAAATAGTAAACATACAGAAACCATAAGCACGAAAAAAAAAATATACATGTATCCTGTGAAACTGAAGCGAAAAGAAGGATTAGCTATACCTCCGGCCGTTGCAGTTGCAGAGCTTGCTCACCATGACCGAGAGCTGAGCCAGTTGGTGGTGGTGGTGGAGTTGCAGAGCTCACTGGCGGCTGCTCTCGAAAAAAAATCCATAGAAGAAATGAGGCCGAGAGGGAAGGGTATGCCCTTTTTAGGGTTGATTGAATATTTTATTGGTTTAAATTGCATGTCGGCCGCGTGGCCACATGCAACCCAGCATAGAGGGAATCTAGGGTTGACTAGGTAAGCCATAGGTAAGGGTTTTAAATTATTTCATTTTTAATTTAATTCAATTATAATTTATTTCGTTTTTAGTTATTTCAATTATAATTTATTTCATTTTAATTTATTTTAATTATAAATTATTCATTTATAATTTATTTCTTTATAATAAAGGTTTAAATTAATCTGAGTTTAAGTTGTTAACTATTGAATTAAGTTAAGTTTGATAATAATTAATTAATTTATTATATATATATGTAATAAATTAATTAATTAATTAATTATTAATGAATTTAGAAATTATTTTATTAATAATTAATTTTATTAACTATTGATTATTATACTTAATTTAATTGATTATAACATTTATTAAGTTAAATTAGTAAATTAGGGGCTTGTTAATAGTATTAGTTAATAATTATTATAATTAAACATTATATAGTTAATGTTAGCTTTTCACCTCCTTGGAAATGCTCTTTACCGAAACTTCGACGTATAGTCGAAGAGGCAAAACGGACACGAAATCTCGAAAACGAGACACCATGGAGATCAACATGACGAGCTAATCACTAAAACATTGATTTTGCCCCATGACCAAAATGTTGATAAACACGACTCTAGACTTAAAACGTAGGTTATGTTATTATTAAATTATTAATTAATTAATGAGACCGAGGCAATAAACCTTAATTGAATATCTTGAGGAACTGATGGCGACCTGATGAGGATTGTGTGGAATCCAATACCTAAACCTACATAGAACTGTTGCAGTATGTCTAGTACCGGGTGGCCTCAAGATGGCCTGATCGAAACGTACTGAACTATAGCTCTTAAAGTAAAACGCTCGTAAAATTAGTCATGACGCACTTTTGAATTAATTGTTGAGATTGATAGTAAATTAGTCATGATGTCATTGTGTGCTAATTATCCTATTATTCCATGAGCAGGAATAATCATGGTAAGAACTCGAGCGGGTCGGGGGCGAGGTCAGGCGACGGCATTACCTGAACCGAATGTGCCGGCACCGTCGCCAGAGACCATTCTTATACTGCGCTCGTTGGAAGCCATAAATGAAACGCTCAGGGGACTAGCACAGAGAGGAAGTACTACCTCGGAGGTAGAGGTGGAGGCCCCTCCACTAAGGGAGGAAGTTCCTGTGGTAGAAGCGAATACGGTACCAAGAACTCCGCATCAGGATATCAAAAGGGAGCTTCAGAAGATAAGGCTTCCAGAATTTTCAGGGGGTCGATCAGGAATACGAGCAGAGTCGTGGTTGGAAGAGATGTCCAGGTGCTTGACCTTGCAGGAGTACACCTCCACGTCCAAGTCCAAACTGGCCATATTTCAACTAAAGGGGGCCGCTTTGAACTGGTGGGGAAACCAAGAAAGGCAGCTACACCTTACACCAGACACGGTTCCATGGGAACTGTTTGTGGAAAAATTCAAGGGGAAGTACCTACCTGCATCCTACCAGGAAGAACAGGCAGGGGCTCTTCATGCCTTAGTACAAAGGCATCTATCAGTGGAGGAGTATGAAGAGAGGTTCATGGAGTTAGTGAAGTATGTCCCTTACTTGGACAATGATGAACGCCAGGTTGAGCGCTTCGTGTATGGGCTCAATGCCAAGATCAGGGCTCAGGTACGGATGTGGAAACCGACTTCGGTCGCCGAAGCAGTAGATTGTGCTCGTTACACTGAGGAGATGTTGGGTGCAAAGCCCATCAGGTCATTCAACTCTCAGCAGTCAGGTTTTGTGGGGAAGGCCCCTCGAAGCTATCCTCGGGGAGGATATGCGAGGCCACCTCCCTACGGGAATAGGAGCACACCAAGAGTCGCAGCGGTTGACAGATCAGTGGCAACTAGGGCGGTGCCCCAGTTGGCCACAGGGACTCACCAGGGTGCGAGGAATTTCAGAGGAACAGCCGGTAGAGGAAGGGGTCCTAGGGGGAGGAACCCCTCTCAGAGGTCTGAGCAGGTTATCTCGCCCGCTCCATTACAGGTTGCTTGTTGGGGATGTGGAGGTCCACATTACCAGCGTGACTGTCCCGAATTACGATCCGGTACAGTGCAGCGAGAAGGAAAAGCTCCAATGGGGAGTGGGGGTAGTAGGCATCAGATCTCGGCTGCAGTAAACAACCATCAAGCAGAGCACCAATCCACTGTGGTCGAATCATCAGGTACGGTCAATAATGTCAAGCTTAGAATATTGTTTGATCCTGGTGCTACTGATAGTTTCATTTCTCCATATGCATTAGACAAATGTGGGTTGGCAGCCTACGAGCATGATGATTTCAGCTTAGTCGAAATGGCTTCAGGGGTAAAGCAAGCAGTAGGACCTAGTGTCGATAAGTGTGTAGTGGATCTCGGGGTGTGTGTTACACAAGTCAAAGTGTACGTCACCACCCTCGGAACTTATGATCTCATCATAGGTATGAATTGGCTTGAGGAACATCGAGCTTTCTTGGACTGTTATGGGAAGAAAGTTCTTTGCGTTAATGACAATGGAGAGGCCATCAAGATCCAGGGTATCAAACGGAAGGTGTCCCTACGTTTCATATCAACGATGAACGTAAAGCGATGTATGCGACAAGGATGCCAATTGTACATTGTTGAAGCGGTAAACAATGAGAAGGGACCCTCCTTTGATGACTATCCAGTGTTAGCCGAGTTCAGTGATGTATTCCCAAAGGAATTACCTGGGTTACCTCCTAAGAGGGAACTTGATTTTACCATTGAGGTAAAACCCGGTTCAGAGCCAACATCAAAGACACCTTACAGGATGACGGCCCCAGAACTTTGTGAGTTGCAAATGCAGTTGAAGGAACTGCTAGATCTAGGGTTCATCAGACCAAGTATTTCACCGTGGGGTGCGCCAGTAATCTTTGTGAAGAAGAAGGATGGTTCCTTGCGTCTTTGCATTGATTACCGAGATTTGAATAGAGCCACCGTGAAGAATAGGTACCCGATACCTCGAATTGATGATCTCTTTGATCAAATGAAAGGGGCGACAGTCTTCTCAAAGATCGACTTACGATAAGGTTACCACCAGCTACGGATTAAGGAAGGTGATATACCTAAGACTGCTTTTCGAACAAGGTTTGGGCACTATGAGTTTGTGGTGGTACCCTTCGGTTTGACCAATGCCCCAGCTGTATTCATGAGTCTCATGAATAGCGTGTTCCGAAAATACCTAGATCAATTTGTGCAAGTCTTCTTGGACGACATCCTCATCTACTCCAAGAATGAACAGGAGCACGAGGAACACTTGCGAATAGTGTTGTCATGCTTAAGGGAGCATCAGTTGTATGGTAAGTTGTCTAAATGTTCGTTCTATCAGAAGGAGATCCATTACCTAGGGCATATAATTTCCGATGAGGGAATTTCTGTGGACCCTGAAAAGGTGAAGGCCATAATGGATTGGCCCGTGCCAATGAATGCGCATGAAGTAAGGAGCTTCATGGGGTTAGCTGGGTATTATAGAAGGTTTGTTGAGGGCTTCTCAAAAATTGCAAAACCCATAACTACCCTACAACGTAAGGGCACTAGGTACGAATGGACAGATGAATGTGATGCCGCATTCGCCGAGCTGAAAAGACTATTGACGAGTGCACCAATTCTACGGGTTCCGGATATGGAGAAGGAATTCACAGTTTGCACCGATGCTTCAAGGCAAGGTTTGGGTGCCGTATTGATGCAGGAAGGTGGGGTAATAGCTTATGCGTCGAGAAAGCTAAAAACACATGAAGAGAATTACCCTACTCATGACCTAGAGTTAGCTGCAGTGATGTTAGCTTTGAAGCTTTGGAGACATTACCTTGTTGGACGAAGCTTTGAACTCAAGTCTGATCACCAAAGCTTAAGGTATATCTTCACTCAGAGAGACCTAAATGCTAGGCAAAGGCGATGGAGTGAATTCATGAGCGAGTATGATTTTGGGATTTCCTACATCAAAGGAAAGGAGAACGTGGTAGCGGATGCCTTAAGCAGAAAACCAAGACTTTTCTCTCTTATACCTTTGAAGGTGGATTTGAGGGAAAGAATCTTAGGGCAGCTACTCGGGGATAGTTGGTACCTAAAGGTCACAGCGGCACTCCAGAATGGGAAACCAGTAGGACCAAAGTTTGAAGGCTATGAGTTGGAAGCTGATGGTTTGTTACGGTATCAAGGGAGGATGTATATTCCTAAGGAGGGAGATATTAGAGAGACTATCCTTAAAGAAGCCCACAGAGCAGTGTATTGTGCACACCCGGGTGTAAAGAAGATGTATGCAGACATGAAGCAACTCTTCTTTTGGGCAGGGATGAAAAGCGACGTGGTCAAATTCGTCGCTAGGTGCCTTGAGTGTCAGCAGGTAAAGGCTGATCATCACCACCCGGCAGGTCTGTTGCAGCCACATGACATTCCTATGTCGAAGTGGGAGGTTATCTCCATGGACTTCGTGGTGGGATTGCCTCTTACCTCTCATAGGCATGATGCCATTATGGTCATCGTTGACAAACTGACCAAGACTGCTCACTTCATTCCAGTTAAGGAGACCTATGATGTCACAGATGTAACACGTGTATTCATAAACGAAGTAGTTCGTCTCCATGGGTTTCCCAAGAAGATTATATCAGATAGAGATTCCAGGTTTACATCCAGGTTTTGGACGAGTTTGCAGTCTGCGTTGGGTACTCAGTTGAACCTAAGCACTGCTTACCATCCAGAGACAGATGGACAAACGGAAAGAGTGAATCAGGTGATGGAGGACATGCTTAGAATGTATGTCATGGATCAACAAACTCATTGGGAAAAGCACTTACCTTTGGTAGAGTTTGCTTACAACAACAGTTACCATAGTTCAATTGGGATGCCTCCATATGAAGCTTTATATGGAAGGCCATGCAGGACACCATTGAGTTGGGAAAGGTTAGAGGATCGAGTAATTATAGGACCTGAGTTGATTCAGGAGATGGAAGAACAGGTTGTTCAGATCAGGCAGCGGTTAAAGGAAGCACAGGATAGACAGAAGAGTTATGCCGATGCGCATAGGGTTGACCGAAGCTATAAGGTTGGTGATGCAGTGTTCGTCCGCATCAGGCCTAGCAAAAGTACCATCAGGTTTGGGAAAGGGACAAAGTTGTCGCCACGATTTATAGGACCCTTTGAAATTTTAGAAAAGGTTGGACCCGTCGCGTATCGTCTTGCGCTGCCACCCCATTTGCACAAAACTCATAATGTTTTTCATGTATCTGTTTTACGACATTATGTAGCTGATGAGTCACATAAAATAAATTGGAAGGAACTGCAGGTTTCGGACGAGGGAACCATCAGGGTCGAACCATTACTTATATTGGACCGCAGGGTTAAACAGTTGAGGCACCGTTTGGTGGACCAAGTTAAGGTCCAGTGGGACCGATATAGCCCAGGTTCTGCTACCTGGGAGGACGCAGAGACTATGCGTTGTGATTTCCCCACACTATTTTGATCATAACTTCGGGACGAAGTTTCCTGAAGGGTGGGTGTATGTAACACCCCGTTTTGACATTTCTACCTGAACTACTATTATATGTTGTATTTATTTGACTGTGAGACCTCGTCGGTTGACGACACTGTGGACATATGGTTCTATTATTTTGCCGATATATATATGTGTGTGTATGATGATAGTATTATGATCGATAGTCATGTTTAGAGATGTATCATGTGTTAATTATGTCAAATATATGGAATTTATTGAATGATGGGTACGTGGATACCATTACAGTCATATGATGAAATAATGAATGTTATGCCAGGTGCATGGCGAATGAATGAGTTTATTGTTGTTATGTTATGATGAAATATATGTGTGTACATATCGAGGATTTATGCACGATATTCTATATTGTATGTCGAGGACTGACTTACAGGTTGAAACGGCTAAGTGATAGCTGGATCCTACGAGGTGGGAGGGCCTCGGGGACACGGACTTCGAAAGATAAAATGGTATGCGAGTGATGCATTATTTACTTTCATATGGTTATTATGCTGTTTATTATGATGTATGTTATGACATGGGTGGGGTAGGGTTTCAGGAAACTCAACCGCCCAGATCGGTTATACGATGACAGACCGAGTACAAGTGCTACGCTGTTGTTATGTCGAGCAGACATAATCCCTTGTTCCATTAGGGGGGTGGAGGCTTTACCCACCGTTTATCCCCGAAACCCAGAGTCATGGGAGGGCTGTGCTACGGCGCGCTCCCCAAGGTGTGTGATGATGACTGGTGGTTGCCTGCTGGGGAAGCTTGGTCGATGTAGTCGACACTTCCGCTTACGGGTTCTAGCTGGAACCGGTCATGACTTGACATTCCAGGGTAGTCCAGCAGAGGACAGGATAGGATGTGGAAGTTAGTAATGATGTAGGTAGATAGGTGTAGTGTGAAGTAGGGGTGAAAACAAGATCTAACTGTAGGTATGTAAAACCCTTGTTTGAGTATGTGTCGTAACTCAGAAATGTATGAATTGTCGTAACTAATAAGACTTCAGTTAGTTAAATGATTGTACCTTGCAAACTATGTTAAAACATGTGTCAGTAAATAATAAAGTTTCGTGATTATGATCGGTGTGCGTGAATTATTATTGTTAGTGTACTTACGCGAGGTATGTAAGCAGTAGCTACGCTTACATAACTCGCCTACATATTTATAAATTGTGTAAAACATTGTTGAATAATGATGTTAATTATTGTCGTTTCATAATTAACTATTGTTGATCAATGTTAATAATGTCGATTAAAGTTAGTAATGATGATTAAGGCTAACAATGTAGATTAATGTTAATTACTGTCAATTTAGGTTATTAATGTTGATTAATGTTAATTATTGTACATTAATGATTAATTATTGCTGAGTAATAAACAAGTTACGGTTAAATTATGTAGTAAAATAATGCAACCTAGTTAGTAATGATTAATCGAATGCTAATGAGATGTTTAGTAAAAACTAAGGGTTAAAATGGTTAAATGATTATTGTAATGTAAAATTTAGTAGTATTAATTTGATAAGTAAATATTAATTGCAAGGTTAGATAATTAATTAAGAGGTATGGATAAGAATTAAGTTATAAATCATTAGTTTTATAAGGATCATGCTTAAGATTAATTAGAAAACGGGATTATTATTGGTAATTAATAAATTGAATTAGTGAATTTATAATTAAAGAGAATTTACATATTAAAAATATTAGAAACCATTAATTAAATGATTAGGTAATTGTAATTAATGGTTTGATAATTACTGTTAATTAAATTAAATGGGGAAGCAGGCAAGTTTAAACTATATAATATGTATATAACATTTATTATTTATTAATTAAATGGTCAAATGTTGAAATATGAATAAGGATATGTTTAAAATTGTTATATTAAATAAATGATTAAATTTAATTGAATTAAAGGTTACGGTTGAGAAGTGACCCAACCAACACTTTTAATATTAATTTAATATTTAAAAGTCCAAGTCCAAGTTGAGGGCTGAATGGGTTGGAGGAAATTTAATTTAGGGATAAGGGTAGTAATGGGAAGAGTCGGCAAATTTGGTATAAGATGGTGAAAGGGGGGAGGAGAAGGGGATCCTTTTGGCTACTTTAGGATTTTGGAGAAGTGGAGCAGAGCAGAAATTGGGAGAGGAGAGCTGCTAAGAGGGGATTTGTTGGAGTTTGTTTTTTTTAAAGGGATAGAACAGTTTAGGCTTGTACTCGGTTTGGGCTCGGGGGTCCAAAGGGGTACCTTTGGAGCTGGGTGGTCGGCGAGACCTCGCCAGTTGGCAGGGTGGCAAAACTGGTTTGGCTGTTGAGTTTCAGAACTGTGGGGAACTGTGGGGAGGGATTTTGACTGCAGGGAAAAAGGCAAGGAGAAACGGCAAACGGGGACAGCAAGAAAAGGGAATCTGCTAGCTACCTACAGGTATTTCTCCTAAAGGTATACTAAGCAATTTCTAACCCTGTTATCATTTTATCAAGTTTTTAATAGATGGTAAATTCGTGATTGAATACACATGTATTAGTTGTTACACCTGCACAAACATAAATGGTTAGAAGTAGGTGAACAGTAAATACATAAATTTCAAAACCTGCAAATGTAATTGTCATAGTTTTTTTTTACAGACCTGAAATTGAACACAAACCCACAAACAGAAACAGAAATTTAGACAAAATGTATGACTGTATATAAAAGTTAAAGGAGACCCGGTTGGGGGTCTTACATATGGTATCAGAGCCATGGTTCCAAGTCTGGAACCAGAGGGCTCACTACCTTGAACAGAACTACATTGAATAGAGCATTAACCAACAGATTTTGGGTGTATAAACACCAAAGGAAGTGCCGAGCAAGGGCAAGATATACACCTGCAAAAGAGGAAACAACAATAAAAGTTAAATATATATGTATAGAGAGGGAGAAACTATATTTGCATGTATGAAGGAAAAACTTATACATAGACGCATATCATTGTGTATATATATATAACAATTATTTTATTTTGCTACGAGTATATATAGAATTTTGGTTTATATATATATAGAACTTATACTTTGTTATATGTTTAGTTTACTTTGAAATTAAATAGAAACAGAAACAAAACAAACAAAAAAACACTACATTATAACAAAAACAAAGGACGAGAACAAATTCTGTTTTTCATAAAACAAGAAAAGATTACATATATATGAAAACAAAAAAAATAATATATATATATGTATTCTGGAGAAATGAATGAAAACTCTGGAATAATGAAAAAAAAAAATATATATATATATATATATATATATATATTTATATTTTTTTTTTATTCGACTAGAAAATATATATATATATTTTTTTATGCAAACATAAAACAAAATAATAATAATAAATAAAGAATGGTGTTATTTTTAAAAATAAAAATTTATATATATAAATTAAAAAGTAAATAAATAAATAAAAAAACATATATATATAAACAAAATTTTTATTTCAACATAGTTTAAAAAAAAAAAAAATCAAAAATCAAAAAAAAAAAAATAAAAAAAAATTAAAAAAAAAAAATCAAAAAAAAATTTGGACGGGGGCTTGCAGCCCGCAGGCGCAGCCCAGGGCTCGGCCCAAGGGCGCAGCCCACAGGGCGCAGCCCCAAGGGCGCAGCCCCGAGGGCACGGCCCGAGGGCGCAGCCCACAGGGCGCGGCCCCAGGGCGCAGCCCACAGGGCGCGGCCCAAGGGCGCAGCCCCGAGGGCGCAGCCCCGAGGGCGCAGCCCAGGGCGCAGCCCAGGGCGCAGCCCCGAGGGCACGGCCCGAGGGCGCAGCCCACAGGGCGCAGCCCACAGGGCGCGGCCCCAGGGCGCAGCCCACCGGGCGCGCGCAGCCCACGGGCGCGCGGCCAAGGCACGGCCCGGCCGGCAGCGAGCTGCGGCCTGGGCGGCCCGGCCTGCAGCCCACAGGGCGCGCGGCCAGGGCACGGCCCGGCCTGCAGCGAGCTGCGGCCTGGGCATTCAAAAAAAAAATATAAGGAGATAAACCGAGAAAAAAAAAAATATGCATATCAAAAAAAAAAATCAGGATATACGTTAAATGGGCCAAGCCGGGTCGGCCATGGCAGCCTGGGGCGACCATGCAGCTCGGCCAGTAGCTGAGCTATGGCTTGGGCAGAACAAAAAAATAGTAAACATACAGAAACCATAAGCACGAAAAAAAAAATATACATGTATCCTGTGAAACTGAAGCGAAAAGAAGGATTAGCTATACCTCCGGCCGTTGCAGTTGCAGAGCTTGCTCACCATGACCGAGAGCTGAGCCAGTTGGTGGTGGTGGTGGAGTTGCAGAGCTCACTGGCGGCTGCTCTCGAAAAAAAATCCATAGAAGAAATGAGGCCGAGAGGGAAGGGTATGCCCTTTTTAGGGTTGATTGAATATTTTATTGGTTTAAATTGCATGTCGGCCGCGTGGCCACATGCAACCCAGCATAGAGGGAATCTAGGGTTGACTAGGTAAGCCATAGGTAAGGGTTTTAAATTATTTCATTTTTAATTTAATTCAATTATAATTTATTTCGTTTTTAGTTATTTCAATTATAATTTATTTCATTTTAATTTATTTTAATTATAAATTATTCATTTATAATTTATTTCTTTATAATAAAGGTTTAAATTAATCTGAGTTTAAGTTGTTAACTATTGAATTAAGTTAAGTTTGATAATAATTAATTAATTTATTATATATATATGTAATAAATTAATTAATTAATTAATTATTAATGAATTTAGAAATTATTTTATTAATAATTAATTTTATTAACTATTGATTATTATACTTAATTTAATTGATTATAACATTTATTAAGTTAAATTAGTAAATTAGGGGCTTGTTAATAGTATTAGTTAATAATTATTATAATTAAACATTATATAGTTAATGTTAGCTTTTCACCTCCTTGGAAATGCTCTTTACCGAAACTTCGACGTATAGTCGAAGAGGCAAAACGGACACGAAATCTCGAAAACGAGACACCATGGAGATCAACATGACGAGCTAATCACTAAAACATTGATTTTGCCCCATGACCAAAATGTTGATAAACACGACTCTAGACTTAAAACGTAGGTTATGTTATTATTAAATTATTAATTAATTAATGAGACCGAGGCAATAAACCTTAATTGAATATCTTGAGGAACTGATGGCGACCTGATGAGGATTGTGTGGAATCCAATACCTAAACCTACATAGAACTGTTGCAGTATGTCTAGTACCGGGTGGCCTCAAGATGGCCTGATCGAAACGTACTGAACTATAGCTCTTAAAGTAAAACGCTCGTAAAATTAGTCATGACGCACTTTTGAATTAATTGTTGAGATTGATAGTAAATTAGTCATGATGTCATTGTGTGCTAATTATCCTATTATTCCATGAGCAGGAATAATCATGGTAAGAACTCGAGCGGGTCGGGGGCGAGGTCAGGCGACGGCATTACCTGAACCGAATGTGCCGGCACCGTCGCCAGAGACCATTCTTATACTGCGCTCGTTGGAAGCCATAAATGAAACGCTCAGGGGACTAGCACAGAGAGGAAGTACTACCTCGGAGGTAGAGGTGGAGGCCCCTCCACTAAGGGAGGAAGTTCCTGTGGTAGAAGCGAATACGGTACCAAGAACTCCGCATCAGGATATCAAAAGGGAGCTTCAGAAGATAAGGCTTCCAGAATTTTCAGGGGGTCGATCAGGAATACGAGCAGAGTCGTGGTTGGAAGAGATGTCCAGGTGCTTGACCTTGCAGGAGTACACCTCCACGTCCAAGTCCAAACTGGCCATATTTCAACTAAAGGGGGCCGCTTTGAACTGGTGGGGAAACCAAGAAAGGCAGCTACACCTT
This sequence comes from Larix kaempferi, assembly GCA_027924585.1. Lineage (NCBI taxonomy): Eukaryota > Viridiplantae > Streptophyta > Pinopsida > Pinales > Pinaceae > Larix > Larix kaempferi. Next base: position 11,066,655 of record BSBM01000151.1, on the reverse strand, counting down.
ACACCAGACACGGTTCCATGGGAACTGTTTGTGGAAAAATTCAAGGGGAAGTACCTACCTGCATCCTACCAGGAAGAACAGGCAGGGGCTCTTCATGCCTTAGTACAAAGGCATCTATCAGTGGAGGAGTATGAAGAGAGGTTCATGGAGTTAGTGAAGTATGTCCCTTACTTGGACAATGATGAACGCCAGGTTGAGCGCTTCGTGTATGGGCTCAATGCCAAGATCAGGGCTCAGGTACGGATGTGGAAACCGACTTCGGTCGCCGAAGCAGTAGATTGTGCTCGTTACACTGAGGAGATGTTGGGTGCAAAGCCCATCAGGTCATTCAACTCTCAGCAGTCAGGTTTTGTGGGGAAGGCCCCTCGAAGCTATCCTCGGGGAGGATATGCGAGGCCACCTCCCTACGGGAATAGGAGCACACCAAGAGTCGCAGCGGTTGACAGATCAGTGGCAACTAGGGCGGTGCCCCAGTTGGCCACAGGGACTCACCAGGGTGCGAGGAATTTCAGAGGAACAGCCGGTAGAGGAAGGGGTCCTAGGGGGAGGAACCCCTCTCAGAGGTCTGAGCAGGTTATCTCGCCCGCTCCATTACAGGTTGCTTGTTGGGGATGTGGAGGTCCACATTACCAGCGTGACTGTCCCGAATTACGATCCGGTACAGTGCAGCGAGAAGGAAAAGCTCCAATGGGGAGTGGGGGGTAGTAGGCATCAGATCTCGGCTGCAGTAAACAACCATCAAGCAGAGCACCAATCCACTGTGGTCGAATCATCAGGTACGGTCAATAATGTCAAGCTTAGAATATTGTTTGATCCTGGTGCTACTGATAGTTTCATTTCTCCATATGCATTAGACAAATGTGGGTTGGCAGCCTACGAGCATGATGATTTCAGCTTAGTCGAAATGGCTTCAGGGGTAAAGCAAGCAGTAGGACCTAGTGTCGATAAGTGTGTAGTGGATCTCGGGGTGTGTGTTACACAAGTCAAAGTGTACGTCACCACCCTCGGAACTTATGATCTCATCATAGGTATGAATTGGCTTGAGGAACATCGAGCTTTCTTGGACTGTTATGGGAAGAAAGTTCTTTGCGTTAATGACAATGGAGAGGCCATCAAGATCCAGGGTATCAAACGGAAGGTGTCCCTACGTTTCATATCAACGATGAACGTAAAGCGATGTATGCGACAAGGATGCCAATTGTACATTGTTGAAGCGGTAAACAATGAGAAGGGACCCTCCTTTGATGACTATCCAATGGCAATTCTGCTCGCCTCCCGAACAACATCCTCAGACACAAATTCGAAGAACAGGTATCCTTCTAACGAAATCAGAGCTTTCTTTGAAAGTAAATCAGCCTGAGCATTCTTAGCATGAGGTATATGTGTATACTGCACACCCAGGTGAAATTGAATTAATAACCTAATCTTATCCAGCCATGACGAGAGAGCAATAGCATTGATGGATCCAAGACGATTGATCCAATTGATGACGACTAGGGAGTCTCCTACGATGTGCCTCAGCTCCAGGCTTTTAAAATGATCAAAATGAAGGATCAACCAGAGTGCACAGACCTCACTCTTAGTATTAGTACTTGGGAAAAAATTCATCCAAATATTATACCAACAATGGTTATTCAAAACCACGATCGCCCCAACACCACTAAGAAGGCCAGAATCTTGAGACGCCCCATCAAATTTTCCAAATGATCCGAGGAAAGGGAAAGACCTATTCATAGAAGGGGACTTGCGCACCATCGCCACCCCAAAACCCCAAGTATCCATAAGAGCCGCAATCGCACGCCCAGCCACCCATCCTGGCTGCAAACCCCGATCTTCAAAAATTGCCAAATTCCTGGCTTTCCAGATTTCCCAAAATACATTGACAGCCAACACAACAACCCGGGAGTTGTAGATGTACCACATGTAAAGGCCAACTGGCAGGGAGATCGTTCCAATCAGGAAAAACTGCCACGGTAAGCCTGGACACTTCCTAAACCCGCACACTGTAACTACAATTGATGAATAAATGAAAGGCCGAATCCTCTGCTTGTTTACATAAGATACACACATTGGGGACAATAAATCCTCTTTTCATCAAATTATCCCAAAATAACAGTTTGTTTTCCAGAGCCAACCATATAAAGATTTTTAATTTCTGAGGAATGTTCCACCTCCAGATAATCGTATGCCACCAACATGATGGCACCAAATAAGGAAACAAAGATTCGTAACCCAGTTTAGCTGTCAACGAGCCCAATGCAGTATTCTTTGACCAAAGGAGCTTATCAGGTTCTCTGGAAAGAAAGATGTCACGCCTTTGTAGATGTCGAACATACCCGGTCCATTCAGCAGCCAAGGTACCCTGCAATCCGATCTGTGCAACACTGATCCAACGCGGGAGAGTAGAATTCGGAAGGCAGAGAACCAATGCATGTTGTAGAGTAAAATAACCACGTGCCTTGAGGCAACTTGTTAGCTCAAGGGATAGTTTATAGTTTGTAAGGTTCCCAATGATCAGGTCAAACCCCAGAAGAATGGAGATGAGGTCTTTAGTTAGTACCAAGAAGTTGAACCTTTGTCATGAGGATGTCGTGGGTTAAATCCTTTGAATACACCCGAGTTAGGCTCTTAGACATAGAGTCTGCACAATGTGGTCCCAATACTTTCTAAGATAATTGATAATTACGCCAAAGGCGTATATTAAGGGGCCGGCTCCCCTCATGCTATCGTCATCTGTCGACGGCCTATGAGGAGCCGCCACCTGTCGTCATTTCAATTATAGAACCCCCACCAACTGTCGTCATTTTCAATTATGGAACCTCCGTTACTCGCCTAGAGACGGCCACATACGATTCCCTCCGCGATGCCTTCAGGTCTGGGACGAAGAATTTACCGTCAACTAACGGCTATGCAATCTCCGAGCCGGACTGCCAGCTCTTACTCCTACTCCTACAAACCGTAAGAGCTTCTACCTCCTTAGCATTGTCACGTTCTGAAAATGAAAATCGAGTGTGGACTGGCCCAAAACTTGGTGCTTTGAATGTAATCGTTGAGCCCGAAAGTGCAAGAGATAAAGGTGCCACATTTAGTTTATGACTACGTGATTTCGACTCATACAATGAAATCAATAACCAAATTTTAGAGCTTGTCAAGGATTTTTGTTTGAATTTTCCTATGAAGTTAGAAGGCAAAGAGAACTAGCTTCAAACCGCATGATCTCCAAATCTTAATACCAAATTGCTAGCATATTTTTAGATATTGAGATCGTAAATACTTGTGGTATATTACAATTGTAAAGAAAACCGCCAACCACTTGTCCATCAGGATATTTGCTTGCTTGTACACCTACCTAATGAAGTGCAAATTAAACTAGGAAATCAAATTGCAGCAAAGAAGATTCGTGTAAATGAGATCTCAATTAACGAAGGAAGTTGTTGAATGATGACTCGCACCAAATCACAGAGGATAGGCGCTGAAACCTTGAGATTTGAAATGCCATATTACCAACAAACCAATAGTAGAATCAATATATGACGGCCAAAAAATGGATTTGAGTTTATCTTAAGGTAGAATTTAGTTGAAGTTTAATAAAAGATTTAATTTAAATCTCTCACGAATTTTAGTTTTTAATTAGATCATAATTTACTTTTACTTTTACTTTTATTATATTTGATTTCCTTTTAAATCATTTTACTATTTAGTAGTTGTTTTAACATTTTAAACTTAGTTTTACTTACAATTGATTTGTTTTGATTGCATACTTGGTGAAGAAAGGGTAATTCATGAGAAAAAGATCATGAGGATATTACCAACAATTTGCAGAGAAAAGAGAGGAAATTTTGCGACATATCAAATGAAAGTGGAGCGAAGGCTGAGCTAATCTTGGAAGAGGAACTCGCCGAAAGATATTAATGGTATCTGGTCATCTATATAAAGAAACAAATTCAATTGTCATGGGGGGAGGTCTCCCCAAAAATTGAGAAGTTTCTTTTTCAAAACACTGTAATATATTTTTGTAATATTTTTATGAGTGAAGAAATGCTGATCCATTGCTTCTAGGAATGTTCTTTGGGCATCGATCAAATCTTTGTAAATGTTTGTATGAGATCTCTCTTCAGGGAGAATATCTGCTCCCTTTATGATGTAATGGATGATAAATAAAATCTCATAGAGTGAGAAACAAGATCTCTCATTGAAGTTTATCTCTATTTTTAAGTGTTCATAAGAATAGATGTTGTGCAATTCTCGATTTATGCATGTCTCGTAAGGCCTCCTCATGTTGCAATTTGTACATTTTGAACTTAAGACATAATTGTGCAATTGTAGATGGTTCACGTAAGACTTTACTTAGAAAAGAGCACGTTATGTTATCATGTGTTTACATGCAAGAATATCAAGATCATGAACATTGTAGACAACATACTTCTTAAAGCCATTGGGTGGGTAGCATCTTGTCTTCTTCTTGTTAGACTCGTGGCCAATATATGGTGTAAGGGAACATCCCTTGAATATTTTCATAAAACACTTAATCAATACACTTTATTGGAGTCATCCTTTGCACTTTGTTGTGGAGTCTTCACTTACGGCTAGTCCACAGTCGATTTTCAGAACGTGACAGTCCTGAGGAGGTAGAAGCTTCTCACTCATGTCGTCATCATCTTCTTCTTCAACAAGAGAAGTCAAATGGATCTGCCTCAAAGGGTGAAATATGGAGGGCTTGGCTCCATTCAAATTCACCAACCATGATCACATTTTCTAGCCTCCATTAATGTCATTAAGGTGGACGACTATTTCCGCAGTGGAATGAGGACAATGGTGGAGTGGTGGGCCCTGATGAGGCGGAAGTTATCAATGGGAGTACTCAGTTGACATTTCTGGAGGGATGGCCAGTGGTGACCAAAAGCTTTAGCCATCCGGGCGAAATTGTAGCACAACTAGACAAGTCCTATGTGGTTTATGTATGTCTGTTGAGCTATGGTCAAGTGGTACATATTTGGGAATTGGGAATTTTCCATCATCCACTTTCTTCCACCATTCATGGCTTGACTTCATTGCCGAAACAAACATAGAGAACCGATGCAGGTTTCTTGGAATTCAACCATTCCAGACATTGATCTTCATCGATATTGCTCTTCCTGTTGCGGATGGTGCTATCATGTGTTACAGTAGTAGATGATCCCGACTGAACCGAGAAAGAAGAAGAGGGCAGAAAAGGGCCTGCCACCCAGACGGGTTTCTCTATCTCCTTTCCCATGTATTCGATGAACGGAGACTCCAGCTCCCCGAATGTGTTGACCAAAATCCCCACACATTCTTTCATCCCGTGCATCCACGATGAAGATTGGGATAATGTAACCGCTAACTGTTTGTAGGAGTATGACAGGTGAGCCCCAATGTCCCGTCACCACGGGATCATGGCAAGATCGCTGCAGCAGATCCACATCACAACACAATGAGAATGGATTTACATATTCTTCTTCTTCTTCTTCTGTATGTGCCATTAGAAGAGCAGAGGTAAATCCACATCCACGTTCTCCTAAGAATTGAGAGATGAAACATAGATTGCCTAAGAACTATAGAGGAGTGAGGAAGTGCCCGTGGGGAAATTTCGCTGCAGAAATCAGAGATCCTTCCAGGAAGGGCTCTTGAATCTAGTTGGGCACTTTCAACACTGCCGAAGACACAGCTCTCGCTCATAACCACGCTACCTCCTAACCTGTACGTAATCTAAATCTACTGTCATCTCACCATGTAGTTGTAAGGGTCTGTGCATGATGGAACTGCCCGTGTTATCTACCATGTATGTTGGATAAGTATCCGTCTGCGTATTGCTTATCCCATTTGCATCGGTGTGCACTGTATTTTATTTCAATAAGCCCGAAGCTCGAGAGCTCTGTGTGCTGAGTGGAGAGGTAAGCTAAACTGATTTTGCATGTTATCGGTTTTATTTTCCTTGGTGGCAGTACTTTGTTGAACTGTTGCGTGGGTTTCCTTCATTTCTCATGTGCACCTGCCGGTTGTACTCTACGTGGGCAATTTCAGTCGTTTTCTTTGTGTCCCCTTTGCTTGATTTTTCTTCATTTTCCATGCCACTTCCAGATTCACCCACCTATTAACATCACTTGCCAAGTCATGTGGATGATGTGGTGCCTCTGCTTAGTTGCGATGTGTACTCATCCGTGTGTTTCTCCTGGCTGCTCACACGTTCTATTATGAAACGCCCATCTCCCACCTGTTGGCCAATGTGTGTTGTGTATCTCCTCGTGTACTTCGATTTAGAATAATAACAAAACTCTAATGTCTTCATATTAGTCTTGTTATCTTCCTAACCTTAAATAGCAACAGAAGTCTTTGCCATTAGTTCAAAGTGACACTGAAGGAAACACTTATTTAAGAGTCAAACTCACTTTAATTTTAGAGAAACGTCACTTTGTACTCAATCTCAGATTTTTTTCATTGGGGATCCCTAAAAATTTCTATTAAATTTCATGGGCAATCATGTAAAGTTAGGGAGGTCAACTTCTATGGTAGTGTGATCTTTGACCAAGTGTGCTCAAATTTCATCAAAAAAATTATTAGGGGGTGAACTAAATCCATTAATCATCATCATTGGATTTAAATTTCATTGTTGATCATCGAAATTGAAAACTGACGGTGGGTCGTAATTGTGTTTGAAACCATCTAGCTAAAGGTACATTAGAAAAAATATTTAACTGAATCCATTAACCTTCATCACTGAATTAAAATTTCAACCGTGGCGTCGAAACTGAAAAAGGAGATAATTTCATGAGGAAAATTATTTGAATAGGTGAACTAAATCCATTAACCATTATCACTTAATTTAAATTTTAAATATGGCCATCGAAACTGAAAAGACTTAGATTACACTCTTTATGACGAAAAGTGGTTCAAAACGTGGAAGTTTAGACTACTCTCTTTATGGGTAAAGCCATTACTTCCCAACGTGGAAGTTTAGACTACTCTCTTTATGGGTAAAGCCATTACTTCCCATGACGTGGTTCAAATGAATGAAGATTACAGGTCACGACATCATCATTGGATAGTTATCTAAATAAATTAGGGAGGTGACATCTTATTAACTAATTTCAATTCAAAATATAAAATATTTGAAATTAGATATATATTAACTAATTTCAATCAAAAATAAATTAGAACGTTTAAAATTACAGTCTGCGTTCTCTGAGAAATTTCATCATTACAGTGTGCAATACACATGTCAAGAGAAACTTGGAAGGCTCTATTTGAGCACAACACATGATGGAACTTGCCACTATCAATTGTATATTGTCTTCCATTTTAAACTTCATCCTTTTGAACAACTCGGACCCTTTCGTTACATTGCTTAAGATATAGAGCCATCCTATACATTGTGTCCATAATGAAGAGGCGCTCATTTCGGATGGCAAACACAGTTTCAAATCTGTCCAAAACCTCTGCAACCACAAGAAGACCTGTAGTAGCCAAATTTTCCTTCCCTATTTCCTTCTCAACACTCTTCCACCAATCATCATAATATTCTTCACCATGTAGAGTTCAACAATATCCTTCTGAATACCATAAAATAAAATAAAAATAAAGAAAATATAATTTAAATATTTCACATAGAAGTGGACAACTAATTTCATGTTTAAATCAAAAGTACTTAATGTCTTTTGGGGGAGATTTAATGCGAACAATGACTATAATTAGATATTTAGGAAAGCCATTAACAATTATGTTTGATAATATTTTTTTGAAAAAATAGATAAAAAAATCTACATTGATCCAATTGAGATCATTTGGGCTCAAATGATCACCATTGTTTGTCTTTTATTACTTTCTTATATAATGATGACAACCCATTAAGTTAGCTCCTTTTATAAAAATTTATTGTCTATATACACACACCTTTCATCATTTTACAACATATTGAAATTATTCTCGGCGTTTCATTTTCCCCGGCTTTGGGGTATGCTAGTTTTAAAGTAAAGTAAAGTTGTAAGAAGGGTGACCTAGTCGAAGAGCCGTCTTATCACTGAAGACCTAAAGTAGGCCACGCTGTCGCTCATTATAATTTATGAGGGTTTCAATGGGCCGATCTTGTAGATCCTTTTACCTGTTCAAAACAATCTGCGTTAGATACAATCAATAAAGATTGCCATTTCTTCTACGGCAGTAGAGGAGCCACTTATGAGTATCATGTTTTCTTTTGTACACAGCACGCTTGGAATGGAGTAGTATTATGCAATTCTCACGGGAGCATTAATTTATATACCCCTTGAAATGACTAGTTGCTCATTCCACGATGTACATTTCATTGAATGCATCATTTTGTTGGTTCTCCGATGTAGGTATATATCATTGAATGCAGGATTATGGATGATTACTCGTCTGCGCGTCGCCCTTGGGTTGAGATTCTTGGGAATGTAAGAAGGAATTGTGGGTTCCCGTGGGCCGTAGGGTTTCTTCGGAATGTTCTCCTGTATATAGCCAGTCGGCACGACGACAAGGTCTCTGCGTGCTCTCATATGTTACCCATATAACCCTCCCAGATTCAGCTAGAGTTGGAGTTGGCACCAAGGGCTGAACAAGTGATCTCTTTTGAGTCGAGCCAGGATCTCTTGCTGGCATTTAGTCATCTGACCCCGTCCGGCCGATTGGCTATATCTCCCGTGAGATTTCTTCCAAGCACCAAAGTGAAGTTATTTGGTTACAGACCACACCTGGTGGCAGGTTTCTCTCTCTGAATCTTAAATTTGCTTCTCAGGGCTTTTGTTTTGCCAATGTTTTAGGACTTCTTTTGTGAGATTGTTATTCTTCCTTCGGATAATACAGTGACTAATTTGTATTTGCCGCCAGTGACTTGAGATAATACCATGGGCGAAGAGAGTAAAGGCAAGGCAATCGGCATAGATCTTGGAACAACTTACAGCTGCGTAGCAGTTTGGCAACACGATAGAGTCGAAGTTATCGTTAATGAACAGGGCAACCGAACTACTCCTTCCATCGTTGCTTTCGCTCCTTCTGAGAGATTTGTTGGTGACGCCGCCAAAAACCAGATCGCAACTAATCCTCAAAACACCGTCTTTGATGCCAAGAGACTCATTGGAAGGAGATTCAGTGATCCCTCTGTGCAGAGTGATGTTAAACTATGGCCTTTTACTGTTCTTGCTGGAGACAATGAAAAGCCTATGATTCAAGTTGATTACAAGGGCGAGAGGAAGATGTTTGCAGCCGAAGAGATCTCTTCCATGGTATTAATGACAATGAAGACGACAGCCGAAGCATACCTCAAGTCTGATGTCAAAAATGCCGTGATCACAGTGCCAGCCTATTTTAGCGATTCTCAGAGGAAGGCGACTAGAGACGCGGCTACCGTTGCTGGTCTTAACGCCATGAAAATTATTAACGAGCCCACTGCCGCAGCTATAGCTTATGGGCTAGGGGAAGAGGTTTATTCTTCTCATGGAAAGAAGAATGTCTTGATTTTCGATCTGGGCGGAGGTACCTTTGATGTATCCATTGTCGTTGTTGAGAGAGGTAAGTTTGAGGTAAAGGTAGTTGGAGGGGACACGCATTTGGGTGGCGAAGATTTTGACAACAGGATGCTCATTTACTGTGTTCAACATTTCAACAGAAAAAATAAAACGGAAATGAACACAAGTGCTAAAGCTCTCCGGAGACTCCGATCAGAATGTGAAAGGGCAAAAAGAAATCTCTCTTCGGTGGTAGAGACTCTGATTGGCATCGACTCTCTCTACGAAGGTCTGGATTTTCACATGAAGATTACGAGAGCTAAGTTCGAAGAGCTCAACGCCGATTTCTTCGACAAGTGCATGCAAGTCGTCATCAAATGTCTGGAAGACGCGAGGATGAGCAAAGACCAAATTAACGAAGTTGTATTGGTAGGAGGTTCCACACGCATTCCAAAGGTGCAGGGACTCCTTCGACAATTCTTCGATGGAAAGAAACTCTGCAAAAGTATAAATCCCGATGAAGCTGTTGCATATGGTGCTGCACTTCAGGCGGCAGCCTTGAACAATGAAGGCATTCGCTTCGTCCTCATGGACGTCACGCCTTTGAGTCTTGGAGTTTCAATTGACAATGGTGTTATGTCTGTAGTCATTCCCAGGAATACTCCCATTCCCACTCAAAGAGAGGGATCTTACACTACAAAGATTGACAATCAGACAACAGTGTCTTTTCCAGTGTACGAAGGTGAAAGAGCAATGACTGCGGACAACAATTTGCTGGGTAAATTTGATTTGACTGGAATTCCTGCAGCTCGTTGTGGAGTGCCAAAACTTAAAGCCGTCTTTGAAGTGGACGCAGATGGAATTCTGAAGGTGTCAGCCCGGGACGAGGGAAGCGGGGTAAGCAAGTGTATTACCATTACAAACGACGGTGGTCGGCTGAGTAAAGAGGAGATCGAGAGAATGGTGGTTGATACAGAGAAATTCAGAAGGGAGGATGAAGAGGTAAAGAAGAAGCATATTGCAAGAGCCAATTTGGAGAATTACGTTTACAACATGAGAAGTAGAGTGAAAGAAGCTAAAACCAAGGGCAAGATGAATGCTGGAATGGCAGAAGAGATTGTCCAAGCGATGAATGGCGTAGAGGAATGGTTGGAAGAGAACGAGTGTGCACACCATTACGAGTTGGAAGAGAAATTGAAAAGTTTGGAAATGAAATACAACCTTTGATCTGCTAAATATTTAATGAATTTTCTGCAATGTAGGTATGATTTGACCTAGTTTTTGTCGAGTGTAGATATGACATCCTATAGTGGAAGTCTGGTCGTCAGGAAACATTATAGACAATGGTTTGCTCTTTTATATTTAGAGACTATCTTACCTATCCAAATGTTATTTGGAAACATTATAGGCAATGGTTTGCCCTTTTATATTTAGAGGCTGTGTTAATTATCCAAATGAAAGATGGTTCTCTGTGCTCAAACACTGAAAGTAGGTAGAATGGTTTTATGGCTTTATATTAATATGGCTTCATGCTTTTATGCCTTGTATGGAACATTAAAGTGCCAGGTAGTATTATATAAAAATTCTGTATGGAATCTAAAGTGGCATGTAGTTCAGAATTTTGTAATGATAATGGGAAAACTGTACAGAATTTTGAAAGACCATTATAAACATCATTCAGTATATGAAAATTTTGTTTTATACCTTTGAAGTGGGGTGAATTTGTTTCCAACTTTGAAATGATAAGTGTAACAGGCATCTTGGAAACTTCGAAATGAGAAAGACAAACATGGTATAGGGATTATTTATTACTTGGTATTTAGTATTATGTTGTGTATATCTGAATGGTTTCTTATTTATATTTAATTGGCTATTTTTTTATTTGTATTTAATTAGTTTTTTATTTGTATTTAATTGGTTAGTTGAAATCTGAAGTTTGTAATTTGATGTTAGTTTTTAAAGGTATTGTTAGTTTTTTTTTAAAGTTCTTTTGTCCATAAAAATCTAGTGAATTAAAATGGATATATATATATATGGTTTACTCATGAACTCCGATGTGAGCTGTGGATGTTTAGCAATCTAAACTTTCTTGTACCAGTCTTACTGCTTACATTATCGGATGACTTTTCTATTCTCAAACTGTTAATATTTGTCCTGGTTTAGAGTTTGGACCGTCTCTAATCTAAACCACCATTTTGAGGCTTTGAAACCATACTTGTATTTATTATAGTAGTATAAATTGGTTGTATTTATTATAGTAACATAATTTGGTTGTATTTATTATAGTAGCATAGTACTAAAACTGTAAATTTGACTGCCATTGTATAGTAATTACACATTTAATTTTACGTTTAAAAAGTTTAAAGCTTTAAACTTTATAATATATATTTTGTTTTAGAATTTAGTTAATATATTTTATTTTAGAATTTAGTTATAAATATTAGATTAATTTTTATATTGAATTTATTTTATAATATAAATAGAAAGTTTAGTAACTAGTTATAATGTTACATTTATAATAAGTTTATAAATGTATTATTAGTTTTCGTTTTAAAATTAATATTTCAAATTGCTTTTAATTAATATTAAAAATGAATATTACATTGTATTATCTATATTTTAAAAATTTTAAAAATATGTTTTTTAATTTATAAAAAATCTATTTCACTATATTTTTTTTACATATTTTTTTCTTATCTAATTTTATTCATACTCAAATTATGCTACTATGGTATTTATCAATTGAACCATTCACTCGAATTAGTTAACCCAATACACTTCCAATAAACCTATCCACCTATCCATGCCTATGTGCCTATGATTGAAAATGAAGCTTTTTGTTTTTCATTTGGAGGCATTTCCAATGTTATTGAACCATTGTAATGCAGAAACCGCAGGTCTGCAGCAACTCTGTTACTCAGATCTGCTCAAGTATATACTCACACACTCTATTTCCAGCTTAACAGAACAGCTCACGATTGAGTCCTACCATCCGAAAAGGTGTTAGTAACTACCCTAAAATAAATTGTGCAACACGACACTATGACCGAGGGATCATGAAATGTTTTACACAAGGTTGGTAAATAGAAAGTATACAATGAATACACAGTCGTCGTAGTTCAATCACAATAATTTTATTTAATTATTTTTTTTTAAAATATGAATTAAAATATATCTATTTTTAACTGGATTTATCAAAAATATTGAGATCAAGCAGTGAGAGTATTAAATCTCCAGTTGTAATTATTTTAATTAATTTAAGATGGATCTAAATTATATACATAAGGAATTTATATAAAAATTCGAAAATTTGGCCGGCACATGGGCTACGCGTTTTAATTAAGAAATTGCTAAGTCAAAATCTCTTGCTGGCTACTTTTTTTTTTCACCATTTCTAGCTGGCTACCGTTTTTTTTCACCATTTCTAGCTGGCTACCTTTTTTTTCACCATTTCTAGCTGGCTACCTCTATAAATATTGTGGAGCCTCTCTATATTGATTTCTCTAGCTCTATAAATATTGTGGAGCCTCTCTATATTGATTTCTCTACCAAAACATACCATAACCATCATACTACACCTCCTTAATTCTAATCCCAACAAGAAAAATCCCCAAATCCATTTCACTAAATTGGTACACAAACCCATGGCCCTTTCAACAAATGATCAATGCCCAGAGGCAGGCTAAGGCTCGACCGAGCACGTTCTTTTCTTTCCTTCCGATTTCTGTTATGGAAACCTTCAATGCATCGCTGGAATCTATTCACTTAGATAATAATTAGTGAAGTGGTTGTAATCTGTATTCAAACAAATGTAAGGAATATGAGCATCCATCTATGTGGGAGTTCTAGTGCGTCAAGATGAAAAAAATCTGGAGAGATGACAAAAATCTTAAGCGGGTTTTATTGTCCAAGGCATAGATGTACAATAATGTATATCAATAAAATATATAGCCTTTTAGCAGTACTGTTACCAAATTTGTAGAACAGAGAATTGTAGAGTTGTTTTCTTGAGCCAAATTGATGTCATCTTTCCTTCAATCAATGTTGCTTTATGTCATGGGAAGCAGAGATGTGTAAGTGCATTAATAAAATACAAAGGCTTTTGTTAGTGGTGTTACTAAATGTGTAGAACAAAGTGTTGTATGGTTTGTTTTATTGAACAAATTTAGCGGTTTTCGTTGAATCAATGTTGCTATATGTTGTTGCGAGCCAACATTGTATTTGAGTGCAATATGAGTATTGTAAATTTGTAGAATTTACATACGATTTGCGAGTCAAAATGAAAGGATTTTAAGGTGATTAATAAAGTAGAATAATAAGAGATCAATATGAAACTTGTTTTGATATTGGCTATATGAAAAAGAGAAGACACATTTCAAGCTACTTAAAATGGGAGGAAAAGGTAGCTGGCCTCACAAGTAGCTATCTTAGAAGAGAGGATTGGAATGGAATTAGAAGGAGAAATAATTGATGGATATGAAGCATGTTGTTAAGTGAAAGTGGGCACACACAAAGATTTTACACAGAAGAAATAATGAAATGAGAAAGCAAAAGAATACAATGGCAATCCACAAGACAGAATTACAAGGTAAAAATTTGACAGGAAGTCAATGAAAAAAAAGATTGCAATGAAAATGACATAGGTGTCTTAGGGCTACACTAATATGTAAAATGTTGAAGATAACTACTATCTTTACATAATCTACCATCGTTATGTGAACCACTATTATGTGAACTACCAAATTTGGGTTAATTGTTGTCACAATTTCAACATTCCCCATTTTGAAAACAATTTACCCAATGCTTTGTTGATGCCCATTCATCACCGTTTTTGCAAGCCAAGAGATGCCAAACACCATCATAGCTTCTCTAACAATATTGATTTTGTTAACATGTATGTGTGCAATTTTATTGAGTATGGACTTTCGAAGGGCTATTCCACGCCCATTAATAATGTCTTACAAAATGGTATTTAATAGCAATATGCTTGGTCTTACTGTGATAAGCTAGATTGTTATCCAAATGGATAGCACTTCGACTATCACATAATGCATTCACCTTGTCTTGCACTTTTCCAAACTCACCCAATAAACCCTTTAACCAAATCGCCTCCTTGCATGCATGTGAGACATCTATATATTCTGCCTCAATTATGGATAAAACCATTATTTTTTTAAGCTTTGGCATCCATCAGCGTATCCAAAAGTGAATCACTGCAACCATTATAGGTGATACGATTTAATCACTTAGGCCTCTAAGATAATGAAACACCCATTTCACTACTACATGTTGGGCCCAACGTTTTGGAGGTACCATTTTTGAAGAAACAAGTTTTGGTGTGGACAAAGATGCAGTGGAACCAATTTGACGAAGTGGTCAACTCCGACAAAGCGGCTAGGAAATGGGAAAAACGGTCATGTTGATCATGTCAAAGGTCAGAGTTGAGTTAGTTAGTTAGAATTGGTCCACATTGTAATAATGAGTTGGTTAGGAAGTTAGTGGGTTAGTGGGAGTGGGGAAAGCTTAGTGTGCCCTATAAATATGTTTTAAAAATGAAGTTTTGGGCTACATTCGATTGGTATAGATAGTCGAGTTTTTGTACTCTGTAATGAAGATATCCACTGTGTCATTCAGAGATATTTTGGATAAGCTGAGTCGTTGATCTGCAGGATGTGTGTGTAGATCCATTGTATTACATGAAGAAGTATGTAAGTTCTGCCTAAAGTGCTTATTTGGCTACGATTCTTAATAAAATACAAGCGCTTATGTGGATTTTCCCAGATGGATTTTTCATGTAAAATATGGTGTCTTCATGTGTGTTGAGATGTGTTGTGATGTGACTTGTGATATGTGTTTCTTTCTTATGTTAAATAATCAAGTGAATGTATGATGTGCTTAAGTGTATGGAAATTGGATGTAATCTATTATCGGGCTAAGTTATGATATTTGTAGAAGTGATGAGTCTTTCGAAGCTCCGATTTGTCGATGTTCTATAACAAGATATAATGATGAATGTATTGCTATCGAGTATTCCCCTTCCGTATTGCATAAAGTCTGGTTCCTGCAGTCTCCATAGATACTTCAGGTGAGACTTCATTTACTTTGTAGGTGTTTCCAAAAGGGAGTTTTGGGCCGGTGTCTGTGGATTGTGGAGTTTGTTGGTGAATGCTAAGTGTTGAACCCTGGTCGAAGTAAAAGTGCGTCAAAAAATGGTTCCGTTGCCACGACCGGGACTTTGAGGTGAAGGGGAATGTTGTGGCATCCGACTAAGATGGAGATACAAGATTCGGTAGACCTGCAACTAGAAGAATTTGCAAAGAAGCATAACAAGCATCCTCGATTGAATAATGAAGATTGGTTAGATTAGTATGTTTTTACTGATATTCATGAAGTGTTCTTTGGCGAGTTTCAATGATATTAAATTAATGGTTAGCAAGGTTCACTGAATAAAAGACAAATTTCCAAGGAGACAAACCTAGATATTGGACGCCTGAGTTGATACAACGATTGAAGGGTGTGAACAACAGAATCTCTCGCGCAGTATATTTTTGGTTAGACAATGTGTTGGAGGGGTATATTTACCGAATTCGCTGTTGACACTATCAAATCCTATAGTGAAACAAAACGTGAGTTCTTTGAAGGTCCATGCGGTAAGTACCTCAAGTCGTTGAACTTGTCGATAAAAAAGATTCTTTGTGAAAATTGTGTAATGCGAATGGAATCTGACGAGTAGAGCAATTGTGCGTGGTGGGCATGGGTATCGGATGGAGAACGGTCTGGACTAAATTAATGGGATGAGCTGAGAAGATAAGTGGAGACGAAATTAAATCAGACGAAGAGTGTGGATTTCTGCGGAGTGCAGACGGTTTCGGTCGAACAAAAGGAGGAGAACTGCGACGGAAAAGAGGGGTTGCTGTGCGACTGAGAGGAGAAACTACAAATTAGTGCCACAACTCAACGAGGATTTTAGTGACGAAGAGGTTGACTACCAGCTCATTACTGAGGAAGAATAAGGCTCTAAAGGATCCTTCCAAACTCGAGGTTATGACATACCCATGACCTAGCATACATCTCCAGAGATTGAGGTAAGACCCAATATTTCTTCACATTTTATTCCATCTAGTCAGAGTAGTGGTAGTAGTCCGAAGAGTACTTCGTCGAGTGGTAAGTCTCCAAGTAGTGGTCCATTAGTAGTGAATCAATCAAAGCCCCAGAAGTACAGAATGATTGGGGACGACATGAAGTTACCTATTTGTAATGGGAATGGATCAGAAGATCCAAAACAACACTTATTTTTATGCAACGCTGTATGGACTGTGAAGCAAGTCTAGGATGACAACGTCAAATTGGCGCAGTTTATCACGGCCTTCAGAGTTTGTGCCTTAGACTTGTTTATGAATTTTTTTGATGTTACTGGTAACCATCCTGCGAAGACCTTGGTAGAAGTTAAGGAAGGAATGAAGATTGAATTTAAGAAGCCGAAGTCTGAATCTCAATGTATTACGAAATTGAATAAAATCAAACAAACATCAAATGAGTTTGTTTGGGACTTTGACCAACGTTTCAAAACATTGATGACTCGTATAAGATTTCCAATGAATGATTTATAGCATAAGGAATGGTTTATTGTTGCATTGTTACCTCACATCATAATTCCACTTATGCAACATAAGATACCAACACAGACGGAGGCCCTGGAATTGGCTATGAAGTTAGAAGCATCACCTATCGGGAATACTGACGTTGGTATGGCTCAAATTCAGTCACAGTTAGCAAACCTGTCTATTCAAATTCAAGATTTCAAGAAGGGAAAAGAAAAGCGTGAAGATGTTTGGTGCACCAGATATAAAGAAGATGGACATTCCAAAGACCAATGTACATTGCTTCATGACTATCTTACTGTTGGTAATCCAATTCCAATAAATCTTGTTGTATGGTGCCGAATCTGTCAGACCAAGGGATATTGACCAGAAGAATTCTACTTGCTACAAAAGATGGTGAGTGCTCCTTAGAACTTATGGTGCAAGTTCTGTGGCTCTGTTGGGAATGACAAAAAGCACTGTCAAGCATATCAGTTTCTCACTGAACGAACTGTAGACACATTTCTTATGAAGGGAGAGGGTTCAACTGAAAGACCCAAGACACAATTCAATCAACCACGAGGTGGACTCAGAAGCCGTGGATGAGGAGGGTTTGGTCGAGGTAGAGGACAACTCATATGTTATAATTGTGGTACCCTTGTACATTATGCTATAGATTGTCCACATCCTGCTACATCTTATACGTATTGCAGAGCGCTGGATCATACCATTGAATACTGTCCATAGTTTATAGCCAAGTGGCAAGCGAAGTAGAATCATAATCAAAATAAAAATGTGCAAAATATTTTGGTGGAACCACGACCAGATCAACCTACTGTCACCGCTATAACAAGAGGTGGTGCTGCGATGGGTGGAGATAAGAACAATAAAAATAACCCAAGGGACCCAAGAGTCAGACCAGTAGCTCAGAAGCTACCACAATTTGATTTCCATAAAGAGAATAGTGTATTCTTTGAAGCTCGTAATGAAATTCTGAAGGGCACATCAACATCTTCCTCACCGCCTGCCCTTGAAAAATGACTGGTGTACAACATGCCAACTCGCTTCAACAAGTCTGTGCCAAAGAATAATTTTGGAAATGTAAGTGCCCTTAATACTTTTCTCATAAGTTGTTTGGATTTGGTTAAAGATAAGGATGCTTCAAGAGAATTGAAAAATTTATTGGAGAATCTGAGGAAGGAGTATGATCCAAAAGGTTTGTTAATCATGTCCAAAGAAGACATAAGTGTTGACACAATTCTGTCAACAGGGGTTCACTTCGCACTACTGTCAACAACACCAACCAAACACCCTTAAGCACCAACCTA
Source organism: Larix kaempferi (assembly GCA_027924585.1). Lineage (NCBI taxonomy): Eukaryota > Viridiplantae > Streptophyta > Pinopsida > Pinales > Pinaceae > Larix > Larix kaempferi. The sequence goes on along the minus strand of BSBM01000151.1, from coordinate 11,048,271 downwards.
GAAAGGTGTTACCCTTTCCAGCAACACCCACGAAGCGAGTGAAGTCTCACCCGAGATGATTAAGGGGGCTGCAGGAACCAGGTTTCCGCAGTGGGGGGAGGACATGTATCTATTCTCACTTTATCGCTAAAGAAACCAGAGATTTATATTCGCATCATACTTACCAATTCAAACATACATTCATCATTCACATATTCAATATGTATTTGACATTTACATTAACATGGTAAAATTGGTGATTGCATCAATGAAAATAACAGTACTTAAGCATATCACAGTATTCATCATCCAACATAAACAAAGATACAAGAGATACATAGCCGAACATCTTCATGCGTTAACTCATCAAAATCTGTGGTACAACCTTCGCAGGGACAGTTCAAACACTTATCGCGGATCCATACAAAACTTGCTGAAGGAAGAGCAAAATATTACACCATTCATCCGCTTGTTTTTTGGTCAACTTATGATATGATCTCTAATGCCCTTAGGATTACAATCATAGTCCTATTTATAGATAAATAAGGTGGTTACAAAGCGGTCCAAATGACCCATTGCAACTAACTAAACTAATATTGCGCTTTCGTCGGCCCCTTGTTCTCCGCGAATGCTCCTTCTTCGTTGTTGTGGGCTTCCACACTTTATGCGGCCTAACCCCATGCGAACAGGCCCCCAACACAAACTTGTGGCTCACCCTTGAGCCACCTCAGCTGCACCCTATTGGAACTGTTGTCATCCTTCGCTATGCTGTACTTCTCAAGCTCCTCCTTCCGTTTGGTGCTCATTGTCATATGCTTCTCATACTTATCCTTTCGTTTGGTGCTTGTTGTCATGTACTTCTCAAACTTATCCTCCAGTCTCTTGGTCACTGTCATGTACTTATCGAACTCATTCTCCATTCTGGTGCTCGCTGTCATTTACTTCTCTAACTCATCCTCCAGTCTCTTGGTTGCTGTCATGTACTTCTCAAACTCATCCTCCAGTCTCTTGGAACCTTCATCATCTATCCTTTCTCTGCCATCTATTACCCTCGACCCCAACTTGCGACTGGGCAGAAGTTTATCAACAACACCAACTTATGGAGAGGACGTAGTGGTCCAGCACATATGTTTCTCACATTTGATCATCCTTTGTTGGCACTAGCTGTTGATGTATATATAACTTCGGAATGTATTTCACATATATGTATATTGTATTCCTATAGAGATGTTATTATTCCTCTATACGGAAGTGGTTGTATTCCTATAGAGATGTTATTATTCCTCTATACGGAAGTGTCGTAACTTATACTTGATGGGTTATTAGACCACCTTGTTGGGGTCGGCCCTGTATAAGTCATGTGGGTAAAAGGGTTATTAGACCACCCTATTGGGGGTCGGCCATGTGGGTCAAAGGGTTATTAGACCACCCTAGTGGGGGTCATCCCAGTCAGCATTATGTTAAGTGGTTAAGTTGAGGCCGACCTAGTTGAGTAAAGGTCAAGTCAAGTTAGTGTATAAATAGAGAGTGTGTCTCTCTCATTTTACACACATTCTATTCTCTCACTCACACTTGGGAGAGTGGCGCACTTATGGAGGAGGAGGCTCTGCTGCTAGGAGAAGACTATCTCTTGTATTCTGGTTGTATCATTGCTCTATCTATCTCCGAGGAAGTTATTGGGGTTTTTCACCTTTATGGTTTTCCCCAAGTAAACTCAGTGTCTCTTGTGTGCTTGCATTATTGTGTCCATGATTGATATGCTGTAGATTTGTTGTACATGTTGTTCTCTCAGTTAAGATCCTAGATCCGATTGAAGTAAATTCTGAAAATTTAACATGGTATTGGATCTAGCCTGAAATAAGGAATGATCTGGCATGTATGACACTTGTTGCACTTACGATGCTAGAGCTTGATATAGCAAAAACCAGTCATCATATCACTTTCGCTATAAATCTGTTTTAGTGAATTTTTCGTATCTGAAACTTTTACAGGTCGAATATCAGATCCCCATGTACCTTGTGTCCAAAGTCCAACCTCTAATTCATTGTACTTTGTGATTTATGATTTGTACAATATAGGGTTTATGCCTCTTCCAGATCTGAGTCAAAATCAAGTGACCTTGGGAAAAATGTCATAACTTGGGCTATGAAGCTCCAAATGAAATTTCGTCAAAAGTTACAGGTAGTACACAGATTTTACTATCTCAGAAAAAAGTTTGAGAGGCCGAAGTTGAACCAATGACACGTGGCACGTCATACAAGTCCGCTCTCTTGTATTATCCCATAAACAGGTCACGTTGCAACACTGAGCATAACTCTCTCTGAGAGAATCCAATTGAGGTTAGACCTATCGGGATGGAAATATAACAGGTCGGGCTATCTCAGGAAAATTTTTCAGACCCTGTGGATCGAAAAGTTTGGACTTACACCAGAAACAATCAGGTACATATTTCTGTCAAATCAGAATTATTTTTTAGAACCTTCATTCATGGCTTCCGGAATTTAGGGCTTCGGAGAAAGTTGGAATTTTTGTAAGCGGAGACCACGACTGAATGCTACTCATCAAAATCAAAATTTAGAGACCAAGATCAGAATTTTTGGTTGGGCAGAAGGCCGGGCTTGATCAGACCCTAGTTCGGGACTTTAATCAGAAAAGTGGAAAATTAGGGCTTCTGCAAAAATGGGAATTTTTGAAATCTGTGACCACGACTGGAAGCTCCTGATAAAAATAGAAGCTTAGAGATTTGGATCAAACCTTTTGATTGTGAAGAAGAGTGGGCTTCATCAAACCCTAGTTCGAGGTCACGTCCAGTGATTCCAAAAGTTTCAAAGGCAAAATTGAGGAGTGAAACTTTGCAGTTTTCAAATTCTGAATATACCAGCTTGATCAGCTCATCAAGGCGCATATTTCTATCCTTTCGGAAGTTTGAAATTCAAAGTTTGAATTTTTGGGGTTTCTCTGACAAACCCTATTACAGCTCCAGATCCAGTTCCTACAAATCAAGTGGATTGGGTTAATCCTAGAAGAAGATGGATTGGTCACCTGCATAAGTGAAGAAGTTCCTGTCTCAGAGGGAGATGAGGCTAAGGCCTTCCATAAGAAGATTACAAGCAATCTTGATAGGTATGGCTTACAGGTATGTTTCATGGTTAATTTTATCATATGTTTGTCTTCATATCATTACAGTACAATCTTGATTAATTACTAGACTTGTCGTATTACCTTAATAGAAGATATTCATTGATTAAGGTTTCGACACTTATGATTGTACTAATGCATTGTCATGTTGTATGAGGTTTATGTTGTTCGCTAACATGAAAGGTACACCAAGAAAGACAAATCATGTTCCAGTTCAAGAACATATGATCATGATGACATGAAGACAAAGATTCATCCATTTTCATGGATCACATAGAAGATCTACTTACGAGGTATGTATAACTTGGTTCTACAATGGTTAACTTATGAGACATGCAGGTTACTAGCACAAGTCACTGAAGAGAACCAGAAGACATTATGCGGGTATGTTAGACATATCTAGCTAGCATGCTAATCCAGGTATGTTTTTCCTATATCAAGCTAGAATCCTACCTTGTGTTAGGATCTTATACTGTTGTGTTGTTGATAATGATTATTCATGAAGTCATAGGTTTGAATAGTCATGGTTGTATGCATATTATGTTTCTTACCATAATTGATGATATGACTAACCAGAAGAATCATGAAGGTATAGGTTTGAGTAATCACGGGTTTATGCATTGATGATTTAACTAATCAGAAGAGACCTATGATCAAATAAGAATATGCATGAGTAAAAGAAGACTTCGCTGAAACCTTGAATACTAATGTTTATTATCTGTGAATGATCATGACTATACATGTTTAAGATTATTGTGTTTTGATAGTATTAAGATTATACTAATAAATGTGTGATTATGTATGAGACCTCAAGGATAACACAATGATGATACTAATAAGCATGCATAGTGGTTAAGGATGGATATAAGTTCAAGGACAGGTAATCCAGGAAGCAAATATCAAGAGGGAGCACACTCCAGTTGTTCCGGATCTTGGGAACTGAGAACCGGAATGCTTGAATGCCGAGAGAGGAGGAGATTAAGCATGCAAATCTGTCATAAAATTCACATGAAAACCCTAATATTGCATAAGAATAAGCATTAACAAAAACATATGAAGTCAATGGGAGGTGAGGCTCAAAGAGGAGCCCCACCTCTGAAACTAATTGCCAATAAGTCACTCAATTCTAATTAAACTCACAGTGAACAATAGAAAATAGGGGAGAAACCAAATGAGTAACTTGTTATTATGAGAAGGCTTGCTAGGCCTTTATATAGCATTATTACAATGTGTCTTGAGACCATACCATGAGCCAAAACTATGTGCTACCAAATACCCTGGATGAGAGAGGGTGGCCTCTCAATTTAATACTTTTATGGCTTATACATCCGAATTTAGACCATATGCCCCCTAAAATTCGGATCATTCCTCCCCCCTTAGAAAATGATGGTCCCCATCATTTCATTCTAAAAAGAGATCCATGATTACCAATGAAGAGAAAGGTTTTGTGTGGTTGACCCATAACCGTGGGTTTTGCGAGGTTGACCCATAACCGTGGGTTTTTCAAGGGTGACCCATAACCATGATGGCAATGACAAGCTTGATTCCAATGAAGAGAAGAGTTTTGTGTGGTTGACTCAAAACCATGGGTTTTGTGTGGTTGACCCATAACCGTGGGTTTTATGTGGTTGACCCATAACCATGGTGGCAATGACAAGCTTGTTTCCACTGAAGAGAAGGGTTTTGTGTGGTTAACCCATAATCGTGGGTTTTGTGTGGTTGACCCACAACCATGATTACAATACATAACTATGGGTTTTGTGTGGTTAGCCCATAACCATGGGTTTTGTGTGGTTGACCCATAACTGTGATTACATTAAGATTTTTAAAAAAATAAAAAATTCATGATCTTTGGTGCAGTTGATGTCTTGTTGCAAATCCATTCATAGCTTCTGATGCATGTACTGAAATTGAATTCTATTGAAGACCCATTTGAGATCTCGAAGAGACCTTTCCATCCATATAACATAATTGCTCTGGGGTGGCCCAGAGATTGAGAAAATGTTTGTTGAAGTTTAAGAGATGCGCGCACACTATTTTGCAAACATATGTTGCTTCAGCCGATGATATCTCTCAAACCAGAAAGCCAAATGGAAAACCACAAAATACCCATTTTAGCTGACAAAAAGAGGTTTCCAATGAGATATGGGGGAGCCTCAAAGACATTTTGTGGAGTATGTAGCACTTGTTTAAAGTTGTTGTACGTCCGGCCGCATTGTGTACAAATATGTACTACTTCAAACAAACATATCTCACAAACTAGAAAATGAAATGAAATTCCGTGAAATATCCATTTTAGATGACGGAAAGAGCTTTCCAATGAGCTATGGAAGAGCCTTTGAGACATTTTTTGGAGTCTGTAGCACTTGTTTAAAGTTGTTGTACGTCCGGCCGCATTATGCACAAACACGTGCTACTTCAAACAAGCATATCTCACAAACCGGGAAACGAAAGGAAATTCTGTGAAGTACCCATTTGAGTTGACGGAAATACCTTTCTGATGAACTATGGTAGAGCCTCTAAAACATCCTGTGAAGCCCATGGAACCTGTTCAAAGTTTGTTGAATGTGAGAGTGTTGAGTATAGAGATGCCAAGGGTTTGTAGAGAAGCATGGGTTATTGTAGAGGTTGTGGAACCTCCGTTGAACCTGCATAATGCTTCAAAATCTTGTCCCAATGGAGAGCGTACCCGCTCTGATACCACTGATCTAGATCTTAGGAGCTGAGAACCGGAATGCTTGAATGCCGAGAGAGGAGGAGATTAAGCATGCAAATCTGTCATAAAATTCACATGAAAACCCTAATATTGCATAAGAATAAGCATTAACAAAAACATATGAAGTCAATGGGAGGTGAGGCTCAAAGAGGAGCCCCACCTCTGAAACTAATTACCAATAAGTCACTCAATTCTAATTAATCTCACAATGAACAATAGAAAATAGGGGAGAAACCAAATGAGTAACTTGTTATTATGAGAAGGCTTGCTAGGCCTTTATATAGCATTATTACAATGTGTCTTGAGACTATACCATGGACCAAAACTATGTGCTACCAAATACCATGGATGAGAGAGGGTGGCCTCTCAATTTAATACTTTTATGGCTTATACATCCGAATTTAGACCATATGCCCCCTAAAATTCAGATCAGCAAAGGAGCACACTCCAGTAGTTTCTGCAAGGATGCAGATATTCAGAGGGAGTTGACCACTTCTCACAATCCACATCAGAATGGAGTTGCAAAGATTCATGTCACGTCCCCTCCCATTACATTAGTGCAATGGAGAGGATCGTGATGCTATAACCGGGCATCTAGCCCCATGAACTTATTAAGTAAGCATTCACATAATATAAAAGACATATGGAAATGTATAATCATAAGAAAAACACAGCGGAAATAATATCAATTACACATTCATCATACATTCAAGATATTCATCAAATAAATAATTGCAAGTTAACATAGGAGAATACTTATCTTATAACAAAGTAGTCCCAAGCAACTGGCTATGCAACTGCAACGTTCCACCCAACCGTAGGCCAGTTGTGCTTATCAACCTCTTGATACAACTGCCACCCCCGAGCTGGGCATGATTTCTACAAGGAACCAGGGAACAACAGAATCACACATAGCCAAGCATACACCAAGATGAGCCAAGCCAATCTACAATTGGGTTTATCAGGCTACTAGGAAATGGAAAGGGAGAATTGCTAAGCTAGTGAACTCAAGCACAGAGCCACGGATAACCTTACAAGATCTATCTAGCTTGGCACCCACAATACCTACACACCCAGCACAAGGAGGTATTCTCTTCACTGCCACACAGTCCCTCAAGCCATACCTTCCTTTCTAGTGATCTCAAGGTGTGCATAGAAAAGTAGCCAAAGCCCTCTTGATCTTCTTGAGAGGTTATTTTCCCCACTAGGTTTATCAAGCCAATTCTGTCCACTACCACTCCAAAACTTTAGCTCACAGGTTCAAACCAAAACAATGATGCACATAACAGCAGAACCACAATTATTGGGCAGGATAAAAGCGTTTTTACAGTGAGATGCCCAAAGATGGGGTTTCTACCAGCTCAGAAAAATGTGGGAAAACCCAAAAATGAAATGGCAATTGGGGAACAACCCTGGAGAGCAGAAATCGTTTTTAGAAAAACGTCCATGGGCATTTTGGGGCAAAAACGACCTCCATCACAGTCCCAAATCGTGGCCCTTCTCTCCCAGCTGATGTACAATGCAAAAACGACTTCCAGGCATGGAAAATGCAGGAAAAATGGTGAAAAAACAAGATGGGGAAAGACCCAGTAGTTCAAACTGCGTGAGAGGGGAAAGACTATCGGTTTCAGAATGGCTTTGGGCACCATTTCGTGGGTGTTTTCTTGCCCAAGGAGACAAAATACGATTTCCCAGGTTGATGGCTTGCCCATATACGAAATTGGTTGCCATACCTCTTCATTCCCAAGGCATTAACTGCCTCAACCAATTTCTGGAAGAATTAAATAATTGGGTCCATAACCCAAAATGGGTAGTTGAGAGTTCATGGGTTTCCTTATTGACACATGGATTAACACCATTGGCTCAAGGGTTTGAATAATTTCCCTCCCTATTCCTTGTAGAATCATGCCCCCATCTCTTTGTTGCATTACATAGCTAGTTGTGGGTATTTCATTAAAATCCGTATTTACATGATGTCTTATTTACATTGTGCCTATCTAGCACAAGAGCCATAGGCATCTATTTTTAATTGCCGATACATAAAACGCTAAATCAATGGTGGGGCCTTGGCCTTGAGCTCCTCACCATGATTAAATATCAATATTTACATCATTTTCGATTTAATGCGAAGAGGGTCAAAATGGGGACGTGACAATTCAGAGGGAGTCCACCCAGCAACCAAACAAAGATAAGTATTTGAATTGTCATTTCTTACATAATGTTATTCAATAATGTATATACTGATGTTCCTAGAATTAGGTTGTGTATTATGCATATTAGAATAGTTGCATTGATGAACAATATACTACTAATATACATGGGTAAGTGGCCTATGGCACTGTACAACATTCCATTGCTACTTATCTAGAATGAAACCTCTTTGCTGACATGTTGGGAGTTGTGCACACTCTTAACAATGTTCTGGTAGAGATTGGAAGGCATCTAGAAAGTTATGGGATATGGATAAATGTTGTATTGAAGCATTGGCTAAGATAATTGCATGACTGTATGACATATTTCTTTATGTGTAAGAATTTGTTCTGAAAACTATGAGATGTTTTCTAATCATGCAATTTAACTTGTTGTGTAGGAAAGATCGTATACCATCACCTACAAAAGAAGGACTACAACATTTGTTCAGCAACAAAGTTATCTATTGAAAATATTGAAGATATTGAAGTTCCTAAGATCTGGGAAGAATGCCATGATTGAGGAGTACCAGTCGATCATGAAGATGTTTGGGATGCAGTCCCAAGACCTGAAGGGGAGTCTGTAGTGACTTCCAAGAGAAGCTACAATATCGAGCATGCTGCAGGTGGTAGCATAGAGACTTTTGCTTCTGTAGCCAGATACACTTCCATTAGATCAGTACTTGCTCTGGCTGCAGTGATGAAGTGGAAGATACACCAGATGGATTTCAAGACAGCTTTCTTGAATGGTGTGGTAGAAGAAGAAGTGTATGTGGAGCAGCCACTTGGTTTTGAGACACATGACAGGGAGTCATATATGTGCAGAACTTGGTATGGTAGGATAGACAGCTTTCTATCCAGTTTGGGCGTTACCAAGAGTAAAGCGGATTCCAACCTTTACTACAAGGTTGAGGAAGGCAATCAAGTGATACTAATTTTGTATGTGAATGACCTGTTTGTTACAGGTGAGGATAGATTGATTGCCGACATGCAGCGGAAGCTTGCTGCCGAGTTAGAGATGAAGAACTTGGGTATGATGCACTGCTTTCTAGGTATGGAGGTGTGGCAGAGTGCAGATGGAATTTTCCTTGGACAAGGGAAGTATGCAGTAGAGATCCTGAAGAGGTTCAGGATGATGGACTGCAAGGCTATGGCCACACCTATGGCATCGAACCTGAAGCTTCTGTTTGATGCTTCATCTGAGTCGGTTGATGTCACTGTGTTTCATCAAATGATTGGGTCCTTGATGTACCTGACGAACATGAGACCAGATATTTGCTTTGCGCTGAACACATTGAGCTAGTTCCTGACGGATCCAGGGAGTGTTCACCTGGTTGTTGTAAAGCATATTCCGAGGTACCTGAAGGGTACAGCTGATTATGGGCTCAAGTATGATGCGAATCAAAAGTTTATCCTGCAAGGTTATGTTGATTCAGATTGGGCAGGAAGTGCTGCAGATAGGGATCATGTGTGATCTCTTGGTTTAGCAGGAAGCAGTCCTGCGTAGCACTGAGTATAGCCGAAGCAGAGTATGTTGCGGCGGATGAGAAAGTTGCAGATGTATTGACCAAGCCGTTGGCCAGAGTGCAGTTTGAGTACTTCAGAGAGAGGCTTGGTGCACTTCAGATCGAGGTTCCTTCCAAAGGGAAGTGATGAGTCCGGAAGATGCAGATGCACATGAGCCTTTTTTACATGGTTGATGTGTTCTCCCTTGGTCGTGATGTAATTGCTAATCCATTTTTCACATGGTGGTAGATGTGTTCTCCCATGGTGAAAAGTAAGGGCTGGAGTCTTCCCCGAATGGTGGTAGATGTGTTCTCCCATGTCGGTGGTGTAAGTGCTGGATGATGTGCATCTGGGCTGTGCTTCGTGGACGATGAGATGATATGAAGAGGACGATGCTATGATGATCAGGAGGATCATGGATGATGAGCATCAGGAAGATGCCCCAGTTACTACTCTGTATATGTATATGCATCATGTTGGATGCTTTTTATGATCAGTTGGATTATTTATGTATATATGCATCATGTTGGATGCTGGATATGATCAGTTGAATCATTTATGTATGTATGCATCATGTTGGATGCTTGGACCATGTATCTGTATATGTATCAGGTGGATACTGAGATCATGTACGTTGATATGTATCAGGTGGATACATTGTATGATTAGGTAGATCATGTATGATGATATGTCTCAGGTAGATACTTGGTATACATCAGGTGGATGCATTGTATGATCAGGATGATCATGGATGAAGAGCATCTCCAGATGACATGCATCAGGATGTTGTAGTGATGATGATCAGGATGATCATGTGTACATTAGGATGGTGTATGGTGAGTATCAGGTTGATACTCTGTGGCCGTGGATCAGGTTGTGCAGATGAGCATGTCTGGGAGATCCTATAGGTCGGAGTTGTGTACCCGTAACAGCCTGGGATGCTCTTTCGAGACATTTCTCTGGGAGGACATGTAATCTGTGCCTTGGGAGATCTTCAGGTTGGAGTTGTGTACTCGTAACATCCTGAGATGCTCTTGCGAGGTTTTTTCCTATGGAATTTAATTTGCTCATGGGAGATCTGGACAAGATGAAAAAGTCCTCAGATGCTTTAGCGAGGTTTTGCCATGACCACATGTAATTTGCTCCTGGGAGATCTGGACAGGATGAAAAAGGCCTCAGATGCTTCAGCCAGGTTTTGTGGTGGACCACATGTAATGTGCTCCTAGGAGATCTGACAGGTAGAGCTGTGTGCTCGTAACAGCCTGGGATGCTTCAGCCAAGTTTTGTGGTGAGATCACATGTAATGTGCTCCTGGGAGATCCGACAAGTAGAGCTGTGTGCTCGTAATAGCATGGGATGTTGCAACCAGGTTTTGTGACACACGTAATAAGTCCTGAGGATTCCACAGTTTGGCCAGTGATGATGAAGACCTGCAGGTGGTGGGCCTACATCCAGTATGAAAAAGGACTGGCTTTGTAGAACTTCCTATGACGAGTAGATTCAGAGATTGATTGAGATAGTAGCAGCAGTGATGATGATGATGACTCAATGATGATTATCCAGTGACGATGATCTACAGAAGATGGCTTGTGCTAGAAGACCTATGTCGAGAAATACCTTCCTAGTTAAGAGGGAGTGTTGATGTATATGTAACTTCGGAATGTATTTCACATATATGTATATTGTATTCTTATAGAAATGTTATTATTCCTCTATACGGAAGTGGTTGTATTCCTATAGAGATGTTATTATTCCTCTATACGAAAGTGTCGTCATTTATATTGTAAGTGTCGTAACTTATACTTGATGGTTTATTAGACCACCTTGTTAGGGTTGGCCCTGTATAAGTCATGTGGGTCAAAGGGTTATTAGACCACCCTATTGGGGGTCGTCCATGTGGGTCAAAGGTTTATTAGACCACCCTAGTGGGGGTCGGCCTAGTCAGCATTATGTTAAGTGGTTAAGTTGAGGCCGACCTAGTTGAGTAAAGGTCAAGTCAAGTTAGTGTATAAATAGAGAGTGTGTCTCTTTCATTTTACACACATTCTATTCTCTCACTCACACTTGGGAGAGTGGCGCACTTGTGGAGGAGGAGGCTCTGCTGCTAGGAGAAGACTATCTCTTGTATTCTGGTTGTATCATTGGTTTATCTATCTCTGAGGAAGCTATTGGGGTTTTTCACCTTTATGGTTTTCCCCAAGCAAACTCAGTGTCTCTTGTGTGCTTGCATTATTGTGTCCATGATTGATATGTTGTAGATTTGTTGTACATGTTGTTCTCTCAGTTAAGATCCTAGATCATATTGAAGTAAATTCTGAAAATTTAACACTGGCATGCCTTTTCTCTTGGTACTTCTGCGGTCAGAGGGACCGCTTCTCTTCTAACACTCGAAACTTTCTTAGACATCTCGGGTAAGAACTCATCTTTGTTCTTCCTGATACATGGTGCCTCTGCATCTATCGGTTGCTCATGAACACTTATCGTTCTTTCACTTAACGCACCTTGGTTGCTTCCGCTGGAAACGAAATGCACCATTGCAACTCTCTCACTTCCTTATTCCATAGCTTCCTTGGACTCGCTCATTCGACTTGCTGATTTTCTTCATAATCTATATAAGCCTTCATCTTCCACTCTCTTCACATGTATTTATGCTCGTTCCTCATGTCCTTGACCCATGATTGGCAAGTTATTCACTAAATATTTCACATATTCATCATATTTTGTCCTCAATTGTGTCATCATAAACCTCCGTCGTCTTCTGTTGAGGCTTAGCCGCAGTAATCATGCTTTGACTTGACTCCCGCGTGCTAAACATCGACAAGTGAACGTCTTGCCATGTTTCCCACTTTTTGTCATTATTACTCTTTTTTTTTTACTCATTTCTTAGCTACTATGCTCTTGGTTATGGTGATTGGGCTTCAACCGATTCTCGTTTACTAGATTGGTCAGAAATTGTCACAAACCCACCCATCATACCAATGCGATAGATAGGATCGTGATGCTAAAACTGGGCATCTAGCCCCATACTTATTAAATAAAACATTCACATAATATAAACAGACATATGCAAAAGTATAAATATAAGGAACATAGAAGAAATAGATTCAATTACACATTCATCATGTATTCAAGATATTCATGAAATTCATCAAATAAATAAATTGGAAAGTTAACACAAGAGAGTACTTATCTTATAACAAGGTAGTCCTGAGCAACTGGCTATGCAACTACAACGCTCCACCCAACCATAGGCCAGTTGTGATCATCAATATCTCAACACACTGCCACCCCCGAGTTGGGCATGATCTCTACAAGGAACCAGGGAACAACAGACTCACACATAGCCCAAAGATACACCAGAATCAGCCAAGCCAATCTACAGTTGGGTTTATCAAGCTGCTAAGGAAATGGAAATGAATGAATTGCTAAGCTAGTGGCTCACCCATAGAGCTATGGATACCTCTATCAGATCTATTTAGCTTGGTACCCACATTACCTACACACCCAATACAAGGAAGTATTCCCTTCACCACTACACAGTCCCTCAGGCCATACCTTCCAATCTAGTATTGTTCAAAGTGTGCATAGAAGAGTATCCATCCCTTTGGATCTTCTTGAGAGGTTACCTCCTCACTAGGCTCATCAAGCCAATTCTGTCCTCTTCCACTCCTAAATTCTTTCTCACAATATCAAACCAAAACAGGGAGGCACATAACAGCAAAAACACAAGTGTTGGGCATGAAGAGAAACATTTTTACAATGGGATGCACAAAATGGGGTTTCCCTGAGCTTCAGAAAGACGTGGGCAAGTATAAACGAAATGGAAAATGGGGAATAAACCCTGGGAAGGAAAATCCGTTTTCAGAAAATGTTTATGGACAACCCAGGAGCAAAAACGACCTCCATCAAACCCCCAATTCGTGGCTCTCCTCTCCCAGTCATTGTACCAACCAAAAACGAGTTCCCAGCCATGGAAATGCAGGAAAAATGGTAGAAAATGTGAAGGAGAAAGCCCCAGCTAGCTCCGACTAGGTGAGAGAGGAAAGACAATGGGTGAAGAATGGCTTTGGGCACCATTTCGTGGGTGTTTTCTTGCCCAAGGAGACAAAATACGATTTTCCAGGTTGATGGCTTGCCCATACATGAAATTGGCTGCCATACCTCTTCATTCCCAAGGCATTAACTACCTCAACCAACTCTTGGAAGAATTAAATGATTGGATGCATGTGTCAAAAAGGGTAGTTGAGGGTTTATGGGGTCCTTCACTGACATTTGGATTAAATCCATTGTTTCAAGGGTTTGAATAATTTCCCTCCCTATTCCTTGTAGAATCATGCCCCCGTCTCTTTGTTGCATTGCATAGCTAGTTGTGGTTATTTCATTAAAATTCGTATTTACATGGTGTCTTCATTTACATTGTGCCTATCTAGCACAAGAACCATAGGCATCTATTTTTAATTGCCGATACATAAAACGATAAATCTATGGCGGGGCCTTGGCCTTGAGCTCCTCACCATGATTTAATAACAATATTTACATCATTTACAATTTTAATGCAATTGGGTCGAAAATGGGGATGTGACAGCAATGTCCCATGTATCCTTTATAAATGCACTACACCTCCATCAGTAACAAAATTTATTATGTAGGGACCCAACCAATGCATCTGCAACTTACTTAGATGCTTTGCAAACTTACTGTCGTATAATATGACCATATCTCCTCGCTGGAAGTTCTTTTCTTTGACATAACGATCATGCCAAGCCTTCCGTCAATCCTTTTCTACCTTTTGATGGAATTTTACGAAAAATTGATCGTCATCAAGTTGTACCAACTGCGCTAATCGTTCTCCAATTGCTCCATCGTCGCTCATTCCTGTGGGTGCTGTGATGCATGGACTTGGGACGATATACTCCATTGGCATTACTGCTTCCCGTCTGTAAACTAACTTGAACGATGTCTGTTTGTCAATCGTTTGCAATTTTTTCTATACGCCCAGAGTATCGCTGGAATCTTCAAATCCTAATCGTCCCGGTTTGTGTTGCACACCTTTGTGAGTGCGTGCTCCAATATTTTTTTGAATCCCTCAACTATCCCGTTAGCTTGTTTGTGATATGGGGTACTCTTCCTATGTTGAATTTGAAACTCCTCTATCATCGCTGCGATCGTTTAATTACCAAAATGAGTACCCTAGTCACTCATTAGTATCTGTCGGCACCTAAACCGGGTGACCACGTTATCGAAGAGAAAATTTGTTGCTATCGCAACTGTGTAGTTCTTTACTCGTGCAAATTCCTCCCATCGCGTCAAATAATTTGTTGTAGTCATTAAGTAGCGTGACCCTGTTCTTTTGCCTGGTGGGTTGATGGGTCCCACAAAGTCAACTTCCCACTTGTCAAAAGCCTGTAGTGTCAATTGAGGTACTAATGGCATTTAATCCCTTCATGACGGTTTCCCTATTCTTTGACATACGTCACAACTTTTTGCGTAGTCTGCAACATCTCCATGCATCGTCAACCACCATAATGCAGCTCGAAGTATCTTCCTAGCAGTGGCACGTCCTCCATATTTTCTCCTGCGATCCCATCATGAGATTTTGCTATGATCCTTTCCTGTTCATGTGGAAGGACATATCGTCAAAGTATCTCATCTGGTCCCATCTTATATATTTTCCTTGCAATCAATTGGAAATCTGTAGCTTTGACAACTAACTGTTTCTTCTGGTGAATTCCTCCGGTTCCTTCCCTCTCGCCATAAAATGAATGATTTGTTCGTAGTGATCATCGACCATTCCGACCCTGAATAAATGAGCATCAAGCAGTCCTTCATCAATATTCCCTGGTTCTTCTCCTAATTCTATCCACGACAGATGGTCTGGTCTTGCATTCAGTCACCCAAGATTTACAATTATCTCGAAGTCAAATTCTTGGAAGAGTAATAGCCATTGACAGATTTTCCCCCCCAACACAAGATTTTTCACTAGGTATTTGAGTGCTGAATGATCAGTGAACATTTTAAAATGGCCTCCTAGTAGATAATGTCAAAAATTTTTTAGGGTGTAAACCATCGCCAAACCTTCCCTTTCTGTTGTCGTATAGATTTTCTCCGCAGTAGATAGCTTCCTACTTGCGAATGCGATCAAGTGGTCGATCGCTCCTTCCCCTGGATGGGTTAACACTACTCCTAGTGTGATTGATGACGCGTCAACATGAACATGGAATCCCTTCATCCAATCTGGAAACACTAGCATGGGTGTTGCGACCATCTTTGCTTTTAGTGTATCCAGACTCTTTTGGCATTCTTCGTTCCACTCGAACTTGGTATCCTTCTTCAAAAGTTTTTCCATGGGTGCTGCGATCAGTACATAACCTTTGATAAAATTCCTATAGTATCCCGTGTGTCCCAACGTCTCTCTTAATTGCTTTACTATTGTTGGTGGTGGTAGGTCGACGATAATCGCGAACTTCGCAGGGTTGACCAACATTCCTTCCCTGTAAACAATATGTCCCAGCAAAATCCCAAACAGAGCGTAGAAAATGCACTTCTTCAAGTTTAGTGAAATCTGGTGTTGTCGACATATTTCCAGCATCAACCTCAAATTCACAACATGATCCTTGACCAACCCATATACTGTCCAATCATCCATGTATACGGAAATAAATTTATGGATGAAATCCTTGAACGCAACAACTACCAGTCTTGAAAAGATTGTTGGCGCATTCTTCAGGCCGAATGGCATCACTATATATTGAAAACATACCCATTCCATGACGAACGTTGTTTTGTGTTGATCCTCCTTCACAATTTTTATCTGGTGGTATCCTTAGAATCCGTCTGTGAAGGATTATATTTCCTGACCGCCCACACCCTCTAACACTTCGTCTATGAAAGGTGTAGGGAAGCGATCGTGTAAGCATGCGTCATTCAGCTTTCTTAAATCGACACAGATTCTGACTTCACCATTTTTCTTATCTTGGACCACCATCAAGATGATCCACTCCGATTCTTCCACTAGTTCTATAATTACTACTTCCAGCATTCTCTCAATTTCGTCTTTCTCCTGCTCCTTGTACCTCGGATTCAACCTATAAGGTCGCTGCTTTACTGGATTCGCATCAGGATTTAATGGGATTTTCATCTCGCCTAGATCCCCAGAAATCCCTTTCATCTCCAAAATTTTTATAGGAAACAAGTCCCGAAACTCATACAATAGATCGGTCATCTTAGCAATGGTCGAGTCGTCCCAGTAATATCCGATGATCGTGAACTTGTGATTTTCTTCCGACCCAATGTTCACTTCCTTGATTCACAATGGCTGCTGAAACTTGTTGGAAGGCATATCTAGTGCTTCGACATTGCGACTTCCTTCTGACTCTGGTATATAAGTAGCCCTCGGATCATCCTCATCATCTGGTTTTCCTGTTATGTTGTAGGATTCCATCAGCATTTTGGGTTTTGCAGTCCACTGAAGTCCCATAGGTTTCTCTGTCGAAACTGCTCCTAGTACTTTCTCACGGACCTCCAGTAACGCGTTGTGGATGAAGGGGTTTTCGTCGGAGAAACTAAACGTTTGGCTAAATCCAATAGTTAGATGTTCCCATGAGGTTGTTCCGTGTCGCAACTTTGCTGCGATATACCAATTTCGCGGTACTTCATCCAGTGTGTGAATAAATGCGTGAACCCATTCCTATTTCGATCTTGTTCCCCATTTGCTTTGACTTTCATCCAAATGCTCCTTTGGGTCACCTCTTCCAATGTAATTCCTTCTGCTGTATCCTTCAGTGTCGCCGAACCTAACCTCCATTAGGTGTCGACATAATGGCCAGATAGTTATAGTTGACTTGTGCGTCGCCCACCATCGTGCTGGTGTAGCCTTCAGGGCTTCCTCCAAGGCCAGTAGTCGCTATGGTTCTGCCACTTTTTCTTCAAATTCCGTGATAAATACGGTCAAGTTGGGAAACCCCTCATATGTTGGTAGTTTGCACTCTTATGTAGCTACCCATTGCAGTGACTGGGTGATCCGTGAACACCTCCTAAACGATACTTCATGTAGCTGATTCTGCCAATTTTCAATTGCTTCATCTGAATCTGACGACGTCGAACTGCCACTGCTCCATCCTAACTCTCCGTCTACAATAGGATTGATGTAGTCTTCTGATATTTTATAGAGACTGTCCCATCCCTCAATGAATTCATCCCTTTTTGGATCAACATATCTCTTCCCTTCTGCGGTATCAAGAGGTGCGACTACCCTCATCTTGCGGTTTTCAAATGACATTGTTCGTTTCTTGAAATTGATGATGGCTCGATTCTCCATCGCCCAGTCTATCCCTATCATCACTGGAAAGAAGATTTTTTTGCCAACAATCTCTATCACATCAAAATCTGTGTATGTTTTGAGTCCTTCTATCTCAACTAGGACCTGGCATAGTCGACCAATCAGGGTGACCTTACTTTGATTCGCTAGTCGTAGTTGTACCGGGGACCATGCCAACTATGGTTTCCCCATCGTTTCCCAGGTCTATTTCGTCACAATGTTTACGTCTTATCACAGGTCTAAGATAACAGTCGACATCGAATGCTCTAATTTGCGCAGACATCCTCATTTCTCTTCTTATCTTCCTCTTATATATTCAATTGACCGTTCACTCTTGTCGTGCACCCTCTTTTCGATACAATAGGCTGGATATCTCTGCCAATGCATCCTGATACTTTGCCAGCTCCAGGAAGCTCTCTAGGAAGGCTCTTAAGGTGTTATCCTTTTTCTGCGAATTCATCGTGTCGAATGTCCGCGGCATGTCATAAGTGACTTCTTTCTGGTGAAGAGGTGGCTACCTCATCTGTCTCATTGCCTTTCAAGAAAATATCCTTTTCTGCTTCCACATCGAATGTGACTTGTTTTCTTGTTGTCGTTCGGATGCTAGCCTGTGACCTATCGGCCCCTGTCACAGCTCCTCCTTGGGTCACTACTCCAACAGTCACAGTTTGACTTCTGACCTCTGCTGATATCTTCTGTACCGCTGGTGGCTAATTCTGGTTCTGATTTTGATTTGGTGGAGGTGGGGGTAGGTTCTTAGTTTTCCATTTCGTGATGAGCTGAGGACAGTCTTCGATGCCATGTTCCACGACGATGCAATAAGTGCACTGTAAGGTTGGATTCAAGAAATCCCTCTTGTAATGACCCCATTGACCACAATTGTAACATATGATTGGTCCTCGACCTCATCCAGCAGCTCCTCCTCAGCTGGCACTGGTACCTCGGCCTCCAAGAAACCTCCCTCTGAAGCCTCCTTGCAGTGACCCGTATGGTAGGTACTGCGGTTTTGGATATTGTGGTTGACCATACTGCGATTGACCATACTGTGACTGATCATATTGCGGTTGCGGATGATAGTGAGGGTGTTGTTGATTGTTTTTGTTGCTGTACCGACGATTGCTCCTCTCCCTTCATGAAGAACGTATACACAGTCCTTTCTTGGAGTATGTCGTAAGCCCTGCAATATTTTTCGTCATGGTCAACTGATTGACATAATTTGCAATACAAATTAAATGGATTTGACACCATCTTCTGCAGGTACATACATTCTTCTGGTCGATGGCCTCTCCTCTGACAAACGCTTACGCGACACCAAGGAATCCCTCTCTGACTAAGGGGATTCGGTGCACCTGACTGTAAATATTCTCAAAATTATGGGCACTGATCCTTGTGATGTCCTTCTCTTTTGCATATGCTACACCATATGTCTCCGCGGACTTCTTTTCCCTTCTTCACATCTTGTAGCTGGATTGTCTTGTTTGCCAACTGCGCTTGTATCCGATCTATGCCTATGCATGTTTCACTGATTGGTGAAGCCTCCAGCTTCACTGCAATTTCCAATGCTTCTTCTTGATTCGCTACCTTCTATTGCATCAATGACCCACGGATGTGTGGCACCAAACCTATGATAAACCACTCTTTATGCTGCATGTCGCTCATCCTGAAAATCACCTTTTCCATTAACATTTTATACCGTTGTTCGAATTCCCATACTGATTTGTTTGGAAACTGCTTGATTTCCTTGAGCTCTGTGATGTACTGCGACTAGGATTTTGGTTTTCTAAATTCATTAATCATTCCCACCTTGATCTGTGGCAATGTTTTATCTGGATTTCTTGTTGGTACCTTAGTAAATTTCATAAACCAGTCTAGTGCATGGCCCCTGAGGGTCGTCGCTAGCTATCCCTTTTTGATATTTTCGTCTTGGACCTGCTTCACAGTTCATACTGCTTCACACAAAAACCAATATTGTTCGGGATCCTCGGTCCCGTTACCCGGGGAAGTCGGCATTTTTGTGTCATCACCTACCATTCTTGCTCTCCTACTGTTGTTATTTACTGATCCGCTACTCTTTTGTTGTTCTGACACATGGGACATCTCTGTGAATAACTTGTATTTCTTCCTACAAATTTCTGAGTAGTGCACAGGGTTGAAGGTACGTTGTAGCTTAGGGTTCGTCCCTCTTCGGCTTCTGGGGTAGCCTGTTCACCTTCTTTGTCATAATAAGGTTTCTTCATCCCTTGTGGTCCTGTTTCGCAGTTTTCCATTCTGGTCCCCTCAGGAGACTCTCTCTCAGTCCTCCTCTTCTTCTCTAGTCACCGAAATATCGACCCACTTCTCAAGTTACCACAATCTTCCTCAGCCTCCCTTAGAAATTCGTCGTCTCTCATGTCTATCTACCCTGCATATTTCTATTGGACCCGTATTCACAAGGTAACCACAACCTCCGCAAACTAATCTTATACTCGTCGGAATTCATCCTCAATATACCCATTTCGCAGACGAGCATCTTAATCCACAACTTAACGATAGTAGGAATCTCCCTCTAGGTCCTTTGAAAAATTTTCTTTCTGCGTCGCTGTATGATTTGATTGTATCAACGATAAACTCAGTGATGTATTGCTCTAGGATACTTTCTACCCAGAAGTAGACATCCCTTGAGACCCTATTGTTGATCCGTTTTAACTGTTGGATCAGTTCTGGAGTCCAGTGGTTAGGTTCACCTCCTTGGCAATTGTTCTTCTGAAATGTCAGCTGTGCAAACCACTCGTGTAGCAATACCAGGAATTCACAGAAAAATACCGTGTGGATATCAGAGTAGATATGCTTTTGAAACCAGCTGGTCGTCATCTTCCTAGGGTTTCGATTTTCCCCTTCCTTGAATTATTTTGTCTTCTTGTCAAACCAATCTTGAATCTCCAGTTTCGTCGGATTCCACAGCATGTCCTCTTCTTTCTTCTTTAGAGTCCCGAAAACATAACCATTGTTGACACAGTTCTGTCAATAGGGATTCACTTCGCACTGCTATCAACAAAACTAACCAAACACCCTTAAGCACCGACCTAGAAAGGTTTTACCCTTTCCAGCAACACCCGCGAAGTGAGTGAAGTATCACCCGAAATGATTAAGGGGGCTGCAGGAACTAGGTTTCCACAGTGGGGGGAGGACATGCATCTATTCTCACTTTATCTCTATAGAAACCAGAGATTTATATTCATATCATACTTACCAATTCAGCCATACATTCATCATTCGCATATTCAATATGTAATTGACATTCGCATTAACATGGTAAAACTGGTGATTGCATCAACGGAAATAATAGTACTTAAGCATATCATAGTATTCATCATCCAACACAAACAAAGATACAAAAGAGATATAGCCGAACATCTTCATGCATTAACTCATCAAAACCTACGGTACAACCTTCACAGGGATAGTTCAAACACTTATCACAGATCCATACAAAACTTGCCAAAGGAAGAGCAAAAAATTACACCATTCATCCACTTGTTTTTTGGTCAACTTATGATCTGATCTCTAATGCCCTTAGGCTTACAATCATAGTCCTATTTATAGCTAACTAAGGCGGTTACAAAGTGGTCCAAATGACGCATTTCAACTAACTAAACTAATCTTTCGCTTTCATCAACCTCTTGTTTTCCGCGAATGGTCCTTTCTTCCGCGGATGGTTCTTCTTCGCTGCTGTCGGCTTCCGCACTTTATGCGGTCTAACCCTGTGCCAACAATAAGACTGGTCGAGAACCGTGACTTAATACATAAAATGGTGACTATGACATGGAATTTGTTATTCTAGATTTGGGTTCAGATGTAAACATATTGACCAAGCAAATGTGCGAGAACATGGGTAAGCCGAAGTTAGTATGGTCACCTATCCAACTATGCTTAGCTAATCAACATAAATTAATACCATTTGGTTGAATGGTTGGGGTTCTTGCCGAAGTAGAAGGACTGGGCACATATGCAGAATTCGAAGTAATAGAGATTATTGATGACACCAATCCGTATCTTGCGCTACTAGGGATTGATTGGGAAATTCAGAATCAAACTATCATAAAATTCAAAAATAGAGTTTTGACATTTGAAAATGAGGAGATTAGAGTTGCCGCACCTCTGAATGAATTAGAAGGGTAGAGATATGTAGAACCAGTCAAAGGATATTATGATGCTCAAGATTTAGATAACATTTATAATGTATCTTCCAGGCTCAATGATTCTATTAATCTTACAATAGATGTTACACTCAGTGGGCGAAGTGTTAGTTCATGTTCATCTGATTCTGGCGAAGCTCTAAAATTGGCAGAATAGGCTACAAGAAGTCTCTATGCGAAGATGCACTCATGCGACAAAGCTCCTGCGATGGGTTGGAACCGAGGTATGTATTCTCCCTACTTATGAGGGTTTACCTAATGTGGATGAGTTTATTAATGAATTTGAAGGGAAGGTGCCGGAGAAACAACGCTTATTAGTCCTAGATGTCGCCCTGAAAGCAACACCGGCGAGATGCTAGGCTACACATAAGCAATCTGTACCTAGGTGGTCGCAGTGCAGAAGATACTTAGAAATTCGATTTGGGGAAGGGATCCATATATTGGTGAGAAATATACAGGACTTAGTAGTCCCGCGGATCATTTGACTACCTGAAGTGCAAATTGGCAGAATATACCTAGGCGGGAGTGGGTACATATGCTCATTCGTACACTTGATATTATTCCAAGAAATTGGTATAGGTTGCTGGAGCTGCAACAAGGAACTGCAGATTGGAATAGTTTGGCTACAAGTTTTAAACACACGTTTAACTATGAGGATGAAAGTCCCACAATAGATGCGGCTCTGCAAGTTATTAAGGCCAAGATTTTTGAAGAAATCCCAGTACCAACGCCCAATCTGGCACAGTGGACTGCGACAGTAGAGAAAATGATGGAGTGTTACAATATTAGTGGCAGACTAGAAAATGACGATCTGAGGGATTTCCATATTCCAGAAAGTGAAGGAAGTCATCATTTGAAGGTGCCAGACATATCATCTAATAAGTTCATGCACCCATTGAATATAAAAAAGGTAAATATTGGTTGTACCGAGAACCCAAAGTTTGCAAACATAGGTGATTACTGGGATGATGAAACCCTCGGAAAAATTACTGACTTATTGCATGAGTTCCAAGATTTGTTTCCTACTAAATTTTGAAAGATGAAAGGTATAGATGGTGATCTGGGTGAAATGAAGGTTCCCCTGAAACCCGGTGCTAAGCCTGTGAAACAACGGCCGTACAGACTAAATCCATGGTATAAAGAAAATGTTAGAGCAGAGCTCGACAGAATGCTTAATGGAGGAATCATTGAACCTGTGGAAGAATCCAAATGTTTCAGTCCTATGGTGGTCCAAGACAAGAAGATTGGAGAGACCAGGATCTGTGTCGACTTGCAAAAGTTGAACGATGCCTGTCTAAATGATCCTTTTCCCACTCCTTTTACAAACGAAATGCTTGATACTGTTGGAGGACATGAAGTCTACTCTTTTACGGATGGATTCTATGGATATCATCAGATCAAGATTGCTAAGGAGGATCGACATAAAACAACATTTGCTACAGAATGGGGTTTTTTTCAATACACGGTAATTCCTTTTGGCCTAAAGAATACCCTTGCTATTTTTCACGAGTCGTTGTTACTGCCTTTAAGGATTTTATTCATAAGTTTTTAGAAGTATACTTTGATGACTGGAAAGTTTATGGATTACTAAAGAATCATATCGACAATTTAAGGTTGATTTTAAAACTTTGTCGACAGTATCAAATTTCTTTGAACTTGAAGAAATGTATATTATGTGCCCCATTTGGCATACTGTTAGGACCTGTCGTTTGTAAGCAAGGCATGCTAGTAGATCCTGCAAAGGTCGCTATCATAGTTGATTTACCTCCACCTAATTCAGTTCAACAGTTGAGGACAACTTTGGGTCACACAGGATACTACAAGAATAACAACGCCGATGGAGAAACTGCTCAAAAATTATGCAAAATTTCAGTGGAATGAAGAATGCCAATAGAGTCTTGATACACTGAAGGAAAAGATGGTCACATCACCTCTTCTAGTATTTCCTGACTGGAAGAAATAATTTCATGTCCACGTCGATGCGTCATCTATCGCTTTAGGGGCAGTTCTTGATCAACCAGGTGAGAGGTCCATTGACCACCCTATTGCATTTGCCAACAGAAAATTGTCCACTATAGAATGAAACTACACTACGAATGAAAGAGAGGGACTTGATATGGTTTACGCATTGAAAAAGTTTCAACATTATTTATTAGGAGGCCACTTTAAAATGTTTACTGACCATTATGCATTGAAGTACCTGGTCAATAATCCAATGTTGAGGGGGAATATTTTTCGGTGGTTGCTGTTGTTTCAAGAATACGATTTTTAAATCATAGTTAAGCCCTGGAGGGTGAATGCAGGCCCCGACCATCTGTCGAGGTTGGAAACTGGAGAAGATCCAACTAGTTTAGAAGACAATCTTCCAAATCACAAATATTTTCAGTAAAAATGGTTGATGCCTACTTTCAGGATATTGTGACATTTTTTTCCACAGGTATGCCACCAAAAGGATACACGACATACTAGAAGAAGCAGTTAGTATTCAAGTTCGTGGACTATCAGTTGATCGTCGACCAGTTATATAAGCTAGGAGCAGATGAAGTATTGTGTCGTCGTGTTTTGGAGCATGAGTGATCAATCATATTGGTTGAGGCTCATGATGGGGTCATAGGAGGCCATTATGTAGGAAAAGCTACAACGCAGAAGAGCTTAAGAGCATGATTATGGTGGCCAACCCTTCAGAAATATGCTAAAGACTACTGTTAGAACTGCGACGTATGTCAAAGAATTTAGAAGCAATCAAGAAAAGACGAAATGCCTTTAGTACCTTAGGTTACACTACAAGCATTTGAAAAGTGGGATGTTGAATTCGTGGGACCTATCAATCCACCAAGAAAAACGATAGGAGCAAGATATATTATCACTGCAACAGATTATCTTACACGTTGGACTGAGGCAATGCCAGTTCAAGACTGTACTACTGTGAAGTTTTTATTTGACAATGTCATTACCAGGTTTGGATGCTCGTGTATTTTGCTAAGTGATCAAGACACACATTTTGTCAATAAACTATAGAGGCCCTTACTAAAGAATTTCAAGTTTATCATCAGAAGAGTACTCCACACCACCTATAGGAAAATGGAACCGTCGAATCGTTCAATAAAATTATGGAACATGCACTCACTAAAGTTTGTAATGTGAACTGCGATGTCCGAGATTTAAGAATCCCTGCAATATTATGGGCTTATAGAATGACATGTAAATGATTGACAGGCCGGACTCCTTTCAAATTGGTGTATGGACAAGAGGTTGTGATGCCTATGGAATATATTGTCCCCAGTTTAAGGATTGTGGCTTTTACAGGTATGTTTGATATTGGTGCCATTGAAGAAAAACTAGCGCAGTTATTCTAATTGGAGGAAGACCGCTTTGTCGCAGGTTTTCATCAACAAGTACAGAAAGATAGAGAAAAGGTGTGGCATGATCGACACATTTCCAAAAACTATTTCTAGTGCAAAGACTTCGTTCTCCTCTATGACAACAAATTCTTCAAACATATTGGTAAGTTCCAGATGCATTGGCTAGGACCATATGTTATGAATTTTATTACAAAAGGAGGCACAGTACAGTTACAAACACTAGATGGTCAAATCCTTCAAGGATTGGTGAAAGGGATCCGACTGAATCCCTACAGAGATAGTCGTGGTGTGCTGGTGTAAAAATGATTGATTGCAAGTTTGTAAAAAAATAAAAATTTGAAACCCTACGTTTAATTTTTGTCGTAGTCGTTTCTTTCGTAGTTAGTTGTGTCAATGTATAGTTCCGTTGGAGCTTTTCGAAAACCTAGGTTAAAATCACATCGAATATGTTTTGTTGAGGGTACTACTGTAGAAGTTCCATAATTTTCAATTGGAAACCCCAACTTCCCAATTTGTTGAAGTCTAACCCGAATCTGGTGATAACCTCTCTTCAGGTCAATCTTCGTGAAGTATCTCGCTTCACTTAAGCAATCCATCAAGTCCTCCATTCTCGACAATGGAAACTGATACTTGATCGTAATCTTGTTGATAGATCTAGAGTCTGTACACATCCTCCATTCTCCACCCTTCTTCGACGCTAATACCGCTGGTACCGCACAAGGGATCAAACTCTCTTTGATCAATCCTCTGTCCGACAACTCCTGGACCTATCGATTGAGTTCCTGACGGTCTACCGAAGTCATTCTATGCGATTCCTTGTTTGGAAAGCTTAATCCTGGAATCAATTCGATCTGATAGGATATGCTTCTTGTCGATGGAAATCTCGTCTGCGCTTCGGCGAATACTATGCTCCTGAACTCGTCGAGCATATTTTCGACTTTGACCGGAATTCTCTCCATTGTCGACCTCTCGACACATGGCCCTTATGAAATGATGGTGAAACATCCCGACTGCTTTTCGTCTTCCGCGATGAATTCCTTGCCTGAACACATTAGCACGCGCTTCTCCCAATAGTTGCTCTCGCCCTGCTTGCAGTCAACTTGGTCCTCCTGCTTCGGCTTCAAAGTTCTCCACGTGCCATTTTTCCAAACTGTGACTGTGTTAGCTCAACCATCATAAACCATTTTCAGATCATATTTCCATGGTCTCCCTAACAACAGATGACATGCGTCCATTGGGATTACGTCACACATTACGTTGTATTCAAGCTTCTCGACCTTGAAGTTAATCAGGCACTGTCTGGTCACCTTGACATTGTTAGTTTTTCAGAATTTACTGCAATATGATCTAGGATCTTAACTGAGATAACAACATGTACAACATATCAATCATGGACACAATAATGCAAGCACACAAGAGACACAGAGTTTACTTGGGGAAAACCATAAAGGTGAAAAACCCCAATAACTTCCTCAGAGATAGATAGAGCAATGATACAATCCAAGCATAAGAGATAGACATCTCCTAGCAGCAGCTTCTCCTCCTCCACAAGTGCGCCACTCTCCAAAGAGTGTGTGTGAGAATAGAATGATCAAATAGAGTGCCTCCCGCACTCTATTTATACTTGACTTGACTTGCCTAATAACCTTTACTAGGTCAGCCTTAACTTAACCACATAACATAATCCTGACTGGGCTAACCCCCAATAGGGTGGTCTAATAACCTTTTGACCCACATGGCCGACCCCCAATAGGGTGGTCTAATAACCTTTTGACCCAAATGACTTATACAGGGCCAACCCCAACAAGGTGGTATAATAACCCATCAAGTATAAGTTACGACACTTACAATATAAATGATGACACTTCCGTATAGAGGAATAATAACATCTCTATAGGAATACAAACACTTCCATATAGAGGAATAATAACATCTATATAGGAATACAATATACATATATGTGAAATACATTCTGAAGTTACATATACATCAACAGACATGATGTCCTTTCTGCAACCATGAGATCTTGTATGGGTGTGGGTGCTCTCGACATCTCAGACCCAACTTGTCGATGACCTGTAACATCCCGTTTTGACATTTCTACCTGAACTACTATTATATGTTGTATTTGTTTGACTGTGAGACCTCGTCGGTTTGACGACACTGTGAACGTATGGTTCTATTATTTTGCCGATATATATATGTGTGTGTGTGATGATAGTATTATGATCGGTAGTCATGTTTAGTTATGTATCATGTGTTAATTATGTCAAATATATGGAAATTACTGAATGATGGGTACGTGGATACCGTTACAGTTATATGTTGAAATAATGAATGTTATGCCAGGTGCATGGCGAATGAATGAGTTTATTGTTGTTATGTTATGATGAAATATATGTGTGTATATCGAGGATTTATGCAAGATATTCTATATTGTGTGTCGAGGACTGACTTACAGGTTGAAACGGCTAAGTGATAGCTGGATCCTACGAGGTGGGAGGGCCTCGGGGACATGGACTTCGAAAGATAAAATGGTATGCAAGTGATGCATTATTTACTTTCGTGTGGTTATTATGCTGTTTATTATGATGTATGTTATGACATGGGTGGGGTAGGGTTTCAGGAAACTCAACCGCCCAAATTGGTTATACGATGACAGACCGAGTACAAGTGCAACGTTGTTGTTATGTCGAGTAGACATAGTCCCTTGTTCCATTGGGTGGGTGGAGGCTTTACCCACCGTTTATCCCCGAAACCCAGAGTCATGGGAGGGCTGTGCTACGGCGCGCTCCCCAAGGTGTGTGATGATGACTGGTGGTTGCCTACTGGGGAAGCTTGGTCGATGTAGTCGACACTTCCGCTTACGGGTTCTAGCTGGAACCGGTCATGACTTGACATTCCAGGGTAGTCCAGCAGAGGACAGGATAGGATGTGGAAGTTAGTGATGATGTAGGTAGATAGATGTACCGTGAAGTGGGGGTGAGAACAAGATCTAACTGTAGGTGTGTAAATCCCTTGAACAGTATGTGTCAAAATCAGTGATGTATGAATTGTCGTAACTTGGATTTTAGTAAGCTAATGGATCGTACCTTGTAAACTATGTTAAAACATGTGTCGGTAAATAATAAGTTCCTTGATTATGAGTGATGTATGTGAATTATTACTTTAGTGTACTTACGTGAGGAATGTAAGCAGTAGCTACGCTTACATAACTCGCCTACATATTATGAATTACATGAAATGTCAATTAGTGTCGCTTAATATTAATTACTGTCATTTAGTAATTAACTATTGTTGATCAATGTTAATAATGTCGATTAAAGTTAATAATGATGATTAGGGTTAATAATGTTGATTAGTGGTTAATTATTGTCCATTAATAATTAATTATGGTTGATTAATAAACAAAGCTATGGTTAACCTAGGTAGTGACTAATGCAATTGATTAGAATGCTTGATTGATTGTTAATGAGTTTAATTAGCCAGGACTAAGGGTTGAAATGTAACTATAAGGTTAAATAAGTTGATAGTAACTTGATCCCTTAAATTAATTATGTGTTAATGATTTTAATTAATTTTAACAAGAATGCTTATCTTTAGTAATGATTGTTAATTAGCTAATTACAAACTAAGGTGTAATTAAAATGGAAACAGGTATATGAGTCGATTAAATCTTAGTGAATTTTATTTAATTAATATAATTACACATTGATAGTGTTATGATTTACATTGATAGGATTATTGTTCATAATTGATAAATTGAATTAGTGAATTTATAATTAAAGGGAATTTACATATTATAAATATTAGAAACCATTAATTAAATGATTAGGTAATTGTAATTAATCAATTGACAATTACTGTTAATTAAATTAAATTGGTGAAGCGTTTAAGTTTAAACTATATAATATATATATATATATATATATATATAACATTTATTATTTATTAATTAAATGGTCAAATGTTGAAATATGAGTAAGGATATGTTTAAAATTATTATATTAAATAAAAGGATTAAATTTAATTGAATTAAAGGTTACGGTTGAGAAGTGACCCCAACCAACACTTTTAATATTAATTTAAATATTTAAAAGAGTCCAAGTCCAAGTTGAGGGCTCGAGGACTTACATGGTAGATGAATGGGTTGGATGAAATTTAAGTTAGGGATAGGGGTAGTAATGAGGGGGAGAGTCGGCAAGTGAAGGGGATAAGAGGGAGAAGGGATGGAAGGAGAAAGGGAGCTTTACCTTATGATTTTGGGGAGAAGTTTTGGAGAGCAGAAATTGGGAGAGCAGAGCTGCAAAGAAGGGATTTTGTTGGAGATCGTTTTTCTAAAGGGATACAACAGCTTAGGGCTTGTACTCGGTTTGGGCTCGGGGGTCCAAAGGGGTACCTTTGGAGCTGGGAGGTCGGTGAGACCTCGCCAGTTGGCAGGGTGGCAAAACTGGTTTGGCTGGTTGAGTTTCAGAACTGTGGGGAAGGCTTTTGACTGCAGGGAAAAGCAAGGAGAAACAACAAACGGGGACAACAATAAAGGGGATCTGCAAGCTACCTACAGGTATTTTCCAACAGGTATATTTTATCATTCTACCTTGTAAATTATGTAAAAATGTAAATTACAAAAGTTTATATGCTGTGTTGTTATATATGCTACTCCTGCACAACAATAATTGGTTAGAGGTAGACATAACAGAATTATAATTGTTCAGTTTTGGTAAATGTAAACACTTTATTTTTTTTTTTACAGCCAAAACTAGTAATCAGGATAGAAACTTAACAAAAACAGGAACAGAAAATACAACCGAAACAAAACAGAAATTTTGAACAGAACTGAAATATCTGACTGTATATAAAAGTTAAAGGAGACCCAAGTTGGGGGTCTTACATGACCTCTGTCGACACAAGATTCTCTGTACTGCCACCATCGACTATGGTCTTGCAATACCACTCACCAATCAACACTTTGGTTCGAAAGATATCATTTTGTTGTGCCGGTTCTTTCTCATCACATCGGTCGTCCTGAACCAACGTTCTCCTGGCCGTCATGGTTCGACCTTTTCTCTTCCCATCCTCACTGCTGTCGGATGTCGATTACACCCTCTTGTAGACTTGCTCATCTCTTCGACGTCAAGGTTTGGACTCCTCTGCAACGTGTAGGTTCTCTGGGAATTCATATGCCTTGTGTATGACTCCTCAACACTTATAACAAACCACAGCTAGTCTGTCAAATCCTTTTCTATCGGATGGACCACTTTGACCATACGCACCTCGACCGCGATTCTCTCGACCATCGCGTTGGTTTTCTTGTGCTTTCTCCGTAGTCAATGTGCCTTTTTCACATCTGTTGTCTTCAACGGATTCTCTCTTGGTTCCGCTACTTTGGCCTTTCGCAGAAACATTCTTTGCACCTCGGCTAGTCATCATGCCTATGGTCGATGCGGATTTCCTCGACAGATTCTCTTCTGCCTTCAGAGCTAACTTGTTGACTTCACCGACCGCTCTGAACCTTGACAGGCTCAACTCGTCCTGTATGGCATACTTCAAGCCGTTCAAATATCTCGCGACAGCTTCTTCTCCTTCGTTGGTTTGTCCCGACCTTATCGATAATCTATAGAACTCTTCCGTGTACTCTTTCACGGTCATCTCTTTTCGTCGAAAGTTCTGCAACTTCCGGAACAAGGAAATCACATAGTCACTCGGCAAGAACTTCCCCTTCAGCTTGGCGACCATCCTGTCCTAAGACTTGATTTTCTCCTTGCCTTTCTTGACTCTGTCAACTTGTACATTGTCCCACCACAATGAGGCATGACCCTTCAACCTTAGACATGCAGTCTTGACCCATTTAGGATCCTTGATCTGCACCATGTTTAGTATTTATCCATCTATCTGAACCAGTCAATCAAGTCTTTTGGGTCTAGACTTCCTGAGTAGGTACGTACATCCATATTTGTCCGACCTCTCATCTCCGTCAGAAGCTTGATTATTTTATCTTCTGGTTCTTCTCCTGCTGCTTCCCATGCTTCCACCTCCTCGACTTCCTTGTCATTGTGGTCTAACGCATCCACACCTT
The DNA here is from genome assembly GCA_027924585.1 of Larix kaempferi. NCBI lineage: Eukaryota > Viridiplantae > Streptophyta > Pinopsida > Pinales > Pinaceae > Larix > Larix kaempferi. The sequence continues at coordinate 11,016,813 of BSBM01000151.1, read as the reverse complement.
TGTCTTTCTTTGATCGTTGCGACTTCACTAGTCAAACTTCGCATTGTTTGCATGCACTCATCGAACATTTCACGATCAATTGTGACTACAACGCCATGTGCTCTTCATTCAACTCCTCGGACATTAACGTCTCTGTGATCCATACTCAACCGCAGCTGAAAGTCCCACTCGTCCAATCGCAATCGGAATTTCACAACTCGTGCACAACTCTACCCAACCACAGCTGGAGTTGTTGACACTCAACACTGGATTCTTAACCAGCATTGATACTAACTGGCGCTTTCCTGCTCACAGGATGCTTCAACTCAACCGAACTCTGCTTCCGGGATTTGATACCAACTGGTGCAAGGCAGGTCGTGCTGGACCTTCTTTCTTAACAATACACACGACACACACAACGATCACACAGACTTGGTGTAAACATGATTCCAAAAGCTGGCTTCTATTACTTCAATCGAATTAACGGTTACAATGTGAAATGAAAAGAAATGTAAACAACTAAACTAGTCAACCTTAGCCTGATACAATATACAGAAGTAAATGTGTGTTCTGTGTGTGTGTGATATTCTCCCTCTCCCAACCTCTACTGAATGCAAGTGCTCGCTGAGCTATGGATGAATGATCTCTACTCCCAATAGGAACTCTCCCCCTCTGCTCAGCATGCGCACTGGTCTTCTACTGTTCCAGTGTTGCTACTTCCGATATCACTCCAATCCTCGAGACATGCTTCCTCTGTTCGTCGAATCCTCCAGATCCTCCAGACTTGCAGTTTTCAGCGCCCTCTGTCCATGCTGCACAACCTCTGTCCGTGGTGACATCTGTCATGAACCCAACCACCTTCTTAACTACTCATAACTTAGCAACTGCGAACGGCTACCAAGTACTTCATCTTGAGTTCTGAGCTTCTCGGACACTCCTACAGTAGCAAGCCCCATCACTGACCTCAACCATACTGTCTTTTGTCATCCTTCGACTTATTTGTCGGCTTCCCTTCGTGTCTATGGCTTCGCCAATCCAATCAGCCCCTTCCTCCATGCTTGGATTCCGCATCAACCTGTCGGTGTCGCTATTCGACAACCTGTTGACACCCGACCTCTTTCACTACAAACATGTCGTTCGTCGACATATTAACTTGTCGACCTTTGACCTTCTCCTTCTGTTGATGCAGATCGACAGCTTATGCTCGACTTCTTGGCTTCGACAACCAATCTCTCTTTCCCACCAGTGGTCGTTGGCAATCCCCCTAGTCGACTTCCCATGTCTATCAACTTCGACTGCTCTACCTAGGCCTTGATGCTCCTGCATCACACATTTAGAAAACATGTCTATAAGGGAATATCCTAGAATTAAATCCAACTAAAGCCCACTATCTACAGTCTGATCATGAATCCTCTTTCCTTTGTATAGAACCAACAACCCAACACAAGCCTTAAGCACAAACATAAACATAAAGTTGTCTCGTAGTAAACCTGTCCCCTACATTTGATAATACAATTCAAGGGCTTCCTCATATTGCCCAATAATGGCATACCCTTTAATCATAATATTCCATAATGTGAGATTCTGTTTTTCCAATCTACCAAACATTAGAGGCGCATATCCCATATTCCCATAGGCAGCATGAAGATTAACAATTTGGGTTCCCAGATTTACGGAGGAAAAGAACAAGGAGTTATAGAGGCTCTGTATCTCAATGGATAAAGATGAGAAAGCACTGGTTATCTAAAATATCTGTTAACTCGAGCTGCTTTACTCATTCTATCCATCAATGCTTCTATGCTTCCACCTTCATAGGGGTAAGACTTATTAAAGAAGGCTTGATCAATTTATTGGAGTTGATACCTTATATATAGCCTGCAAGTTTATATATAATGAATGGATAATTTCATATATAAGTATTTGTATAAGGTTCAATCAGATCTCAAATAGACCATACCTTATCCTTTTAGGAGTGTCAGCTTGTCTCTCGCCATCTATTAGGCTCCATCTATAAGGGTAATAGAGCTCCAGCCAAATCCTTATTTCCTTGGAGAATGGCCAATAATGATGATGTGGGCATGAATTTGCTTTCACTTTGTCATGGATTTTATTTTGATGGACACCTGCAACAAAGATGATGTGTGTCTGAGCCCATCCTGATGGCCTCCTATTGCATGACCATTGAAATCTCCAATGCTTCCTTCAATCTATTGTCCTTGCATAGGCTATTGATATGGCAAGAATAATTATTTAACCTTTGTGAATCTGACATGATTTTCTTATTGTTGTTAGGTTTTCCCTTAGGAACAAAGTTGTGAGTGCCAATGCCATCCATAGGTTTACAATTTTTGAAATTGGTGGAATATGTTTTGCCATAATTTTTATATTGCTCTTAGATTTTGATATTGAGGGAAAACGTGATATGGATATTTACTAGCACATTTAATGCCGGCAGCATACGATTTTAAATGGCCTTATTCAGCCTTGTACCATCACTTTTGGAGGCCTTAGATTTCTTCCATCACATTCTACTAGCATGCACTTTAAGTAAGTTTTGTTTACAAATATTATTAGGTTTGGAGGTGTCACGGAAGCAATCAACAAGCAGATAAGTTATTTAATTCATCCCGCAAGCCAACTAGCAATAAGTTTTTAGTTACCCCTCCCATTCCTCTCTCAAATGCCCCCCATATTAAAAATGTATTAATATATGTTTGACTGTCAATTTTGCACCTAACCCTTCAAATGAAATTTTAAAATAAATATTACACTTCTTGAAAAAGGTTAAAATAAAAAATCAACCTTTCTTATGACGGGCAATGACAGGTTCAATTTTGATCCCTGGTTAGGGATATAAATAATAAAATTAACATTTAAGAAATAAAAAACCATTAGTGTATATTTGATAACACTAGACAATATTAGGTTCTGCACACCAACCTACATCTCTACAACAATTACCTAAGGCATATCTATAAGTGGGAGTCGACTCTCTTAATTTTTTTTATTGATTTTTATTCGTTCGATCCTTCGTCTGACGATTGGGTTAATTTGGGTTGTTCGATCCTTCGTCGGAAGATTGGGTTAATTTGGGTTGTTCGATCTACCAGCATTGGATGTCCTATGATTGAAAATTTGTGACTCGTTGATCTGCCTGCTTGCCATTGAACGGATGGGCATTTAAACTCCGCGCGTACTCCCTTAAATGCACATCTTCCCTCCGACACTCTTAGGAGGTGCTGTAGATCTTTAGTCTGACGAAATTAAAACTCCACATATGGCACATTTCTAATGAACGCGTCGAGATTAAGAGCTTCTTGAACAATAACAAGAACATCGAGTTATACGGCCCTCTCACTTCCTTCGATTGGAACGAACAAGAACCCAAGAGGATCGATACTTCCAGCATCGACACAACCTACACTATCTGGGACATCGACAAGGAGGTTCCTCGGGATCTTCTATTTCTTCAATGGGTTGGGCTTCCACATTTTCTTCAACAGGAGAAGGTTCAGGCGGGGTTTGGAGCCGATTCCTCGGGTGGTTCTGGTTCTTTAACTTCTGGGCTAGCTATGGGTGGACAGGGTTCAATCACCTCCGGATGGTAGGGCACCAGTAATGGAGGAGGAACATCTACTGGAGGTTCATCCGCAATGGGAGGAATTTCTTCTTCTTCATGACCGGGTGGCTCTGTTAGAAATATTAATCTCTTAGTTAAGTTCTGTTAGTTACATTCAGTTAGTCAGTTCTACATTCGGTTAGTCGGTATTGCCTTAAACTGTCAAAGCATGTAACATATATATACAACCGTGTAATATCAAATAAATAGTTCAGCCATTCGTACTTGTAACTCGTTTGTTCATGTCTTTGCCCATATTTTTAACAGGCTCCTCCTCTTCAGGCATCTCCGTAGGAACAACTTCTTCCTTCGGAGATTCAACAACTTCACTTGGCGGGCTCTCGGTCTCATCACTAGACGGTTCAATCACCTTTGGAATGTTGATTACCTGGACAACGGGAGGTGTATTCCACGATGGAGGTTCCTCTGGTTCGTTAAAAATTTCCTCAATAAGAATTGGAGTCAGCCGAGTCGAATAGTTCTGGGTTCTGTGCCTTTTGACTACATGAGTCAGCAGGGTCGAATACCAGGAGTAGCCAGAAATAAATGATACTTGTAATAGACTGTAAATGCGTAAAATCATCGGATCTTCTAAGTTCATAGGGCAATTTTTTGAAATTTATGCATTTTGTGCGCAATTTGTGAAAATTTGAGCCGGAACGGCCTTGGACGGTCTCATGAGATATCACCTCCAGTTTTAGTTATCCAACGTCTCTGAACAAATATTTGAGGTGCGCTCGTTTCGCTTTTCTCCCTGATATTTCCTAGTCTCGTATGTGAGTTTTTTGCGTATATATTGTAGCCACATTAATGTTTATTTTTACGGTCACTTGCTTGGTGTGAAATATTTTTGCACAACATTTTCTCATCTTCTCACTATAATTTTCAAGTTTATGAGTGTTTTTCGCTAAAGCTTTGTTGAGGATCCATGATTGTTTTGAAAAAATAGCAAAGGAGTAAGGTCATATTTACTGTGTTTTTATTAAAGGTTTATAGTATTCTATGAAATTCCCGATCAATTCTAATGGAGTTTGCATTATTTAACAGTATTTTTTCCATATGTATCAGCCATGTTTATTTTTACGGTCACTTTCTTGGTGTGAAATATTTTTGCACAACATTTTCTCATCTTATAAAGGTATTCAATTTTCTACGCTTAGTTGACAACTTAAGAAATATAATATAAAATAAAATAAGTTTCAAGAAAAATATAGCCATAATACTATCAACCATATGATTATTTTTTAAATTTTTTTATTATACAACAAAATCAAAATTTCAAGGTAAATACTACCATCAACCATATAATTTTCTTTTAGTTCAATACAAAATAAACTTTCATCCTTCACGATATAAAAAAAAATATTTTATCATGAAAATTTAATGGATTCACTATTATACATTAAATAAATTGGAAGATGAATATTCTTCCAGATCTATGTTTGCTTTTGCATGCCGACCATGCTTCACTCTAAAGAGGACTTTCGCCCTACATAAATAATATTACATTTTTTATTACATAAATAATATGGCGTTTTTTAATTGCACCCCGAGGTGCAATTGCTACTTCGTAATATTACATCTTTTGAGTCATTTGCTAGTTTGTAAGATTATGAAGTAGCTTAATTAATAGGAGCACCCTGTCATGAGGACGTCGTGGATTAAATCCTCTGAATACACCCGATTTAGGTTCTTAGACAGAGAGTCCGTACGATGTGGTCTCTAATACTTTCTAAGATAATTGATAATTTTAGAGCACCTGAGTGGGCCTAATGGTTAAGAACATGTGTTATCTCTGAGGAGGTCACAGGTTCAAAACCGGCGGGGGGTAGGGTTGCTCATTGGCCCACTGTGACAAGGCTCGAAGGGTAGGGGACCCCTGGGATAGAGGCTCTCCCTTGGGATAAAGGGTCTCGGGACCTGCTGAATCACAAGTTTCTGGTATATCTGGCTTGCGGGCTGTTGGATATACCCTTGGGAGGTTGTTGTTCCCATGGTTTAAAAAAAAAGATAATTGATAATTTTAAAGTAAAGTTGTATGTAAACATGGAGTTGTATAAGGATTAATCAAAATGTTTCTGACTAGTTGGAATCTGGTAGAATAAATTTGGTCAAAATGGTTATTTGAAGTGTTTAGATGGCAATTTTAGCAATCTAGGTAATTTTAAAATTAAGTAATTAATCTAAAACTAACAATCTGAATTGCAAAAATTACGAAATTGTGAAAATAACAATTTCCAACAAAAAAATTTAACCAGTGTTTATCCCAAAATTACCAAAAAAGCTGGCGGTTTTGGTTGTCTTTTATCCCACGCGTGTAAACATAGACATGGAATTAACTGCTATGTAGTCACTGAAGGGTGACCTCCTCGTCGAAGAGCCGTCTTATCACTGAAGACCTAAAGTAGGCCACGCTGTCGCTCATTATAATTTATGAGGGTTTCAAGGGGCCGATCTTGTAGATCCTTTTACCTGTTCAACAATCTTCGTTGGATACAATCAATAAAGATTGCCAGCCATTGTGATGCAGAAACCGCAGGCCTGCAGCAACTTAGTTACTCAGATCTGCTGAAGTGTATACTCACACACTCCGTTTCTAGCATAATAGAACAGCCCAGGATTAAGTCCCAACATCTGAAAAGTTTACACTATGGTCGATAGATAAATACACTGGCTGTATATCAATCAGGAAAAAGTATACAGTCAATAAATACACTCACTCTCTGTATATCAATCAATAATAAATACACTCGCTGTATAACAACCAATTTTACACATAAGGTCAGTAGATTATGAAGTATACAATAAATAAATATATTATAATCTATTGATGAAATATATAAATATGTAATAATATTTTAAAATTATTTTAAAAATATTAATAAATTAATTATTATACAATAATTAATAAAAAAATAATATTATTAAATTATAATAATATATTATAATTTTATTAATAAAATAATATAATTTTATTAATATTTTATAAAAATTATTTTTTATATACAAATATATTTTGTCAATTAAGTATAGATCTAGTAATTGGGAGAAAACAAAACCATCATTTAAAAAAAAATTATCTCTCGAATATTAATAAATTAATATTATTAATTAATTATAATATAATTATTAGTTAAAAATACTATTATTAAATTATAATATCCAAAAAAAATTACATAATCATCACCTATAAATATAGGAATATTAAAAATGTTATATTATTAATATAAATAATATGTTATATCAAATAATACTATTTATATTATGATATAAATAGTATTAATAAAATTTTAGTATTCAATTAATTAAAATATCTTCAAAATATTAATAAAATAATATTATTTAGTTAGTTATAATATAATAAGTAATTAAAAATAATATCAATAATTGTAATATTAAAATAAAATTATTCTAGTTATAATATAATAAGTAATTAAAAATATATTGTTTAATTGTAATATTAATGTGTAAATTATTAAATATATTAATAAACTAATATTGTTTATTTATGTATTGTATAATAATTAAATATGATATTTAATTAAAATAATACAACAAAAATAATAATAAAATAAAATTATTTATTTCAAAATATTATTATTTAATATATTATTATAGTATAGTATAAAAGAATATTATATTCATATTAAATAAAGATATTAAAAATGATATAAGTTAATTAAATATTTAAAAAATATTAATAAAAAAATTAAATTGATTATAATATAATAATTACTTAAAAATAATCTTATTTAAATATAGTATTTAATGAAAATAATATAACAAAAATAATAATAAAATAAAACTATATATTTCGAAATATTACTATTTAATTATATTATTATAGTATAGTATAAAAGAATATTGACAATGATGATGATGATTAACGTCCACCAGGATCCGGGGCGGTAGGTGCGGGTGAGATACTCTTTGATCCCGGAGGAAATAAAGTCGCAGCATTCTCTTGGGGCCTAGGCAACAAGACAAATAATGAGGTAGAATGGCTAGCCCTTATTCTCTCATTAGATTTGGCCTCCTCCTTCAGAATTGACAATCCCAGAATTTATGGAGACTCTAGACATGTTATTCAAATCATGAGAAAGGGCTCTGCCCCTCAAGGTTCAAAAGCTTACAGATATATGCAGCGAATTAAATCCAATGCTCTCCTCTCAAAAGTCTCTTTTTTTCACATCCTTCGAGAGAATAACCGGCTTGCTGACTTAGAGGCTAACAAAGGAACCTTATTAGAACTTGGGCACATGTAGGATCATAATGATGCCAAGGGATTTCATTTCATCCCCTAAGATAATGTCAAGGGCAAAAAACAAATTTACATGCTTAAAGCATGGGTCCTTTGGACCCCCAAGGGTTCCCCCCATCCCTCGCTCAAAGTGCGGTTACCTTCATTCCCCCCCGACCCGTGTTGCTTCTGCCACGTGCCATTCAAGCCCTCCACGCACCTGTCACATGGCCTCATGCCGTGTTTTCATCTCCCACGAGCCGATATTAACTCCTCCCTCCGCTCCATTCTCTTCTTCCCCCGCGATGGCTCGTCCCCCTCATTTCTCCTTCTCTGCTCTAAGTCGGCTCTCCCTGTGCGAATTGGACTCCTCTCCATCCCCCTGAGCTCCACTGTTGTTTCCGTTTAACCTTGGAACGATGCAAAGTGTAATGGCGGCCATAGCTACCCTGAGCCGCACCGTGGTGGATATAAAACTCTTGGTTCGCAGTACTTATGATGTCGTCTGCACCAGTGTGAAGCAAAATGAAGAGATGGCCGCGGACCTGAATCATACAGTCTCTCAGCTTTCATGCCAGGATTCGAGGATTGATGATTTGGAGAAAAAATTGTTCGAGCTAATGGGAAAGGTTGATATGCTGCAAGAAGATATGGCAGTGTTGACAGGGAAAACACGGGGAAGTTATGTGCAGGAAACCCCCACGGTCAATCAAGAGATAAACCAGGAAATGGTGGACGCCGCTTCTGCCCAGTTCAAGAATTATGGCTAATTTCTTTTCTAGATCAAGTTTCAAATTTTGTATATATTTTGCCAATGTATTTCTGCATTCTCCTAAACAATCAGTTTATCAGGGTTTATCCCAGTACCATTTTGAACAGCTTTAGAAAGATAAGGCTCAAAGCTTTTAAAGATATGTTGATAGAAATTACAGTTACAGTCTTTCTAGAAATTTCTTCTTCTGCAAAAAACTCTATCAAATGCATGTAATGAATAGCTGTGCACATCTTTTATAAATACACTCTTTCCCCTGTTTCTGTTAAAAAAAAAAAATGTCCACCGGGACCAACTTTGGTCTATCGGGTCTTAAGAAGGTTATTACTTGGTTTGCTTTAAACTTTTCTTCCTATGCTCAAAAATCTTGGTAAGAAGCTTTCCAAGCTCACTATACTTTTGACAAGTTAGGAGGTTAGCAAGGTTTGTATTACATATTATAATCAATTTAATTTTTTAATTAATTTTTCATAAAAATTTAATTAAATTATATCATTTTTAATATCTTTAATTAATATGAATATAATAAATAAAGAGAATACGGTTGTGAAGTATGGGGGTGCAGCATTTCTAGAGAATCTTGGAGAAAGATTGAGCAAATCCAGAAGCGATTTATAACTTATAACCTCGAAATTAAAAGCAATACACCTTATCCTATTCTCCTCATAGAAGTGGGTCTTTCCCCTATCGAGAGCATGGCTATGACTAGTTACCTGGTGTACAAGCACAAGATAAATAACATGGGAAACAAGAGACTTCCTAAAATTGCTTTAAATTCAAGTCAAAACCAACTACGGCTCAAGCAAAGTTGGTGTAAAGATACGATGGCTTGGTTATACCATTGGGGCATTGATGAAAATGACACTTTACAAAATATCGATAATGTCAAAAATATTATTACCTTTAAGTTTAAAGAGAAATTGTGGTGCGCGGAAAATTTAGCGGTTAAGAGTAAACTAAGATACTATAAGGAGGTCATTAACCCTAATTTGGAAGATCGGAAATATCTCTCGATAGGTAACTAGTTCAAAAAATAAAATTAATATAGCTAAGATTAGAACGAACTCCCATGAGCTTCATAGCGAAACATGGCATTGGTCTATTCCCAAAACTCCGTGGGCGGAAAGGGTTTGTCATCTTTGTGAGTCTATGAGCGTTGAGGATGAAAATCACTTTCTCTTAGAGTGCCCTACTTACACCCACATTAGATATGAGTTTCATAGTATTTGCTTGATACGGGTTAAGGTTAGCTCTACCGAACAAAAATATGACATACTTAGTAAGATCTCAAGTTTAAAAGGCTCGAGAATATTTATAAATGAAGACGTCATTCCATAGGATTAGGCCGAACTAAGAAATGAGGTCCAAACAGTAAAATAAGCTATGAAGAAGGGAAAATGGGAATTAATTAGAAACAAGAAGGTTGTTATTCGAGATAGAAACCAAAATAGTAATAAATAGCAATTTGACACACTCTGGATCCTATCCTGGAACTGTCGAGGCTTTCCATGGAGCAAAGACCCCAAGTTAAGTTGTATCCTGAGTGAAATTGATATTATATTATTGGTTGAAACTTGGGAGCACGAGGAATCCAAGGTCCCTGATATAGACAGATATGTCCTTTGGTCAATATGGAATAAACGTTCATGCCGTAGAGGCATTGGGGGTATATCCTATTACATTAGGAAGAACATGTCCCCTTATGTTAGGCTTTATAAGAAAGACCCTTACAACCAATTTATTTGGATAGATATCACAGACATTAATGACAAAAAAACCTACATCGCCATTTGTTATTTTGCCTCTATTAATTCCAACTTCTATAAAAAAAAAATTAGATAAAAATTGTCCTTATAATGGTTTAGAACATGATATTTCTAGTCTAAGGAATGAAGGCAATATATTTTTTATGGGTGACTTCAATGCCCGAACTTCAAGTAACCAAGCTATTCTTTTAAGCAATTATTGTAATCCTAATCCTCTTTGGTTAGACGAAGACCTTCAGCTAGCTAATAGGTACAAAAGAAGTTCTGAAGATCCAGGTGAAAATTTATTTGATCTGAGCTAGTCAATTTCTATAGTACTCAAGATCTTATCATTTGCAACGGACTAGCAAAATGGCCAAATTCCATCCGGATGACTTGTATTCACGGGCTTGGCAGTAGTGTGGTAGATTATGTTATTTCTGATATCCATTTATGCAACAAGTTAATAGATTTCGACATCTTAAATGACCATGAGCCTGACTCTGATCATAGGCCTTTAATTATAACTCTCAATATTTCCATGCATAGCAATCCCAAATAGGAAAAATATCATTTCCAAAAGCACCTGATCTTCGATAAAAATAAAACCAAACTTTTTCTCCATGATTTAAAAAATGATTCGTTTCTTTTATCTAGTATGGAGAATACAGAAAATCTCTACCATAATTTTACTATAGCCCTATGATCATCTATTAGCAAGTTCTCTATTGAATTCTCGGTTAATAAGAGAGATAGTAGAACCAACCCTTGGTATGATCAAGAGTGTAAGAATGATAGAAAATAAATTAAGCAAGCTACTGCAGAATCGATAAAAATGGACAAGATAAATCACTACAAAACCCTAATTAAAAGAAAAAAAAAGGACACTATCTTAGTAAACGACAGGAAAATCTCTTACACTTATCCAAGGTGGCTCCTGAGAAATTCTGGAGGCAAATTCTAACTCGCAAAACAAAAGAAGATAATAATATTGCTTTAAAAGATTGGAATTCCTATCTTAAAAAGCTTTACGAATCCCCATATATCAGAGATAACATTCAAACCCTTCTTACAACGAAAGAAGTTTTTTCATTAGAAGACAGATTTCGGGGTTCAGTGCTTAGAAAGTGGAAAATCCAAAGACATTGAAGGCTACCAAGCATAAATATTAAAAACTGGGGGGCTATCCTCATCCTGCACATCCACAAACTCTTTAATCTAGCGGTCAATCAAGGGTTCCCTACACCTTGGACTCAGAGCCTCATTATTCATATTTTCAAAAGTGGCGATAAAAATAACCCCTCTAATTATCGGACCATTATGATTAGCCCTCTCCTAGCCAATTTATCCGGTATAATCTTAGAAAATAAGATCAACGAATGGCTAGAAATGGAAGGTAAGTGGGCTAAAGGATAAGCAGGTTTTAGAAGGAATCATTCAACCACAAACCACCTCGTTACGCTTAGGATCATTGCAGAGGAATGTCGTAATAATAAGTCTAACCTTTTTTGTTGCTTTGTGGACTTTAGGAAAGATTTTGATACAGTTCCTAGAAATAACCTGTGGAATAGGCTAGATGAGCTTAATGTTCCTTTTGAGTTGAGAGTGGCCGCGATAAGGTTATATGAAAAGGTCATCACCAAATTTAAGAATAATGAGGGCTAGTCAACGGATATAAACTGTAATATTGGAGTTAAGCAAGGTTGCCCCCTCTCCCCTACCCTTTTTGACATTTACATCGATCAACTAGAAAGATGTTTAGAAGAAGCAGGTTGTGACGGCACGATCTTAGCTAGGACAGTTATCATCCTCCTTTATGCTAAGGATATTGTTCTTATGGCAAGGTGCCCCTTTGATCTCGATTAACAATTAAGAATTCTCAAAGATTTCTGCTCTAACATGGCAATGACTGTTAACACTGACAAGAAAAAGTTATGATTATAAAATCTAAGAAAGACACCTATGCAAATTTTATTTATGATAATAGTAAACTGGAGGAAGTGACTTCTTAAAAATATCTTGGAATTAATATTCAGTGACAAGCTCAATTAGAACCATAGCATTGAGAAAATGATTAATGGAGGATGGAAAGCTTATTTTGGTCTTGAAAATAATTGTAAATCAGCCAACTTGATCATGTGGGATAAAAAAAGTTTCTCTTTGAAACTCTTGTCATCCCCGTTATCTTATACGGTTGTGAAGTATGGGGGTGCAACATTTCTAGAGAATGTTGAAGAAATATTTCTCAAATCCAAAAGCAGTTTATAATTTATAACCTCAAAATTAAAAGCAATACACTTTATCTTATTCTCCTCATAGAAGTGAGTATTTCCCCCATATAGAGCATGGCTATGACTAGGTACCTGATGTAAAAGCACAAGATAAATAACATGGGAAATGAGAAACTTCCTAAAATTGCTTTAAATTCAAGTCAAAACCAACTACGCCTCAAGCGGAGTTGGTGTAAAGATACGATGGCTTGGTTAGACCATTGGAGCATTGATGAAAATGACACTTTACAGAATATCAATAATGTCAAAAATATTATTACCTTTAAGTTTAAAGAGAAATTGTGGTGCGAGGAAAATTTAGTAGTTAAGAGAAAACAAAGATACTATAAGGAGGTCATTAACCCTAATTTGGAAGATCAAAAATATCGCTGGATATTAACTAGTTCAAAGAAGAAAAATTATATAGCCAAGATTAGAACGAACTCCCATGAGCTTCATAGCGAAACATGGCATTGGTCTATTCCCAAAACTCTGTGGGCAAAAAGGGTTTTCCATATTTGTGAGTCTATGAGGGTTGAGGATGACAATCACTTTCTCTTAGAGTGCCTTGCTTACACCCACATTAGATATGAGTTTCATATTATTTTCTACAATACAAACCTTGCTAACCTCCTAACTTGCCAAAACTATAGTGAGCTTGTAAAGCTTCATACCAAGCTTTTTGAGCATAGGAACAAAAGTTTAAAGCAAACCAAGTAATAACCTTCTTAAGATCCGATAGACCAAAGTTGGTCCGAGTGGATGTTAATCATCATCATCATCATCATATTGAATTCTAATAAGCCAAAAGAACCCGTGATATGAAAAATCCCGAAGGACAATTTTTAATGTTAGTGTATATAGTTTAATGTTAGACTTGCAAATATAACATTTTTTTAAATTAACAATTAATAGAAATAAAAAAAATTATGTACATACCTGCACACATCTTTTGATTATTGATTATATTCATGGCTTAGATGTAATTGACACCATTTGAAAACTTCTGCAACTGAATGAAATCGCTCGGAAGAATGGTTCATTTTCCTTCTTCGAAGTGTTCTTTTTACACATGCTCTTGCACCATCATGTTTACCTTTTCCATTTTGAGTTTCAAAGAAATTCCAATGATGTCTAATGTTCGATGCTTTATGAATCCGACATAACCAAAAGAATGATTATGAAGATTTAAATTGTCTCTCACATCCATCCAACCATATCGAATGTTCATTGAATTTAACTTCATGTCTTGTTAGTGATTCATAGAAAATGTTTTCAATACAATGTTGTACAAAATGTGTATCGTGTGTATGATCATCACTGATATAAAAATGATATTCTCTAATCACATCTTGGTTGTCACACATGCTTTTAATGCCATCAACATTATGTTGAGAATGTCTATATAGAAAATGAACAAATATCGAAACTTGGTCAGAATGATAGTATTATTCACTTTGTATGATCTCCTTTTGTGCAGCAAATTTGTAGTTTTCTGCAAAATCAACCACTGACAAAATTTCACGACTATTTGAATTGAAGGTCTTGCCATCATGCTCTATGTGAATGCTTGGTGTATTGTAATGTCCCTTTTTTTAATTTTATTAAAATGGTGAAATTTTCAACTTTTTCCACTAGTTCGACCTTTGACTAGTGTTGGTCTCTCGGTCTCCAAATGACTCCAAATGATCCCAAATTGTTACTGATCCGGATATTGGGGGCTGAGACCCGGAAGACTTGAATGCCGAGAGAGGAGGAGAAGAGATAGCTTCAAAACTGAAGCGAACAATGAACCAGCTGTGAGAAAGACAAAGTAGTGAGATCCGGGCTATGAATAGCATAGATAAACAAACATAGAATAAATATGCCACATGGAGGGGTGAGGCTCAAAGAGGGTTCTTTGAGCCTCACCTCTCAAACTATATTAAGAAAGACACTCAGAACCAATACCCCAATAATAACTCAATAAAATAAGAGAAATGTAGGATAGAAACCAAATGAGTAACTTGTTATTATGAGAAGGCATGTTAGGCCTTTATATAGCATTATTACAATGTGTCTTGAGGCCATACCATGGGCCAAAACCATGTGCTACCAAATACCATGGATATGAGAGGGTGGCCTCTCCATTTAATGCTTTTATGATAAATGGGAGAGGGTGGCCTCTCCATTTAATGCTTTTATGGCTTATACATCCGAATTTAGACCATATGCCCCCTAAAATTTGGATCATTCCTCTCATGTTAGAAAATGATAGTCCCCATCATTTCATGCTAAAAAGAGACCCATGATTACAATGTGCTAGTTACCAATGAAGAGAAGGGTTTTGTGTGGTTGACCCATAACCATGGGTTTTGCGAGGTTGACCCATAACCATGGGTTTTGCAAGGGTGACCCATAACCATGATGGCAATGGCAAGCTTGATTCCAATGAAGAGAAGAGTTTTGTGTGGTTGACTCAGAACCATGGGTTTTGTGTGGTTGACCCATAACCATGGGTTTATGTGGTTGACCCATAACCATGGTGGCAAAGACAAGCTTGTTTCCACTTAAGAGAATGGTTTTGTGTGGTTAACCCATAACCGTGGGTTTTGTGTGGTTGACCCACAACCATGATTACAATATATAACTGTGGGTTTTGTGTGGTTGACCCATAACCATGATTACAATACATAAATGTGGGTTTTGTGTGGTTTCCCCCATAACCATGGGTTTTGTGTGGTTGACCCAGAACCATAGGGTTTGTGTGGTTAACCATAACCATGATTACATTAAGATTTAAAAAAATTGAAAATTCATGATCTTTGGTGCAGTTGATGTCTTGCTGCAAATCCATTCATAGCTTCTGATGCATGTACTAAAATTGAATTCCATTGAAAGCCCCCCATTTGATATCTTGAAGAGACCTTCCATCCATATAACATACTTGCTCTGGGGTGGCCTGGAGATTGAGAAAATGTTTGTTGAAGTTTAAGAGACGCACGCACACTATTTTGCAGACATATGTTGTTTCAATCGATGATATCTCTCAAACCAGAAAGACAAATGAAAAACCACGAAATACCCATTTTAGCTGATGGAAAAATGTTTCCAATGAGCTATGGTAGAACCTCTGAGACATTTTTTGGAGTCTATAGCACTTGTTTAAAGTTGTTGTAAGTCCGGCCGCATTGTGTACAAACATGTACTACTTCAAACAAGCATATCTCACAAACCAGAAAATGAAATGAAATTCCGTGAAATACCCATTTTAGATGACAGAAAGAGCTTTCCAATGACCTATGGTAGAGCGTATGAAAATTTATGTGGAGTCTGTAGAACATGTTTAAAGTTGTTGTGCGTCCAGCCGCATTATGCACAAACATGTGCTACTTCAAACAAGCATATCTCACAAATCGAGAAATGAAATGAAATTCTGTGAAATACCCATTTGAGCTTACGAAAATACCTTTCCGATGAGCTATGGTAGATCCTATGAAAAATAATGTGCAGTCCATGGAACCTGTGCAAAGTCTTTTGAATGTGAGAGTGTTAAGTATAGAGATGCCAAGGGTTTGTAGAGAAGCATGGGTTGTTGTAGAGGTTGTGAAACCTCCGTTGAACCCGAATCATACTTCAAAATATTGTCCCGATGGAGAGCGTACCCGCTCTGATACCACTGATCCGGATCTTGGGGGCTGAGACCTAGAAGACTTGAATACCGAGAGAGGAGGAGAAGAGATAGCTTCAAAACTAAAGCGAACAATGAACCAGTTGTGAGAAAGACAAAGTAGTGAGATCTGGGTTATGAATAGCATAGATGGACAAACATAGAATAAATATGCCACATGGAGGGGTGAGGCTCAAAGAGGGTTCTTTGAGCCTCACCTCTCAAACTATACTAAGAAAGACACTCAGAACCAATACCCCAATAATAACTCAATAAAATAAGAGAAATGTAGGATAAAAACCAAATGAGTAACTTGTTATTATGAGAAGGCTTGCTAGGCCTTTATATAGCATTATTACAATGTGTCTTGAGGCCATACCATGGGACAAAACCATGTGCTACCAAATACTATGGATATGAGAGGGTGGCCTCTCCATTTAATGCTTTTATGATAAATGGGAGAGGGTGGCCTCTCCATTTAATGCTTTTATGGCTTATACATCCGAATTTAGACCATATGCCCCCTAAAATTTGGATCCGTTATAGGTGTATGGATGATATTAATACATCATTATGAGGTTCATGGATGCTTTAGATTCTTCAAAAGGATTCTACAACTCTCCTTTGAATTCTGGCCAATGTAGGGAATTTGACTAGCAATTAGGGGTTCAATTCCCCATGGGGTAGATGCTGGAAATGGCTCTCCAAATGCTATTGAAACCTCTCGAAATTCTGAACAGAAGCAAGGTATATCTAGGGGACATCAATATGGTCTCATATGCATCACCATTCATTTTATTAGGTCTGCTACAACCCTCTCAAATCAGATACAAAAAGACTAGTTTCGACTTTGGGGGAAATGATAGTAAATCTTCACAAATGGTTATGAAACTTAAGAATATTGCTCCAAATGCTTGTATAATGAATATGAAACTTCTTCGGCATATTAATGGCACTCCATACAACATTAATACACCATACATTGAATGAACCATTCGAATTTGATACCACTTCAAGTGCAAATAACAAGGTATTGGGGAAATGACACCATTTGTTCATAGTTTAGCATTTTTACATCAAATATCTTTGAGTTTCGACCTGCAAGTATTCTTAGAAATAGAAACAGAGTATGTATATCATATTACAAAGATATGGGGCCTCGATAGCTATCCCAAAGAGTTCATCACCTCAACAAGTGTGCCTCTCCTCAAGGAGCAAGAATATGCCAAGAAATAGAAGAATGGTTGTAGAAGCAAGTTGAAAGAGATGTGACCATGAGTTGCACTGTAGCTTCAACCTATACAAAAAGACTCCATTAAATCTCCCAATGAAAGGTCTTAATGGCCTTTCCAATTACCAATTAGGATGGGAATCTTTCACCCTCAAAATTGGTGCTAAGGCAAGTAGAGTAGCACTCCACTAGCTTTTCTCTCCAAATGCAAAATGCAAAATGTAAAATGATCAAAAGCCACCTTCCTTCTTTTTTATTGTCTTTTATAAACTTCTAAGGTCCTCCATGGGTCAAATTCCTCTCAAGAGCTTCATGCCAACTCAAGTTTGGGAAAAGATTCCCAAGTATGCCACTTGTCCTTCCAATTCTAGCCCCCTCCTTCTCCAAATTTGAATTGGTGTCTCTTTGGATGCCCTAACTCACTTGAGTGCCCACTTGGAGGCTATTTTTAGCCCTGACATGTCATATATGTTAGATGTCAGGCTTCAGGTCTGATTTGTGTCATAGGTGTCATAGCATCTTCATCATTGTTGTCATAGAGCTAGGGAATCTAGCACAAGTGTCCCATTATCTCCAAATTGCCTCTTCCTCTTCCATGGGAGTTACTCTTCCTCTACATTTCAACCTTATTGAGTCATACCAAGTATTATTCCCTTCCAACTCATCTAAGAACATTTGACTTCTCATGGATTCGAATTGACAAGAGGAGGATGCCATGTGGCATAGAAAATCTAGCTTGTGTGGGTCCCACATCCTCCATGTGTCTTCATGATCAATTGCCACTTTGATTTTTCCTTGTATTTATTTATTTAGATTCTTTATTAAATATTTATGCTATTCTAATGTCCAAACATCATTTATTATCCCCCTTATTTCAAATTCCAATGCTTCCACCCCCAACCTAGGGAAGTAGTAATTTTCCTCCATGATAGTTCATTTGGATGGGTATATTACAAACTTTGAATTGGTAATTTCTCTTAATGTGACCCACCTTGTCCATTTGGATCCAATTTAACATTATTACTAACTTGGACATCATTCTTGACAATTATTTGACCCTTAACATCAATTTGACAAACTATCATGAGTATGGCCAAGGGGCTTAGGCCATTGTGACCCAATGCAAAATTTTGGGACATGACAAATCCCCCCCTTCCCAATATTGCTTGTCCTCAAGTAATTTCAACACATGTATGTGGAAGAACCTGCTTTCTTTCCAAAATTTTACTTCCCAAACTTCTCTTCTGAAACCTTGAGTAGAGCCACCCATGCACTACAATTCTGTGTTTCCAAAAGCAAGGAGATGTGGATTTTCTTTTTCATTTTGACATCCTCTGTAACATCACCACTAGACACCAAAATGTTAATTAAATCCATCAAAACCAAGTTGGCACAATTAATCTTTACCTATTTATATTTTGGAAACCCTTTGGCAAATGTCAAAGGAGAAGGGCTTGCATCCTTCCAACCACTTCACATAGTTGCAGCCTACAAGCTGCCTTCCCCTAAAATCATGTTGAACGACGACTGGATAGCAGAGGCCAAAATGGATCATTTTGAGTATGCTAAGAATATGACAGACTCTGAAAGATAATTGAGACCAAGGGCTAGTGCAGAATATGATAGTCAATATTTAAGGACCCCTTATAGAATCATGGCTCTGATGTTAAGCTGTTTTTTTGGATTAGCAAGTGGGAGTGCATATAAACTCAGTTGGGTACCTGTGATGTACCACATTGCTACACATGGTGCGATTTTCAACTGGACCGACATCATTTTTGAGAGCATGGTGTCACACATTGTTGCGGCGGAAGGAGGAATGACACAAAAAAAAGCTGAATTTTTCATGTCTTCCTATCTCTTGGACTGCATATTGATCAAAAACCCTTTCCCTGATTTGGGATGTGTTTGGAGTTAGGAAAAATCACCCCTCCATGTGGATTATCATATGACATGGGATCACAAATACGCGAGCCATTACAAATTGATTTGTGAAGGATTGATCATGCCACTGTACCGGCAAGTCTTCAAGGAAGAACAAAGCTGTCTGTCTGAGAATTCCCTGCTAGTTATTGAGGAATATGGAGATTATTATTTCTCCACAGAAGGAACCTACATCAGGATGTATGGGGGAACCCATCCCCCTTCTCTGTTTTCTCAGTATGCCACTGATTTTGTTGTACATAAAAAGGTCATAAGGCAAGTTTTCATCAATGGAGTTGGCCGTTTTCTTAATGACAAGAAAAAGGATTCCTACCCAACGTTTCCATTCGCTATCGGTGCATACAAATTCCCAAAAGTGAAAGAGGCCGAGGATTTTGTTAAGGAATTGGAGGCCTTTCATTTTGGGACAAAGATTTTTAGAAGGCACGATAGCGAAGGTAAGGTAGCTTCCCATTGTGCTTCTTGCAGGATCACCTTTGAATATGCACATCTTTTCTAGAAAGATGAGGAAATATATAAGAGTGCAAGAAACATGATTGAGTTGAACAAGCGTTTTCGTCCCAAAAACGGGGGTAGTTCCAATGCTACTCCCAAATCTACAAAAGAAGCAGAGTTACAAAAACAACTAAAGGAAGCAGAAAGGAAACTTAAAGAAGAGACCGAGAGGCAAGCAAGAGAAGTTGCTAAAGAACATCAAAGGGAAGCAGAGAGGATGCAAAAGGAGGAAGCCGAAAAGATCCATAAAAAAGAGGCAGGTAGAATTCAGAAAGAAGAAATTGAAAGATTCCGAAGGGAAGAGACTGAAAGGATTCAGAAAGAAGAAGCTGGAAGGTTACAAGAAATGAGAGAACGAGCGGACAAAGAAGCAGTTGAACAACAAAGGTAAAAGGAGGAGGAAGAAAATTCCAAGGAAGCTGTGGAACATAGAAGCCCGAATGTTCAAGCTATGGACACAGACCCACCGGAGATAATCATAGGAGGACACTTCCCATTGCAGGAGCTCAGTCTCACCCCGTTCACCCCATCAAAACAGCATATGGTAGCCAGATTAGACACAATCTTTTTTTAATAAAAAAGAAAGACTATCATGAAGAGGTCGGAAAAGAGGCTGAAATTACCAGCCCACGACGATGTTGTCACTATAATCGAAAGCACAATCTTAGAGGGTACCCACGGGGACCCTAAGCTCATGGCATCTATCAACGTAGCTACAATGCAAGCAAGTGCAGACAATGTTGACAATTTGATGAACGACATGGAAAGAAAGAAAGAGAAAATGCTCAGACTGAAAGACAATTTGGTAAAGATACAGGGAGAAGGGATAGAATTGAAAAGGAAACATGACGCCATTCTATCTGAAAAGGAAAGGATAGTGGGATAATACTAGAGTTTGGAAACAGAAAAGGATGCACTGGTTGTGCAGTTGATGATTACGGAAGGCGAGAAAAGTGATCTGGAAACTCGCATCAATGAATCAGAGAAAAGAGAGGAAGACAACAGGCAGCAGGTTGAAGACTTGAAGGTTAAGTTGGAAGAGTTGATAAAGGAAAAGGAGTTTATGATGGAACAACTGAAACTTGCAGACAATAAGAAGCAAGACTTGATTCATTTTTATGAGCAAGCATGTGAAATTCATAAGAAGATCTATAATTCACAAGAACTTATCACTGAGAAAGTCTGCAAGATGAAGATAATGATATCAAGGATGGGGGAAATTGATGTTGAAGCTTTGAGAATCAGTCGGAAGTTAGTACACACCATGGCTGAGATTAAGAAACAAATGGAATGGAGAAAAGGGAAATCAACATTCCTTGAGTACTTGCCTCACAAGACCACTGCAAATTCGAATCTAGACTCAGGCCTCCTTGAATTCTGCAGAAAAGCTGGTCTACAGATTAATAATAAGATTCCGAAAACTATCGAGAAGTGTATAGACCTTTATCATAAAATTCGTCAAATCCATGAAAAGTGTCAGCTAGTTATGCCTCCGACTATGAAAGAATTTCCTGATAGGTACCAACGCCTATTGGAGTTGTAGAACATTCTGAGTGATGATCTGAACTACATTAAGAAGCTGGACATTCTCACAGGAGAAGACCTTCATCATTTCATTGGGAAAGCTTCCATTAATTCTTACTTTTTAGAAGGCAGCTACGAGGCAGCGGCTGAGGGAGTAAAGAGTGTAGAAGCAGAACTATATAATCATGAGATCACTTTGAAGATTGTAGACCCCGTGCAAAGTAATACTATTTCCGAAGAGACTAACATGTGTGCCAAATACATTTCTGACTTGGAAAGGCCAACTGGAAATTAATATTTGTATTTTCTCTGTATAAACACTAAAAGACAAAATTTTGGGAATCCCTAGGGTTAGGGTAGATGAAAAGTCACTAGAGGACAAATTCTTTTGTAAGATAAATAGAGGAGGAGAATAGAGATGGAGGGACTTTTGCTAGCACAATAGAGATGGACCATTTTTGTAAGAGAACTTTTTTTCTACTTAATCAGAAGGATCTGTTTGCTAGGGAAAGCTACATAGAGATTTTTTACTGGAATGTGTTGAATGCTTAATGTGGAACTATTTATTCTTGCATCCATAACTCATACTGTAAGATCATTCTAACTTTATTGAATTAATTCAGTGGTGATGAATGATTTTACTTTCTATGCAAAGGTTTATGTGTAGTAATAATTGTTTTAATTGTATCAGAGCTATCTTTGGTGTTCTTTCTGATGTAAATGTGAATGTTGTGTTGGAACAACTATCTGTTAGACTTGTATTACATTTCCCAGCATATTACTCTTAATTCAAACTTTCTCCCTCCATCGGATAGATAGTTAACTTAGTGTAGGAATAAATAGACAGTTGATAAGGCAGGAGCAGTAAGACGAGAGGTAAGAACCTGCACATCACTAGTGTGGTTTTTGTATGTCAATTGTATCCATTTAATTAGGGCACTTGCATCTCATAATTAAAGATAAGATTACATAAATGGTGAATCCGGCCGCAAACGGTAAAAGACTTAAACAATTACACACATGGTAGCCGGACCGTTAACCGGACGAATTCCCCACACCAAACGATGAGCGATCTAATTGGGCTTGCTTATCGGGGAGAATCCCTACCGCCGGTGCTGCGAATTTCAGGGCATCAACAAGCCGAAAGTTTAGGTTTATTCCACTAACCATGTTCAAGACCTCAAATCCCCAAGACCTAGATACAAAGCTCAATGGATACCTATGAAATGTCATGCATGGTTCTTTGAGGCATTGTCCATGGCTCTAAATTACTCAATGGTTTATTTAGGGCCAAAGGCATGGTATTCTTCTCTAAAGCATCATTATGGAGGTCCTAAGACACCTACATACTTCTCAAAACCACATAAAGGTGTTAATATCCTCAATCATATGACAATGACACCCTCAAGAGGCCATGTGTGGTTGGTTGAGGTGATCTTTCTAGCCTTGGATGAATATAAGATTCCTTTAGGGCCAGAGGTTCAAGTCTCCTTGCTTAACCATGTCCAAGGCTCCAAGGCCCCAAGACATGGATACATAGTGGCATGGATATACATGCAAGTTCATGCATGGTTCCCTAGAATTTTTTCATCACTCTAAATGCCCCAATTATTTATTTAGGGCCAAAGACATGGTTGTTTTCCCTAAAAAATTATTCCTAAGGCCCTGAGACATGTAGATACTACTCAAAACCACATA
Source organism: Larix kaempferi (assembly GCA_027924585.1). Taxonomy (NCBI): domain Eukaryota; kingdom Viridiplantae; phylum Streptophyta; class Pinopsida; order Pinales; family Pinaceae; genus Larix; species Larix kaempferi. The sequence continues at coordinate 10,993,647 of BSBM01000151.1, read as the reverse complement.
GTGGAAATGACATAATCAATCATAGGCCAATGATACCCTTAAGAGGCCATGTGTTTTTAGTGGAGGTAATGTTCTTAGACTTAGATGGAATCATAGAAGAATCATTTAGAGCTTTAGATTAAGGTCACCTCCACTAACCATGTGTAAGGCCCCAAGGCCACAAGACCTATATACATAATTCCATATATAACCCTTTGAAGTAATCAATGGTGCTTTTAGGTAGTGTTCATGGCTCTAGATGCCTCAATGATTTCTTTAAGGCCAAAAATATGGTCTTCTTCCATGGAACATAAATCCCAATGGATTAAGACATGTGCATGCTACTTAACACCACACAAGAGTAACAACATCCTCAATTATAGGCCAATTATACAAATTAGGAGGTTATGTGTGGTTGGTGGAGGCAAGCTTCTTACCCCTAGATGGCTTCAAGATTCCTTTAGGGGCAAAGGCTCAGGTATCCTCCACTGACCATGTTGAAGGCCCCAAGGCCTTAAGACTTAGATACATAGTACAATGGATACCCCTACGAAGTCATGTATGGTTATTTGAGGAATTATAATTCATGGATTATAACCATGTCCATGTCCAAGACCCTAGTACCCATAACTAGTGCTAAAAAACTCCTAATGGCACACATATCTCAATTTTAGGGAAAACATACCATCCGAAGGGTTTATACTTTGAGACATTATTATTGGCCTTGTGTGCGTAAAGCTTCCTTTAGGGGAAAAGTATTGGGTTTCCTCCTTTGACAATGTTGGGGCCCCTAAACTCACATCTAATGCTCAAAACCTCCTAAAGGTGATGACATCCTCTCTTTGAGGCCAAGGATATCCTAGGCCAGTGATGTGTGTTTCTTTAAAATATTTTTCATGGCTCTAGATACCTCAAAGCTTCCTTTAGGGCATAACGCATGTGATTCCTTCCTTAATTATATATAGAGCCTTAAGACCCCTAACTACTATTCAAAACCATCTACTTACATAGGCATCCCTACTCAAACACTAAAGATACTCTCAAGAATCCATGTGTGTTTGTTCAAGTTTTTCTTCTTGGCCATGGATTCTTAAAAGGTTTTTTGAGGGATTAAGGCCCAAGTTTTCTCCCTCCAGCATGTATAGGGCACCCAAGACCCATACTAGGTTCTCAAAAAATTCTGATGGCATTAATATCCCCACTTAGATGAATAATATGCTCTTGGGAGGTCATGTGTGGTGGTTGTAGGCATTGTTCTTATCCAAAGCTACCTAAAATTTCCCTTAGGACCTAAGTCCCACTCTTTTCTCCCAAACCATGTCCAAGGTGTTGACACCTATAATTAGTCTTAAAATTCTCTCTGTGCCACAAAAAACTCCACTTAGAGGCCAAAGATACCATGGGAGGTCTATTGTAGTTGTTCAACATGTCATTCTTGGCTATAGATACCTAGAAGCTTCCTTTAGGTCCTAAGGCACAATTTCCATTCCTTAACCATGTATAGGGCCCCAAGACCCGTACCCAATGCTCAAAAATGCCTTAACAGTGCCCATAAATTCTGACTATAAGGAAAAATATCCCCTTGAGAGGTTAGCTTTGGTGGTTGGAGACATCATTGTTAGACCTTTAGGCCTAGAATTTTCCTATACATCCCAATGCATGAGCATCCTACACCAACCATGGTTAATACCGCAACACCTAAACCTAGTGCTCAAAAATCCTAATGGTGCCCATTTCTCCACTTAGTGGCTAGGAAAACCCTCAGGAGATCATGTGTGATGTTTCAACGTGATGTTGTTGGCCCTACCTACCCATATCCCAACTTGGAGGAAAACAATACTCTCAGGAGATCAACTGCGATGGTTCAAGGTGGTATTCTTGAAGTAGGCTACCTAAAATATTGTTTTAGATACTAAGGCTTAGGTTCCTCCTTTATCCATGTCTATGGTCCCATGACCTGTCCTTGGTGCTAAAAACCTTATAATGGTACCATATTACAACTTAGAGGCCAAATATCCTACATAGAGGCCATGTGTGATAGGTTAAGGGTTTATTCATGGCCCTTGAGTTTCAAAGGCTACATTTTAGCACTAAGGCTAATGTTTCATCACCCTATCTTGGTTTAGGACTCTATACTTACACATAGTTCTCAAAATACTATAACAGTTCCAATATGATTTATTGAAGGTGAAGGATCCCCTCAAGAGGCCATTTGTGTTAATTGTTCAAGGCATTGTTATTAGCATTAGAAGCACAAAATAGCCCTTTAGGGCCTAAGGCCTAGGTTTCATCCATCCATTATGTTCAAGGCCTTGTGAACAACAACTTATGCTAAAAAATTCATAACGATGCCCACATCACGATTTTGAGGTCAAATATCCCCTTGAGCGGTCATGTGTTTTAGCTCAAGGAATCATTCTTGGGACTGTATTCCATTAATATGCATTTAGTGGATTATGATTAGGCATTGTCTACCAACCATTCCCAAGGCTTCGAGGCACATACTTGGGCCAAGTATATGTTCAACAGGTTGATGTGTGGTTCATCAAGGCACCGTTCTTTAACCTAAATGCATATAAATTTACTTTATGGAATAAGACCTAACTTTCGTTCCTCAATCATGTTCAAGGCATAAAGGCTTCATACCTACTATCCAAAATGTTATAATGGCACTTGTATCACCACTTGAAGGCAAGGATAACCTTGAGAAGTATTAGGTGGTGGTTTGAGGTATTGTTGCTGGCCACGAGTACCTATAATATTTATTTGGAGTCATATCCCCACATTTACTCCCCAAACCATGTCAAATTCCTTGAAATCCATACCTACTACTCAAAATATTCCAATGGCTCCCTTGGCCCCACTCAAAAGAAAACGATACCCTTTAGAGGTGTTATGTTGTAGCCTGAGTTGTTGCTCGAAGCCTTAGATAACTAGAAGCTTCCTTTATGGCCTAAGTTTTAGGTTTCTTCCCGAACCTCGCTCTCAGCTCCAAGACCCATAGATAATGTTGAACAACTTCTTAATGTCATCAACATCCCACTATTAGGTGAAGGGTATCTTTCAAAGGTCATTTGTGGTGGGTTGAGGTGTTGATCTTGGCCCTCTATGCATAAAAGTTTCTTTTAGGGTGTAAAGCCAATATTTTATTTGGAGACCATGTTCTTAATCATGAGACCCATATCTACTATTCAAAGCCTTCTAATGTCATTAACATCCCCACTAAGAGGTGAAAGATTCCCTCGATAGGTCATGTGTGGTTATTCAAGCCATTGATATGGGCCTTGGGTGTATAGAATGTGCCTTTAGGATCTAAGGCCTAAGTTTCCTCCATTCACCATGTCAAAGGCATTGAGACCCATGTCTATTGCTCAGTTCCTCCTAATGGAATTGGTATCTCAACTCATACATCAAGGATACCCTCAAATGGTCTTGTATGGTCATTTGAAATGTCTTTCTTGACCATAGATTCTTAGATGGTTCCTTTAGGATCTAAATTTCAAGTTTCCTCTGTTGTCCATGTCTAGGTCCTAGAGACCCATACCTAGTTCTTAAAATCTTGCAAATTCCAGGTCCATATCCCTATTATAAGGCCAAGGATCCACTTGAGAAGTCATGTCTTGTGGTTGGAGGTGTACACATCTCTATTAGCCTTGAATCCACAAAATCATCATTTAGTGCCTAAGACTTGGTTTCCTCCTTTAACCATGTCAATGACTCCGAGTCCCATCTGTACTTATCAACATTTCATAATAGTATTGATATCCATACACATAAGCTAAGAATACCCTCACAAATCCATGTACCCAAGACCCTACATAGTGCTCAAATCTTCCTAATGGAACTAATACCTATCAAACAATTTGATAATTAATTATTACTATTGATAAAAAAAATTATCATTCAAACAATTAAATTTCAATTCAAAACACTTTTACCACCATCTTCATAATCTTAATAAATTAAAATTGACTATCTTTGATCATCTTTCAATAATAATTTTGTAAAATGCATATATTTATTTATTTGAAGTGATAATAATATAAAAAGTATAAAATAATTGAATATATATATATATATATATATATATATATATATATATATATGGTGCAAAGCTTGATATTAAAAACATTTATTTGCTTGAATACAATAAAAAATAAATCATTGAAGTGGGTTATTTAGAAATATATATATATATATATATATATATATATATATGGTGCAAAGCTTGATATTAAAAACATTTATTTGCTTGAATACAATTAAAAATAAATCATTGAAGTGGGTTATTTAGAAAAATAATTATTTGTGAATTTGTTTTATGGTTGGTACAAAACCTTTATAATGAAAAGTTATTGTAAGTGTCAATGTGACAAAGAACTTAGTACCACCATATTGTACTTGTCACAATATCATACACCACTTATCTAATTAACATATATGATGCGGCATGTCATTTCCAACAAGATTAACAAATAGTATCACCACTTTAACACCATATAATGTAAGTGGTGCTAATATCCCCACCATATAATATAAATGGGGATAACATGTGGTGTTAAAGATGGACTTAAGCTACTAGTTAAAACTTAATAATGATACTAAGTTCCATCAACAAATTTAATAAGCCCAACATAAAAAATTTCAACTAAATAAACAAATTTCAATTTAAGTAATTTGTATTGCTACTTTATAATATTAATAATTAAAAAATTCTTATTTTTATTGTTTGTCGATATTAAGAATCCTAAGTATTTATTTTTTAAATAGTATTAAAATGAATAATTTAATTGAATTGAATGGCTTGAATTTATTTGTTTAAATAGTGTAAAAATAAGAAATTGAATTTATGGGGATTGTGGTGCAAAAACTTATAAATTAGTCTTGATCATTTATTTGAATGAAAAAATTATAAATAATTAAATTAAATTATTTACAAAATAATTAATTGTGAAATGGTTGTGTTTGTGGTGAAAATAGTCAAATAAATCCTACATGTACATGTCCATGTGACAAATAATTATTAACACCATTTTATGGTACTTGTCAACATGGCATTTATGTTAATATACATGATTAAAAACATAATTTTCAATAAACATTAACACCATTTTAACACCACAAAAAATATGTGGTGCTAATACCACCACCTTAACACCACAAAATGTAAGTGGTGCTAATACCATCACCTTAACACCACAAAATTGTAAGTAGTGTTGGTGCTAATAACACCACTTTAACACAATAAACTATAAGTAGTGCTAACTTGTGGATTTTCTTGTTGTGATCACATTCTACATTTTGGAAATTTGGTACATTGAAAAATGAGTGCTTGTGTCGGGTTTACTGCCAAACTTAGAGATCGTTATGGGTTTTATTTTTGGTAAACCTAGATTGATTGCAGTGGATTCTATTGTTGTGGGGAGGTTGATTCCTCTCTCGTTTACTTTCCATGTAAAGATAACAAATTCAAAACGAATGCGGCCATGCTATTAATTAAAGACTTTCAACACATACATTTTGCCCATGTATATCGTGAAGTGAACTTGGAGGCGGACATGCTATCCAAATGGGCCCTTTGCGCTGCACCCGGGACCATCATGTGGCAGGAATGGCGGGCGGACATATTGTTTACACATGGCACACTACCACTGTCTTGGGTTTGATATTGCTCTACTACTTTTTTGTTATATATACTGCTTTATGGTTATCATTAGCACTCAGTTTTTCTTACATATACTGTTAGTTCTATGTGCAGATATCTCATAGAGGATGTGGCCAACCTCTCGTTGGACATTTTGTATGCTTCCTCTATTTGCGGCTATATATTCGGCATTATGGTCTGTGTAGGCTAGTCACTGTTGGTTATTTTTTGGATTTTGACAGCAAGTACTGATATTTTCATGTCAAACTTTATATTTGGTGGGATTCTCAGATGTATTATTGTGTTTGTGGAACCTGTTTCTCCTCCGGGAGGGGTTCATGATTGTATGTTGTGAACATATTGCTCCATTATGTTTTTCCACGTTGGATTGATGGCATTATGGCCATCGTTTTTAGACATGATACATCTGCCTGGCAGGGCAGCGATGTGATGTATGTTTCATCTGACAGCTGGCACTATTTACTATTTCATATATTAATAGTAAGTTATATTTTTCTGTGAAAAAAAAAAAAACAAATTCAAAACTAATATTTTTTTTTTGGTCCCCTGAGATATAGTAACGGATAGGATCAATTAATCCGTCCATATTAAATTTTGATTTTTCATTTGTAAAGTTTGTGTAATGGTTTATTTTCATTTTACCATAAAATAATAACTATCTGCTATCGCATTGGCTATGAGATAATGAAAGCCTCCAACCAAGAGGGGCCGTGGGCGTCTGCTTCTGCCTGTTTGTTGTGTTCACGTCTCATTGAATGCGTGACTTGTTCCTTATGGAGATGGCGTCATTCTCTGAATCGTCAGTAGTTAGCAATTTCGTGGCATCAAGAAATCCTACTAGGGACCATAAATACAATCTCGTGGCATCAAGAAATCCTACTCGACCTGATACCCTTTGTACATATATCATATTAAAATTATAAATGATTTTGGGATTTGTTTTCAATGATTCTGATTATTTTTTTACTATTTTGGGAACTTTTAAAGACAATGTAAAACCCTACATAAATCGAGCAAGAAAATACGAATATTTTATTTTTTGTCGATTCAATAGTGGTAGAATTCGTACCAATTTTGTGGGAGCTTTGGAAGTCATGTGTGAATATAAAAAAAGCTTAGTCTAAAACTTTGATGATTTGGAATGTATGATTTTGAAAAAATTAGAAATTTTAAAAATTTTAGTTACAATTGTCAAATTTTGAAATTTTAAGTGTTACAGGAGTTTGTAATGATGTTGAATTTGAATTTAAAATTCTAGTTATGATGTAATTTTATAATATTTTTAAGTGATAATTTTTTAATTAACTATAAATTTGAAAATAATTATTATAATTATGCAGTAATCTAACTTAAATTTAGATAACAATATTCTCTAAGATGAGAAGTATATTCAAATGTTTTGGAGCATAACTAACTATCATAATGTAACATTTCCGATAGTTACATTATACCGGGCTATCCCTGGCTAGTCGGGCCCCGTCTTGTCTATTACCATTCATGAAAGCAAAATATTGATATTGAATGGTTAGAAATTGTAATTACTTCCTCACAGATTAATTAGAGGAGGTTCTAGAGAAGAGTAGTAGAAAGTTGTAGATAAGAGTAGCTAGTCAGTTACATTTACACTTAGGAGCTTCTATTCACTTAACCTACACACTTCAAGGAATAAGATTTGCATGTATTTATATATCTGTGCTATTTGAGAAGCAATGTGAAGAATAAAGTTGATTGTGCTGTTGTAACAACAAAGGGATTCTTTGGTTTATGTTGATCATCACTGTGCACATTCTTCGGTTAATGTTTAGCATCACTGTGCAACATTTTAATCTTATGTTTATAAATATGGTATTCATGAGATTATACAATTTCTACAGTCGTTAACATCATAAAAAAATCAATTTGTTCTATAAACAGCAAGGTGATAAGCGTCCACATCATATTAATATTATATAGTTTTGCTGAAAAACAACATATATATCATGATCTCCTGCTTTTTTATGGATTAAAGAGCAGAGATCAATTACGGTCTCAAAATATTCAGGGCAAAATATCGCATACAGCCACCTTGTTCAGAATACAAAATAACATTTTATTATGGGTGTACATATCATTCCAAAGTCAGTAAATCAAAGAAGAGTGATCTGTATGTTAATGGGCTGCAAATCTCTTTGAATAGGTTCAGCTTACCTTCCAATTCGTCCGCCTTGGCCCACTCGTTCTCATCCAACCATTCCTCTACACTACTCAGCATTTGCTCGATAAATTTGAACCCTCTCATGTTCATCGCTCCCTTCGCTTTAGCCTCTTTCACTCTATTTTTCATGTTGTAAATATAACACTCCAACTTGGATTTGGCAGTGCGATTCTTTTTGGCTTCCTCGTCCTCCCTTCGAAACCTCTCTGCATCACGCAGCATCCTCTCTATATCCTCCTTGCTCAGCCGACCACAGTCGTTAGCAATGACAATGTGATTAGATACCCCGCTACCCTCGTCCCGGGCTGACACTTTGAGAAATCCATCCACGTCCACTTCAAATACCGCTTTAAGGCTTGGTACTCCACTTCTGGCTGACTGAATTCCACGCAGAGAAAATTCACCCAGCAAATTGTTGTCTGCAGTCATAGCTCTCTCACCTTCATAAACTGGAAAAGACACATTTAATTGATTGTCAAACATTGTAGTGAAATTGCCCTCCCTGCTAGTGGGAACCGGAGTATTTCTGGGAACGACTACAGACATAACACCCCCTCTAATTGAAACTCCTAGACTCAAAGGCGTGACGTCCAAAAGGACTAGCTCGAGGCCTTCATTGTTCATGGCTGCCGCCTGTAGTGCAGCACCGTATGCAACAGCTTCATCGGGGTTTATACTTTTGCAGAGTTGCTTTCCCTCGAAGAATTGCTGCAGCAATTCTTGCACCTTTGGGATGCGCGTGGAACCTCCTACTAAGACCACGTGATTAATCTGCTCTTTGCTCATCTTGGCTTCTTTAACACATTGCCCGACGATTTGCATACACTTTTCAAACAATTCAGCGTTGAGTGCTTCGAACTTGGCCCTTGCAATCTTTATGTGGAAATCTTTTCCTTCATAGAGAGAGTCAATATCAATCACAGTGTCCACAGCAGAGGACAGACTTCTTTTGGCCCTTTCACATTCTGAGCGGAGTCTCCTAAGAGCTTTCGCACTTGTACTCAAGTCTGTTTTGTTTTTCCTCTTGAATTGCTCAACACAATAATTGAGCATCCTATTATCAAAATCTTCGCCTCCCAAATGCATGTCCCCTCCAACCGCCTTTACCTCAAATTCGCTATTCTGCACAGTGAGAACAGAAACATCGAAGGTACCTCCACCCAAGTCAAATACCAGGAATGTCTTCTTATCGCTGGACAAGTAAAAGTCAGTATCGAACCCATAAGCTATAGCTGCCGCTGTGGGTTCGTTAATGATTCTCATGACGTTAAGGCCAGCAATAATAGCGGCATCTTTAGTAGCCTTCCTCTGAGAATCACTGAAATATGCAGGAACAGTGATCACAGCATCCTCCACATCACATCCAAGATATGCTTCTGCTATCGTCTTCATTTTCGCTAGAACCATGGATGATATCTCCACGGCTGCAAACTCCTTCCTCTGGCCTTTGTACTCAACTCGGATGAGAGGCCGGTTATCGTCACCAGATACAGCAGTGAAGGGCCATACTTTCATGTCATCCTGCACATGGGGATCGCTGAATCTCCTTCCAATGAGTCTTTTGACATCGAACACAGTGTTGTGGGGATTACTAGCGATCTGATACTTGGCACCGTCTCCCACGATTCTCTCAGATGGTGTAAACGCAACGATGGAAGGAGTGGTTCTGTTTCCCTGATCATTAGGAATGATAGCAACTCTGTCCTGTTGCCATACTGCAACGCAGCTGTACGTTGTTCCAAGATCGATGCCAATGGCCTTCCCTTTACCTTTGGCGTCCATCTCGCTTGTAATGATCACAATACTACCAACAACAGGAAGCAAAGTCACCAAATAAAGAAAAACAGAAGTTTGAGCATACCGGAGGATGAGGAAACGCAGGAGGATGAGGAAACGCAATTTAAAGGGAAAAACCAGACCGTGTGGAGATGCAAAAGTTAAATATTAATTTGAAGCCAACCCCAATCTATAGATCCGCTCCCACAATCTTTCAGATATGACATGAAGTGACCACAACAAACCTCTGGAAATTATTAGCTACACGTATGTGACGTAGGGTGGTTTATCCTTGAGCGCTGACACAATCGTATCTGCCAAGTGAGCATGGAAATGGAGGGTGCTTTATCCTTGAGCGCTGACACAATCGTAAACTTTATCGCAGAATGTATGTAATGATCACCCTATAGTTGGCACGGATCTTGCAATTATGAATCACATCTCTCACATGCCCCCGGGCCCCAACATCGTTGATTTAACCAAATCCAAAATGATTACTCTTTAAATATCCGGCATTTTTGTGATTAAGGGGCCTTTTCGGCCTTTTCGGAAGTGAGTGGTACCCTATAAATTGATATTGTCTTTTTAATAGTGTTAAGTGGTATTATCCCTACCCTCGAAAGTGATTGCAGCCACAGCACACTACCTGGACATTAATCTTTGCATTCGTTTAGTTCACCAACCACAGAGATCCCGTCATAGAGACTTGATGACTATATCATATAACATTATAATAATACTAATGAAATCCTCAAGCTGTCCGTGACATTATTTTTGTTTGTACATTTGTATATAATTTTTTAACTCTAATGTTTAACTAGTTCAAAATTTTTAATATTAATTGCTAGTAAAATCAAGATTGTGTTGATCAGCGGTAAACGCTTTGCTACCAAACCCTTGACGACTAGGGTTCAGCTTTTCGCGACAGCTTTGCTATTGGTTGTCGCGAGTCTCCTTGGCTCCTCCCCTCACCTTCTGCATGGATCCTCCTCCGGATACGAATCCAAACAATCGATGACGCTTCCTAGATGAGGCTTTCAGAGCCTTAGTGGCTTCTACGCCCTCTCCTCCTTCTCCCGCTCCGGATTCTGGCAATGGTTTTTTCAAGAGGGTTGTTACTCCTCGTATTCAAATCATGTCCACCGCTTCAAGCTTGAAAGCTCTCGCTTTGAGTGAGAAAGATCTGATACGGCAATTCACTGGGATTTGGCCCTCACAAAAAACTATTGATTCTTGGATCAACAAAAATTGGATGCCTCTGATCTCTGGAGGTCTTTAGCACTGCTTCTGTGGTAAGGGGTTTTTCACTTTATTGTTTGAAAACAAAGAAGATAGAGACCTTATCTTTAGGAGTGGCCCTTACTTCATGGGTCCTCATGGTCTGTACTTAAATCGCTGGAGTTTAGCCTTTGACCTTGAAAAGGATATGCCCTCCGCGGTCCCAGTTTCGGTTCGCCTCCCACACCTTTTGCTACACTACTGGAATGATGAAACTCTTCAAGCGATCGAGAACTCTCTTGGAAAGTACATTGATAAGGCGGAACTAAAGAGACCTCTGTTCTCATGCGCCAGGATTTGCATGGAGGTAGATATGGAATAAGTTCTGCCTGAAGTCGTGAGTTTGTGTATAGACGACTGGGAACATCTGCAAAAGGTGGACTACGAGCAGCGTCCTTTTAAGTGCAAAAAGTGCCATGAGTACGATCATTTTGTCTAAAACTGTCCAAAAATAGCCCATGAAAATCCAGGGAAAACTCAAGAGGAAGGATGGCAGCAGGTCAAAAAGGGAAGTAAAACGCCCCCTCAAGCTTCGTTAGCAAATGGGTCTCAGCCAAAAAAAAATAAGGAACATTCTAAGGAAGGCAAGGAAGCCTCAACCAATGATCAATTCCAGGCTCTGAATATGGAAGAAGGAGAAATCCCATCAACAAAAAATCTCTCAAATGAAGAAAATCAAGAGGCCTCTGTAATGGCAAGCATCCCTGCCTCTTCTATTAGAGAGGAAAGGCTTGAACATGTCTCAGAAGGCTCCCTAACGCCAGGAGGCTCTTGGGAAGCTATGGTTAAGCACACCAAAGCTGCCTCGCAAAGTTTCATTCATGAGCGCTCCTCCTCCCAATCCCTAGATCTGCAGAATGTAGGACCACCCCTGAATACCAGAGGAAGAAAATCTCAAAGGTACCATAGGGAGCAGGAAGCGGAAAGAGAGTTAGAGCTTGGAAGGCAAAGGAGCCTAGAGGAAACTAATCTTCTACAAAACCCTAAAAATTTAGGAGGAGCAAGAGTGGAAGGTAGATCTTGAGAAGTATCACAATCGCTCAAGAAATAATGAAAGCCATCTCTTGGAATTGCAGGGGTCTAGGTGGGTAGACCAAAGTGGATGCTCTAAAAGACTTCAGCAAATAGAAAAGACCAGATATTCTGTTAGTCCAAGAGACCAAAATGACTGACGTGGAGGTTTTGGCACTCTCAAGTTTGTTTTGGAAGAACTGCCAAGGAAAAGCCGTAAGCTCCAGAGGAGCTTATGGAGGAATAGCCTTTTTTTTCTAACAATTTCACCTTAAAATCGGTGAGAGATAACTCTCAATGGTTGCTGATAGAATTATAGGGGAAGGATGACCTTGATTCCCTCTTCATCTACAACGTTTGCAGACCAACTCACTACAAGGATAAGCAATCTTTTTGGAGCGAGATCTCCTCTTTGAAGGAGGAGCTGCGAGGAAAAGATCTTATTTTCGTCGGAGAGTTCAACACCACTAAGTCGCACGAGGAGAAGCGGGGCAGCTATAAAGTTAGGGACCCCTTTGGCTAGATGATAGAAGACTTAATCTTTGATCTAGATTTGTTGGACCTGCCGTTAAAAAATGGAAAATTTACCTAGAGAAACATAAGGTTGGGCGTGGACCACATAGTGGCACAACTTGACAGATTCCTTGTAAGTTCCTCTTTCCTTCAGAAAGATCTTCTTCCTATCTCTTGTGTTTTGCCTTCAATTGTCTATAACCACAAGCCCATCTCTTTGACTTTGTCTCCCCCGACCAACCTTGGACCCATTCCTTTTTGTTTTAATCCAATTTGGCTTCATGATGATAAAGTTATGGATCTTATTCAAAATGCTGGGAATCAAAGCTTAGAATGGTGAGGTACGCTCTAAAGATGGGTGAAAGTCGCTTTTAGGAATCCAAGTTTTCAAAAAATTCAGTTTCAAAAGGATCTTGCTGCTCTTCACTCCAGCATGGAGAAGGAAGAGATTACCAACTCGGTTTTGACTCAGGAAAGGGAGCTGAATATGAAAATAATAGCCGCTGTCAGACAAGAAGAGGAAGTGTGGAGGCAGAAATCCAGGAAGTTGTGGCTTAAAGGAGGAGATAGCAACACATATTGCTTTCATAACAAACTAAGGCTAGGATCAGCTTCAGTACTATAAAAGAATTGAAATATAGGAACGGGACTATTATCACGGGGCAAGATGTTATCAAGAATCACGTGTTTTCAGCACTTTAGAGAGCTTTACTCTGAATCTGGAGAGACTGATCCCATTGGCCAAGCCGATCTTCTAGCTAGTATCCCCTCGATTATTTCCGATCGTGAGAATAGGGACCTATCAAATCCAATTCTGGAGATTGAAATAAAGGATGTTGTATGGTATTTGCACGCAGACAAGGCCCCTGGACCAGACGGTTTCACCATTAATTTCTACAGAGCCGCATGGGATATCATCAAAGAGGATTTAAAAAGGATGTTAAATTGGACAAGAAAGAAAGATAAGATTGGTTGAGCAACCAATTCCTCATTTTTGGCCCTGTTCCCTAAACAAAGAAGCCCTCAATCGATTGAGAGATTCCGACCAATCTCTCTTTGTAACACCTCGTATAAGATTCTCTCAAAAATTATGGCCACTAGAATGAAGAAAATCATGGCTTCCCTCATCTCCGACTCCCAAGGAGGTTTTGTTGTTGGGAGTCAAATACTAGACAACATTATCATCGTCCAAGAAGCCATTCACTCCAGCATGGAAATAAAACAAGGAGGTATGGCTATTAAGCTAGACATGGATAACGCTTTCGATAGAGTTAACCATGTTTTTCTTTTTGAAATCATGTACAAATTTGGCTTTTCCAAAACATTTGTAAGATGGATCAAGGCTTGTATTAGTAGTCCCTGGATTGCACCGCTTGTGAATGGAAGGCCTACCGATTTTTTCCAAGTCACCAGGGGACTTAGACAAGGTTTCCCATTGTCTCCTTTTTTATTTCTCTTGGTTGTGGATTCTATGAGTAGGAAGCTTCATTCTATGCAAAGTACGGGTGAGTTAAAAGGTATAAGGATTGCTAGAGGAGTTAAGGCGGTCAACCATGCGTAGTTTGTTGATAATACTATTTTTTTGGGTGGTGCATCTACCGTCATAGCTGAGAGGTTCAAAGGGGAACTATCCACCTTCCTAAAAGCCTCATATGGCAAGGTGAACTCAACTAAGTCAAAAGTATATGGTTGGAACTGCCCACCTGGGACTATGGCAAGAATTGCTAGGATCCTTGGCTTTGAAGGAAAGTTAGCTTGGACTTCTTTGAACTACCTTGGGACTCCCATTTTGAAGGGGAAAAAAAGGATGTCGGATTGGCAAGGGCTCATTGACAAGATCAAGGCTAAAATCAATTCCCGGGGAGCAAGATGGCTCAACCCAGCTGGAGAAATTGTGCTCATCAATGCAGTTCTCTCGACCTACCCAACCTACGCTTGCTTGATTTATTTAGCTCCTAAAAGAATTATGCAAGACATCACAAGAGAAATAAGAAAATTATTGTGGCAGGGAGGAAAATCCACCAACACTAAAAAATTTCATTTGGTCAATTGGGATACTGTTTGCAGTCTTAAATATTGCGATGGAGCAGGCCTACGAGACCCGAATTGTATGGTGGCAAAGCTTGGTGGAAGGAGGTTTTGCAAAGAAAATACCTGAAAGGTTCAAGACGAAGATGCCTAGAAGAAATCGACCTGAGCAGAGGTGGATCCCTAATTTGGGACTTTTGTAAAAAGGCCGCATTCATTATACAAGACAACCTATATTGGATTCCAAGAATTGGGAGGAGGATAAAGATTTGGCAAGACAATATAGGGCCTACCTCCCCTTCAAATTTTCTGTCGGCTTTCTCTGACCTTAAGCATTAGCTTGATCACTTTAATATTTATACTCTTTATGATCTATCTTCCTAGGATCTCAACAAAAGATGGGTTGGATGGAAGGATTTGGAGATCTCGGATCATCTCCAGGCATACTACGACACGCTTCTCTACATGCTGTAAGGTTTTGCTCCTATGCATAAACACCTAAAAGAGAGAAGAGGCTGGGGAAATTCTGGCTCCTACTTGGTTAGAGAAGGATATCATATCCTTTATGGCTCAAAAAATAATAACATCAAAGACAAAAAGTGGAAAAAAGTATGGTGTAAGGATGGTTTGCCAAAAATTAATGCCTTCTTCTGGATCCTTTCTCATCGCAAAACTCTTATAGCTGAGAACCTGAGGAAGAGAGGGATAGAAGGACCTTTGCGCTGCATTCTATGCAAAGATTAAGAAGAAACACTTGAACACGTCTTCCTGGATTGTAACTCCACACAAGAGGTTTGGTCTCGCGTTACCCATGGCTTACACTTCCATTTGACAATGCCAACAATTTGGAATGATCTCTTTTCTCTTTGGAAGGACTACTATCAAGGATCTCTCTCATAGAATCCTGACTTCGCTAGAGCTTGGGAAGCTCTCCCGAAATACATTAGCTGTAAAATTTGGACATCGAGAAACAAATAAATTTTTGAAGGGAAAAACACCACTCCAAGAAGGGTGCTTTCTTCCACTAAAGCCCTTTGGGTGGAAGCCCTTTCCATGAGAGGATGTATAACATAAGCAAAGAAACCCTAAGGGTGGAGGAAAGAGCATAGGTTTCTGATTTTTTGGTTCCTATCGCATCCTTCACTTGGACCAAACCACTCAAATACCTAACTATCTTAATTGGCAAGTAAGAATGAGCTCTCCAGATTTCCAAACTTGGAGGAAGAGCATCGGATGTAGCTCTCTGTTCTTCGATGGAGCCTCGAAAGGAAACCCTGGGTTGGCAGGTGCGGGAGGAGTCATTTATGACTCTAAGGGGAACAAGCAGACTGCGTATGCTTGGGGGATCGGAAGAAAAACAAAAAATGGCGCTAAATTGTTATCCCTAATCAAGGGGTTGGAATTAACTTGGATCATTGGAATTGAAGAGCTGGTGGTCTTTGGAGACTCTCTTCTGTTCATTAGAGAAGCTAGAAAGATTATGAAAAACCAGAAGAACCCATCTAACAAGACACACTATCTCCTAAATTGCATCTTCAAAGAATCAAAAGCTATTGATTTCGAGCATGTGTTGTGCGCACTCAATCAACATGCGGATAAACTGGCTAATGATGGAGCAAGTCTTAATTGTGGCACCTTGATGTGTGACCGAAAGGTTTATGACAAAGTTTGGATTCCCTAGCTTTGAGTCCATGACGAACATGTTTTACAGGCAAAGAAAGCATAGGAGCAACAAGATTGCTCACAACATTTCGAATTTGGATGCATTAATGGGCCGTGATCCTGCCAAAGCCACTCATGTCACATTAATGGCCTTGGGGTTCGCCGATGGGTTGAGACAGTTGATCAACATGCGTAAGGTTCAGGCGGTGGAGAGGACAGGTTTTAATGCATATGGCAGAAGTGAAAGCGACATTATCTGTGGTTCCTATGATGCTTAGTGCGTGAAGAAGGAGTTGTCAGGAATAATACTCTACGAAATGGGTGATTTCAGCGTTCAAGGTTCGTCGGTGGCTAGTTGTTCGGCTTCTTCTCTGCCCTAGTGTTTGCGGTACAGAAAGACTATCCAGAAGCATGAGGGCCTCACGCACTAGGACTTCAGGAAATCTTTTGCGTTACAGGAAGAGAGCTAGGTGAATTCAGACTCCCCGGTAAGCCCTTCTGGTCACGTTTCCTATAATCTTGATTTTCTTGGTATTAAAGGGAAATGGTATTCCTCCTTGGCTTAGAAAGAAATCAGTGCTCCTAGCTCTCCCATGGGTCTGGATAGAGGATCCAATGCGAAAGAAGGTTCAAAAATGCTAAAGGAAATGCAGGAGCAACTAAGAATGTTGTGCTATGAAAACTTGGAGACGAAGAGAGCCCTTACTAGCCTCTTCTCCGTCGTACAAGCCACGCACTTTGAGATTTGTCTTTGTAACAGTTAAGGACAGGATAGGGTTACCAACTTGGGCGATAAAGCAGACATTGTCTCTGCTATCAAATGGATATTAGCTTTGATAAAGTTATCAGTGGCATCAAAACTATTGAAAAGAAAGTGGATCTTTTGAGGGATGACATTGGGAATTTCTTCACGGGTTGGAAAGTTGGAGGTGGCTCGGTGAAAGGAAAATCCGAGGAAACTGTGATTTGGAGCCTCCCCAGGAATCCGGAGGTTCAGTATCAGACCTAAAACCTTGAATTCTTCGCTTTGTTTGTTTTTTTGCAGCAACTTTAACCGCAAAAGCTCTCGGCCAGTGATGTCTCATGGTTTCTACTCCAGGTTTCGGGGTTCTCTACTATCGTCTCGTTTAAGTAGGATCTTTTTTGTTAGCAATTTTGAAGAAGTCCTCTTGGAAGGAACAATCTTTTATATTACACATCTATGTACTGTTTATATTTTTATCTACTTGGGCAGTTTGTTAGGTTTTATAGTTTGCACAGATTAGGGAAGTTTCATGACTTTTACAAATAGAAAAGGATGAACAAGGAGTCACGGACTCGGTCCTACGATGGGAGCAATCCTTCTTCCTTTTTTTGTAATCTATGCTAGTTTTTTATAATCGAAAGCTTCTTATCCGTTTCTGTTAAAAAATAATAATAATAATATTAATTTAAATTAATATATATATATATATATATATATATCATTTCATTAGTTTCATGTCGGTGAAATCCACCTTTGAAGCCAAGGATGTGGCGGCAAAGTGATGTACATCATTCAGTGCACATGCTCTAATGGAGAACTACTTCGCTGCTCCATTACTCCTAGTTTGCATTGAACCCGTTAACCTTTATTGCCTCGTAATGATCACTAATCCATCTATGAATGCCCTCAAGGGTCACATTTTTTAGGAGATTGGATTTACGAACCAACATAGATCCATTGAAATGGGATCTACTAAGTGTCGATAGGGATCTACTAAGCGCCGAGAGGAATCAAATATCTCAAGTACAATCCCTTTTTTAGAGTGAAAATGTTGAAGAAGTGTTTTAATTTATCTAATTCATGTAGTTTTATATATATGCCATTGTAAATGTTTTAAATAGTCGACATGTTATTTTTTATAATATTTTATTATTTTAAAAAAGGACACATGTCAACTTTAGGATGAGCACAGAAGGAGTTACACATCTCCCTGTATTGTGTTGTAAAATGTGTCTCTTTGTGCAATGAGCCGAACTGGTTTGAACTGCAAAAAATTAATGTATTTCCTCCCATAAATACTATGCAGCTGGTTATAATACTGATTATGATCGTGATTTATCCTCCTGTGAGGATTTTAATGGATCTTTTATCATTTAATTTGTCGTTGACTTTGTTAGTATGGCCACTTTGGTGGGGTCCTACGTGATTGTGGCCTCGAATTTTCATCTTCACATTAGAATGCAGGTGGATTAGCTCCATCTTCACAAACCTAAATTTCATAAAAATTTAAAAACTTTCCAAAGGTCTATTCACTCATAACTACTTCACGGAAGTAAAATATTTTGGCATTATTAAAAATAAAAACTCCATTTAAACCTCTCGCAATTATTTAATTGCCTAGAAAATTACCAAAAGAAGGTATTGTAATACTTAGATTTGCGATCCTCAAACCATACATGTCGTAATGACATGTAACGACATAACTCTATATTGGAAGCTGTATCTTTACCTATTTGTGCAACCCCTTTCTCACCTTTAAAACATTTATAAAATAAGAGAGCAACATCTGAGAATTTTTTTATTTTCTTGACAACGTATGTCTATATAACCAAACAATTCGTTTACATCATGCGATATTTTAGCTGAAAAACATGTACTCAAATACTTTGCACGATCAAGAGAAAAATAACTTCGATTTATAATTTAACTGAACCATTTTCCATATTTAGATGTAACTATGAAGTTTTCGCCATCATTAATTCTGTAAAGCAATTAATGACCCATAAATAAGAGTACATAAGAAACTAAAACATTTGCTTGAATAAAGAAAGCCATCATAGACAGAATAGATGAAATGCACATGTACATCTTTTAACAGTTAATCGAACCAGGAGATCATCATAAATGATAACAACATTAACATAATCATAAAGCGAATATACTGGCATTATACATGAAGGTAATCATTAATGATTTAAGGAAGAATTAAGTACTCATACGTATAGACACATTGAGGAACACCATAAGAAACACAAGAGACCAAGGTAACGTGGTTCACCCGTACACGGGCTAGTCCAAAAAGGTGTGTGCATCGTCTATTAATATTTTTCCTCAAAGAGGTTACAACGTGCAACATGATTGTTGCTACTCTATTCAAATATATAACTCCATAAGTGTATTAACACTCAACATTTGGCATGACCACTCTCAATGGTCTTATACATAAATCTGGAAGTTTCCTTCACACTAATGGTCTTACCTCTCTATATACTCAAAGGGTATAAATCACCCAAGATCCTTACCACAAAAAAAAAACATATATAATTTCAATATTTTCACTAAGGAAAAATCTTCCTTTATTTATCATACATTAAAATATATCTATTCTCTTCAATATTTTAACTAGGGAATTGTTCCCATATATTAATATATATACAATTCTTTTCATTAATCAAGCTAAGGGAAGTCCCTTTAAATTTAACACATATTAAATATACATATTATCTTTAATATTGTACTAAGGACAAGCATACCTAAAAGATTACATATTTTCAAGGTAATTTACTTAAGTTATTTACTAAGGAAAGAAAATATCCCTTACATCTATTACTTACGTGTATTGTTAAGCAATCTTAAGGTAAAAAGAAAAAGTTAGAAAATGTTTTATACTAAGCACACCCAAATCCTCCACCTCTCTCATTACAATACTCAAGCATAAGATATTTCCTTTATAAATTAACCTTTCAAGGTAAACCACTATTTTAAGGAAGCCTAAAAGTTAGCCACGTGAACATAGGGGTTTTTCCAACACATCTTAACTATCATAAATTTGGTCTAAAATCAAACTCTTTAAGGGTGGGATCATTGGGTCAAAGATATCATATATATATATATATATAGATATATAATATGTGTATAACAATACGTACTTACATAATAAGAGACCACAAAAGACTACAAGAACTTTTACAGCATCTATACTTTTGAAGAATACCGGCATAAACATAAAATGAACCTTCGAGTCTTTCAAAAGGGTACGGATACCTTGATATGTAAACTGCTGAGATCAACACTATACCTCTGTTGCGCTGCGCACTAGCTTTATCATGCAAGGTGTGCATTCAAAAGTCAACTAAATAATTTTCAATAACACAGGAAAATGGTGTATATGGTCATATAATACAGTAATTAATTTCTCGATGACCTGATCTGGAATACACAAGTATAATATCCATGAAGGAAATCAAGGCTAACATTCACGGATTGGTAGATCTATAAAACCTAGTTCACAAACCGGAATAACTGTACTAAATAAGATGGTATGATAGAAATGGAGAAAACGTTATAGGTCGGTACAGGTTTGTACGCTAACTTCTAGAGACACAAAAAGTGTGGCTTCTCCATTTCAGACACTTGCAGAGACACAACATAATTCTTAAATGGAGCGACCAACCAACACAAGCGAATACTCCTATGACCAAGAAGAGCATAAACAAACAAACTACCACATAGATTACAATAAGCATGTAACCCAGACTGTAATACGCATTCCGTCACAGAGGTACTACTATGCAATAACAGGTGGAAAAAGAAATAGTTAACGCCGTAGAGTAAAACCCCGATCATTATCAAAAACTCATCAAAGCAGATTTAACACCCTGAGGCATAGTTTTCTCGTCCATGTAATAGCCAGACAGAGACCATAGCTATACGATTGATATCTTAACTAGGTAACAAAAATGCATAAGATTGTCACACTTTCATTAAGGAAGGATCTATGTGCAGAGATACAATAAATAATGTAACGTACAAGAAAAAAAATGTGGATGGAAACAAGTTAAAGGATACGACAGAGATCCATACTCTATCTCAGGGATCCCTATGAAGTCATAGAGCTTAAACGCGGAGATACATCAATAAGTAAAACAAAAAGGTTAGAAATCTCTAACCAGTACACCGAATGCAAACCGATTGGGAATGCCATCTAGGAAGTCCCTGTGAACATCCCAAACTTGTAAATAGCAAAAATTCCCTTCCCGAGTCTCTGTAGCATTCGAGATCCAAATCTACACAATAAACCTCGTCCATTCCCCGGGCGAGAGACTCTCCAACGTCATGGTTATTACTGGCTACTAAACCCCCTCGTAGGTATTCGGGTGCCTTCTTAAAGAAGATATGGCGGTGGTTGGTGATGGTAAGTGCTCCAGGAGGGAGACCACTCCCATAATTTTCTCAAGATGCAAACAAGTGTCCATAAATTTTAAATTCCACTACCTGCACGACTCCATCCAAGGAGACCAAATTGCATCAAACCTCCCCTCACACTCCTCCGTGTGGTCTTAAATTGATACTATCTTTCTTCTCCACTAAGATAGAAGGAGACATATTGCTATAAAAACTCTCTATCCAGTGACAGATGGCAACGTTAAGACCCGGAGTGTATCCACTAAGTACATTCGAGCACTCCACTATGCAGGCAATTTGCTTGAAATTCTCCACAAGTTTTCTCCATAAGTTTGACTACTCCATGTTCACATCGTGCTTCCTCCATAATCTATAGAATCTAATACTTCAATAATAAAATATCTTACCCCATATCAACTTTTTAAAACACATCTTGTATATGCCTATTATGTTTATTTTTAAATTTTCATTTAAGGTATATAATAATTTGCATATTTCATACATAAAGCTATGATATGAAATCTTTCATATCCGTTTAAAACTCAAATTCCTAAAATACTTTATATTTTATGCCTTTAAATGCAATAAGTATTCCTCATTCTCAAATTAAAGGTCCAAGCCTTTTTATAACCTATTTTTAATGGAGTTAAAAATATAAGTTAATATACAAACCTTATGCAAATCCTTTTGTATGATTTGTGACCAAAAGTTGTATAAGCTTAACTTCCTTTCACCATAAGCTATTTCGTGAAGTTTTGCTTTATAATATAGGTACCACTTTGTCATACCTATAGATATGCTTATTCACATGTAGGTTAGGCCTTTTTAAAAATACGTATACTTTGTTTTTAGAGATGCCTCAATTAAATTATATATATATATATATATATATCAACTTCACAATTTTCCAATGTGATTGTAACACTACTTCTTAGTATGTATATGTGAGCTACTATTGTTCTCCTCCCAACATGGGATTCCCCCTTATACTAATAATTAGGAACATTGTTTATTTATCTTTGATGATAAATATAAGTCATAGCTTCCCAAAATTTAAATATATACTGTAGGGGTACTAAGAAATTACTTAGTTTGTATAATTAGATTTTTTAGCTTAAGCTAAATACTCGATCCCTTATCTTTTCTCGGTAAATTTGGTTGTACGTTTTTTATGCCATCTTTTAGTCTCCCACCATTTATGACTAGGAAACTTAAAGTAACAATACTCACAAAGTCCACTGGTGGGGCCTTGGCCTTGAGCTCCTCACTAGGGCCATTACATATTTACAATTATTTTACAAAAATAATAATAATAATTAGGGTCAAATTGGAGGGATGTTACACACTCCACCCCTTAAAGACAACACCGTCCTCGGTGCTCATCGGTTTTTCTTTTGCATCCAGTCACTACCTCCTCTTTCCTTTGTTGTCATGTTTTGATCATATTTACATTTTTGCAATTTCCCGCAACCTCTTTTCACTTATATCCTGCACATTACACAGATCATATAAGATCTTCCAACGTTCTTTAGTACTACATGAGTATAGAAAATTTCAAAACAGTAATTGTTCATCATTCTTCCTCATCTTTTGAGGAAATAATTTCGCTTATTCTAGGCGTTGGAGCAATTCACACATAAATAATTTTGATAGTCTAGATACAAGACAAGTCATTATCATCGTTTAAACCATTCAAACCTTGCGATCATCAAACCTCTTTGTACTTCAACAATCGTGGAGACTTGCATACAAAAACACGAGTCCTTTGCCAACACCTGGCAAGAATACCATCTGCATACAGCAGGAATATGACAATCGTACTCTGCAAATCATAACATAGCTTCCCCTCATCGAATCTCTCAGTCATCACCTGATGCACATGAGGAAATATTTCTACAAAAATATTGTAGAAGAGCTACCTGCTCAATTCGATGGATATAAAGTTTGCCTAGGACTTTTGGGTCAGTATAACATTCAACGAGCTACCTACTCTGTTCCACTTCCATGGGGAACATGACCACAATAAGGGTAAGTTGTCCCATACCAACATGCTAGTTACTGAGTTCATGATGCTGTCGGCTCTACCTGAGCCTGGACATAATTCCCCTTCCTCTCAAACCTTCTCGTTTGAGTCCAGGAAACACCTCTTTATGAAAACCATTTATTAATTCTTGTATGCCACAAAATAGCAACCAAAATTAGATTCGCCCATCATATTCTTTGCATTTTGATGATTAAACATCATCAATCATAAACCTCATCACTACTCGTGAAAAAGAAGAAGAAGTAAATCATTACTTACTTTCGAGCGATTTAGCTCAACTTATCTGTATAAGTGCTTTTATGCTAAACGTTCTTCTTGGTCATGCCATCAGTCGAAGTTAAGATCACTTCCTGAAATGTTAGTATAAATAAAAATTTCTTTGCTTCAATTGCTCGACAATTGAGCACATTAGTTCCATAGCATTATACGCATGCTCGTTCAATTAGCTTATGCATCCTCTTTACTTCATCTTGACATAAAACTCTTTAATATGCTTGAAGTGAGTCTGAGGTCAAATCAGCTGAAAACATGTTAGCATCAAAGCTCAAACACATATAGATTTATTTCGAATTGAGACTTATCATCTAAATATTTTTAAAAGACCCCATGCTCAATCAATCACAACAAGGTTAAAATTCTATTCATCAATCTATCAACAAGATCTTGATACTCATTAATCTTTGTTATAAACTATAACTTACCCCACAGAGGTCTATCATAATGTATTTATAAAATAAGGCTAGTTTAACCCTTAGGAATATTGTTTGAAAACTCATACAATAACACACCTTTATCCTTGAAATTTTAAACACAATAAAAAGTTTTTTTTCTTTTTTTTGGAATAGAGTACAATTGATATTAAGTAATGAAAATCTTTAATCATATAACAAAATGACGATTTTCATAAGCAATAATAATATTTAATCATCCGAGCACAGGAATTTGTTCACGACTTACACATGACTTGTAACCTATAACATGTAAGATTCATTCTAGTTATCAATACTCAAAATAACATTTTATTTAGACTATGGCTTCCTTACTCGTGGATCCATAAAAGAGAATGAAGCAAGTCAACGTTTATTTCTGTAATTAGCATGCTATCAAAACTTTAACTAGTAAGAAGATATACATTCTATCTTTAATACTTGAAAACCAAATTTTTATCTTGAGGATTGCACTTATTAATATGTAGCTATAACTTCCTATTCACTAATTTAAACAAGTATCATAATATCTGCAACAGTTTCCGATAGAGCTGTCATAACAACTATGTCATATCCAGTACTATTTGAAATTTTTAAGTGACCTTGCCAAAACAAAACAAACTTACTTATTTGGAGTATACTAGTAATACTATAGTCTAACCTATGGGTAATGCACTTAGTAAAACTTACAAGAATGCATTAATCATTATAATGCGGATTTAATTGATGAAATTTTATTTAAAACACTATTCATTAATTTTGTTTGATCAAGGTAATAGCATGTTTTCGTCAAAGTTTTTCATCTCTTTATATGGTCTGAGTGCTGACCAATGACATAGAATTATAAATCAACAATCCAACATAAATATTATAATCCTTTTATTATTTTTAAGGAAGTCAATAAAATACAAAAACCATTATCACATGTACTGAATTCAATTCAACTAAACATCACATTACTCGATAATGCTATTCTACATATAAGTACCTACACCTTTTATCTAGCAAGGAAACTTATGACAAGGATGACATAACTCATTTTCCAATGTTGAAAAATACTTATCTTTACTCCCTTTGGAGAACTTGATGTTCAACTTGGATGACATTAACCCTCATCCATTCCCGTTCATGCGTCCAAAACAAACAAAACAACTTGATTAGCTAAACTTCATACATATTTATTTCATGCTGAGCCCATTAGGCCCGAGTGTTTAAACCTAATGCTCTTATACCATATGTCACAAACCCGAATTTCATAAAAATTTAAAAACTTTCCAAAGTTCTATTCACTCATAACTATTTCACGGAACTAAAATTTTTTGGCATTATTAAAAATAAAAACTTCATTTAAACCTCTCGCAATTATTTAATTGCCTAGAGAATTACCAAAAGAAGGTATTGTAATACTTAGATTTGCGATCCTCAAACCATACATGTCGTAATGACATGTAATGACATAACTCTATATTGGATGTTGTATCTTTACCTATTTGTGCAACCCCTTTCTCACCTTTGAAACATTTATAAAATAAGAGAGCAACATCTGAGAATTTATTTATTTTCTTGACAACGTATGTCTATATAACCAAACAATTCGTTTACATCATGCGATATTTTAGCTAAAAAACATGTACTCAAATACTTTGCACGATCAAGAGAAAAATAACTTCGATTTATACTTTAACTGAACCATTTTCCATATTTAGATGTAACTATGAAGTTTTCGCAATCATTAATTCTATAAAGCAATTAATGACCCATAAATAAGAGTACATAAGAAACTAAAACATTCGCTTGAATAAAGAAAGTCATCATAGACAGAATAGATGAAATGCACATGTACGTCTTTTATCAGTTAATCAAACCAGGAGATCATCATAAATGATAACAACATTAACATAATCATAAAGCGAACATACTGGAATTATACATGAAGGTAATCATTAATGATTTAAGGAAGAATTAAGTACTCATACATATAGACACATTGAGGAACACCATAAGAAACACAGGAGACCAAGGTAACATGGTTCACCCGTACATGGGCTAGTCCACAAAGGTGTGTGCATCCTCTATTAATATTTTTCCTCAAAGAGGTTACAACGTGCAACATGATTGTTGCTACTTTATTCAAATATATAACTCCATAAGTGTATTAACACTCAACATTTGGCATGACCACTCTCAATGGTCTTATACATAAATCTGGAAGTTTCCTTCACACTAATGGTCTTACCTCTCTATATACTCAAAGGGTATAAATCACCCAAGATCCTTACTACAAAAAAAAAAACATATATAATTTCAATATTTTCACTAAGGAAAACTCTTCCTTTATTTATCATACATTAAAATATATCTGTTCTCTTCAATATTTTAACTAGGGAATTCTTCCCATATATTAATATATATACAATTCTTTTCATTAATCAAGCTAAGGGAAGTCCCTTTATATTTAACACATATTAAATATACATATTATCTTTAATATTGTACTAAGGACAAGCATACCTAAAAGATTACATATTTTCAAGGTAATTTACTTAAGTTATTTACTAAGGAAAGAAAATATCCCTTACATCTATTACTTACGTGTATTGTTTAGCAATCTTAGGGTAAAAAGAAAAAGTTAGAGAATGTTTTATACTAAACATACCCAAATCCTCCACCTCTCTCATTACAATACTCAAGCATAAGATATTTCCTTTATAAATTAACCTTTCAAGGTCAACCACTATTTTAAGGAAGCCTGAAAGTTAGCCACGTGAACATAGGGGTTTTTCCAACACATCTTAACTATCATAAATTTGGTTTAAAATCAAACTCTTTACGGGTGGGATCATTGGGTCAAAGATATCATATCTATATATATATATATATATATAATATGTGTATAACAATACGTACTTACATAATAAGAGACCATAGAAGACTACAAGAACTTTTACAGCATCTACACTTTTGAAGAATACCGGCTTAAACATAAAATGAAACTTCGAGTCTTTCAAAGGGGTAAGGATACCTTGACATGCAAACTGCGGAGATCAACACAATACCTCTGTTGCGCTGCGCACTAGCTTTATCATGCAAGGTGTGCATTCAAAAGTAAACTACAAAATTTTCAATAACACAGGAAAATGGTGTAGACGGTCATATAATACAGTAATTAATTTCTGAATGACCGGATCTGGAATACACAAGTATAGTATCCATGAAGGAAATCAAGGCTAACATTCACGGATTGGCAGATCTATAAAACCTACTTCACAAACCGGAATAACTGTACCCGATAAGATGGTATGATATTAATGGGGAAAACATTATAGGTCGGTCCAGGTTTGTACGCTAACTTCTAGAGACACAAAAAGTGTGGCTTCTCCATTTCAGACCTCGGCAGAGACACAGCATAATTCTTAAATGGAGCGACCAACCAACACAAGCGAATACTCCTATGACCAAGAAGAGCGTAAACAAACAAACTACCACAGAGATTACAATAAGCATGTAACCGATACTATAATACGCATTCCGCCGCAGAGGTGCTACTATGCAATAACAGGTGGAAAAAGAAATAGTTAACCCCATAGAGTAAAACCTCGATCATTATCAAAAACTCATCAAAGGAGATTTAACACCCTGAGGCATAGTTTTCTCCTCCATTTAATAGCCAGACAGAGACCAGAGCTATACGATTGATATCTTAACTAGGTAAAAAAAATGCATAAGATTGTCACGCTTTCACTAAGGAAGGATCTATGTGCAGAGATACAATAAATAATGTAACTTACAAGAAAAAAAAATGTGGATAGCAACAAGTTAAAGGATACGATAGAGATCCATACTCTATCTCAGGGATCCCTTTGAAGACGCAGAGCTTAAACGCGGAGATACATCAATAAGTAAAACAAAAAGGTTAGAAATCTCTAACCAGTACACCGAATGCAAACTGATTGGGAATGCCATCCAGGAATTCCCTATGAACATCCCAAACTTGTAATTAGCAAATGCCTTTCCCGAGTCTCCGTAGCATTCAAGATCCAAATCTACACAATAAACCTTGCCCATTCCCCGGGAGAGAGACTCTCCAACGTCATGGTTATTACTGGCTACTACCCCCTCTCGTAGGTACTCGGGTGCCTTCTTAAAGAAGAGATGGCGGTGGTTGGTGATGGTAAGTGCTCCACGAGGGAGACCACTCCCATAATTTTCTCAAGATGCAAACAGGTGTCCATAAATTTTAAACTCCACTACCTGCATGACTCCATCCAAGGAGACCAAATCGCATCAAAACTCCCCTCACACTCTTCCGCGTGGTCTTAAATTAAGACTATCTTTCTTCTCCACTAAGATAGAAGGAGACAGATTGCTATAAAAACTCTCTATCCAGCGACATATGGCAGCGTTAAGACCCGGAGTGTATCCACTAAGGACATTCGAGCACTCCACTATGCAGTCAATTTGCTTGACATTCTCCACGAGTTTTCTCCATAAGTTCGACTACTCCACATTCACATCGTGCTTCCTCCATAATCTATACAATCTAATACTTCAATAATAAAATATCTTACCCCATATAAAATTTTTAAAACACATCTTGTATATGCCTAATATGTTTATTTTTAAATTTTCATTTAAGGTATATAATAATTTGCATATTTCATACATAAAGCTATGATATGAAATCTTTCATATCCATTTAAAACTCAAATTCCTAAAATACTTTATATTTTATGCCTTTAAATGCAATTATTATTCCTCATTCTCAAATTAAAGGTCCAAGCCTTTTTATAACCTATTTGTAATGGAGTTAAAAATATAAGTTAATATACAAACCTTATGCAAATCCTTTTGTATGATTTGTGACCAAAAGTTTTATAAGCTTAACTTCCTTTCACCATAAGCTATTTCGTGAAGTTTTGCTTTATAATATAGGTACCACTTTGACATACCTATAGATATGCTTATTCACATGTAGGTTAGGCCTTATTAAAAATACTTATACTTTGTTTCTAGAGATGCCTCAATTAAATTATATATATATATATATATATATATATATATATATCAACTTCACAATTTTCAGATGTGATTGTAACACAACTTCTTAGTATATATATGTGAGCTACTATTGTTCTCCTCCCAACATGGGATTCCCCTTTATAGTAATAATTAGGAACATTGTTTGGATATTTATCTTTCATGATAAATATAAGTCATAGCTTTCCAAAATATTAAATATATACTTTAGGGGTACTAAGAAATTACTTAGTTTGTATAATTAGAATTGTTAGCTTAAGCTAAATACCCGATCCCTTATCTTTTTTTGGTAAATTTGGTTGTACGTTGTTTATGCCATCTTTTAGCCTCCCACCATTTATGACTAGGAAAATTAAAGTAACAATACTCACAAAGTCCACTTGTGGGGCCTTGGCCTTGAGCTCCTCACCAGGGCCATTACATATTTACAATTATTTTAAAATAATAATAATAATAATTAGGGTCAAATTGGAGGGATGTTACACACTCCACCCGTTAAAGATAACACTGTCCTCGGTGTTCATCGATCTGTCTTTTTCATCCAGTCACCGCCTCCTCTTTCCTTTGTTCTCATGCTTTGATCATCTTTACATTTTTGCAATTTCCCGCAACCTCTTTTCACTTTTATCCTGCACATTACAAAGATCACACAAGATCTTCCAACGTTCTTTAGTACTACATGAGTATACAAAATTTCAAAACAGTAATTGTTTATCATTCTTCCTCATCTTTTGAGGAAATAATTTCGCTTATTATAGGCTTCGTAGTGATTCACACATAAATACTTTTGATAGTCTAGATACAAGACAAGTCATTATCATCGTTTAAACCATTCAAACCTTGTGATCATCAAACCTCTTTGTACTTCAGCAATCGTGGAGACTTGCATACAAAAACACGAGTCCTTTGCCAACTCCTGGCAAGAATACCATATGCATATAGAAGGAATATGATAGTCTTACTCTACAAATCATAACATAGCTTCCCCTCATCGAATCCCTCAGTCATCACCTGATGCACATGAGGAAATATTTCTACAGAAATATTGTAGAAGAGCTACCTGCTCAATTCGATGGATATAAAGTTTGCTTAAGACTTTTGGGTCAGTGTAACATTCAACGAGCTAGCTGCTCTGTTCCACTTCCATGGGGAACATGACCACAATAAGGGTAAGTTGTCCCTTACCAACAAGCTAGTTACTGAGTTCATGATGCTGTCGGCTCTACCTGAGCCCGGAGATAATTTCCCTTCCTCTCAAACCTTCTCATTTGAGTCCAGGAAACACCTCTTTATGACAACCATTTATTAATTCCTGTATGCCACAATATAGCAACCAAAATTAGATTCGCCCATCATATTCTTTGCATTTTTATGATTACACATCATCAATCATAAACTTCATCACTACTTGTGAAAAAAAATGAAAAGTAAATCATTACTTACTTTCGAGCGATTTAGCTCAACTTTTCTGTATAAGTGCTTTTATGCTAAACGTTCTTCTTGGTCATGCCATCAATCGAAGTTAAGATCACTTCCTGAAATGTTAGTATAAATAAAAATTTCCTTGCTTCAATTGCTCGACAATTGAGCACATTAGTTCCATAGCATTATACACATGCTCGTTCAATTAGCTTATGCATCCTCTTTACTTCATCTTGACATAAAACTCTTTAATATCCTTGAAGTGAGTCTAAGGTCAAATCTTCTGAAAACATGTTAGCATCAAAGCTCAAACACATATAGATTTATTTCAAATTGAGACTTATCATCTAAATATTTTTAAAAGACCCCATGCTCAATCAATCACAACAAGGTTAAAATTCTATTCGTCAATCTATCAACAAGATCTTGATACTCATTAATCTTTGTTAGAAACTGTAACTTACCCCACAGAGGTCTATCATAATGTATTTCTAAAATAAGGCTACTTTAACCCTTAGGAATATTGTTTGCAAACTCATACAATAACACACCTTTATCCTCGAAATTTTAAACACTATTAGAAGTTTTTTTTTTTTTTGGAATAGAGTACAATTGATATTAAGTAATGAAAATCTTTAATCATTTAACAAAATGACGATTTTAATAAGAAAGAATAATATTTAATCATCCGAGCATAGGAATTTGTTCATGACTTACACATGACTTGTAACCTAGAACATGTGAGATTTATTCTGGTTATCAATACTCAAAATAACATTTTATTTAGACTATGGGCTCCATACTCCTGGATCCACAAAAGAGAATGAAGCAAGTGAATGTTTATTTCTGTAATTAGCATGCTATCAAAACTTTAACTAGTAAGAAGATATACATTCTATCTTTAATACTTGAAAACCAAATTTTTATCTTGAGGATTGCACTTATTAATATGTAGATATAACTTCCTACTCACTAATTTAAACAAGTATCATAATATCTGCAACAGTTTCTAATATAGCCGTCAAACAACTATGTCATATCCAGTACTATTTGAAAATTTTAAGTGACCTTGCCAAAACAAAACAAACTTACTTATTTGGAGTATACTAGTAATACTATAGTCTAACCTATGGGTAATGCACTTAGTAGAACTTACAAGAAGACATCAATCATTATAATGTGGATTTACTTGATGAAATTTTATTTAAAACACTATTCATTAATTTTGTTTGATCAAGGTAATAGCATGTTTTCGTCAAAGTTTTTCATCTCTTTATATGCTCTGAGTGCTAACCAATGACATAGAATTATAAATCAACAATCCAACATAAAGATTATAATCCTTTTATTATTTTTAACGAAGACAATAAAATACAAAAACCATTATCACATGTACTGAATTCAATCCAACTAAACATCACATTACTCGATAATGCTATTCTACCACATGAGTACCTACACCTTTTATCTAGCAAGCCAACTTATGACAAGGATGACATAACTCATTTTCCAATGTTGAAAAATACTTATCATTACTCCCTTTGGAGAACTTGATGTTCAACTTGGATGACATTAACCCTCATCCGTCCCCGTTCATGCATCCAAAACAAACAAAACAAATTTATTAGGTAAGCTTCAAACATATTTATTTCATACTAAGCCCATTAGGCCCGAGTGTTTAAACCTAATGCTCTGATACGACATGTCACAAACCCGAATTTCATAAAAATTTAAGAACTTTCCAAAGGTCTATTTACTCATAACTACTTCACGGAAGTAAAATTTTTTGGCATTATTAAAAATAAAAACTTCATTTAAACCTCTCGCAATTATTTAATTGCCTAGATAATTACCAAAAGAAGATATCATAATACTTAGATTTGCGATCCTCAAACCATACATGTCGTAATGACATGTAACGACATAACTCTATATTGGATGCTGTATCTTTACTTATTTGTGCAACCCCTTTCTCACCTTTAAAACATTTATAAAATAAGAGAGCAACATCTGAGAATTTATTTATTTTCTTGACAACGTATGTCTATATAACCAAACAATTCGTTTACATAATGCGATATTTTAGCTAAAAAACATGTACTCAAATACTTTGCACGATCAAGAGAAAAATAACTTCGATTTATACCTTAACTGAACCATTTTCCATATTTAGATGTAACTATGAAGTTTTCACCATCATTAATTCTATAAAGCAATTAATGACCCATAAATAAGAGTACATAAGAAACTAAAACATTCGATTGAATAAAGAAAGTCATCATAGACATAATAGATGAAATGCACATGTACATCTTTTATCAATTAATCGAACCAGGAGATCATCATAAATGATAACAACATTAACATAATCTTAAAGCGAACATACTGGCATTATACATGAAGGTAATCATTAATGATTTAAGGAAGAATTAAGTACTCATACGAATAGACACATTGAGGAACACCATAAGAAACAAAGGAGACGAAGTTAACGTGGTTCACCCGTACACGGGCTAGTCCACAAAGGTGTGTGCATCCTCTATTAATATTTTTCCTCAAAGAGGTTACAACGTGCAACATGATTGTTGCTACTCTATTCAAATATATAACTCCATAAGTGTATTAACACTCAACATTTGGCATGACCACTCTCAATGGTCTTATACATAAATTTGGAAGTTTCCTTCACACTAATGGTCTTACCTCACTATATACTCAAAGGTCATAAATCACCCAACATCCTTACTACAAAATATATATATATATATAATTTCAATACTTTCACTAAGGAAAAATCTTCCTTTATTTATCATACATTAAAATATATCTGTTCTCTTCAATATTTTAACTAGGGAATTCTTCCCATATATTAATACATATACAATTCTTTTCATTAATCAAGCTAAGGGAAGTCCCTTTATATTTAAAAAATATTAAATATACATATTATCTTCAATATCGTACTAAGGACAAGCATACCTAAAAGATTACATATTTTCAAGGTAATTTACTTAAGTTATTTACTAAGGAAAGAAAATATCCCTTACATCTATTACTTACGTGTATTGTTAAGCAATCTTAGGGTAAAATGAAAAAGTTAGAAAATGTTTTATACTTAACATACCCAAATCCTCCATCTCTCTCATTACAATACTCAAGCATAAGATATTTCCTTTATAAATTAACCTTTCAAGGTCAACCACTATTTTAAGGAAGCCTGAAAGTTAGCCACGTGAACATAGTGGTTTTTCCAACACATCTCAACTATCATAAATTTGGTCTAAAATCAAAGTCTTTACGGGTGGGATCATTGGGTCGAAGATATCATATATATATATATATATAAAATATGTGTATAACAATACGTACTTACATAATAAGAGACCATAGAAGACTACAAGAACTTTTACAGCATCTACACTTTTGAAGAATATCGGCATAAACATAAAATGAACTTTCGAGTCTTTCAAAAGGGTAAGGATACCTTGATATGCAAACTGCCGAGATCAACACTATACCTCTGTTGCGCTGCACACTAGCTTTATCATGCAAGGTGTGCATTGAAAAGTCAACTAAAGAATTTTCAATAACACAGGAAAATGGTGTAGACGGTCATATAATACAGTAATTAATTTCTCAATGACCAGATCTGGAATACACAAGTATAATATCCATGAAGGAAATCAAGGCTAACATTCACGGATTGGCAGATCTATAAAACCTACTTCACAAACCGGAATAACTGTACCCGATAAGATGGTATGATAGAAATGGAGAAAACGTTAAAGGTCGGTCCAGGTTTGTATGCTAACTTCTAGAGACACAAAAAGTGTGACTTCTCCATTTTAGACTCCGGTAGAGACACAGCATAATTCTTAAATGGAGCGACCAACCAACACAAGCGAATACTCCTATGACCAAGAAGAGCGTAAACAAACAAACTACCACAGAGATTACAATAAGCATGTAACCCAGACTGTAATATGCATTCCGCCGCAAAGGTGCTACTATGCAATAACAAGTGGAAAAAGAAATAGTTAACCTCGTAGAGTAAAACCCCGATCATTATCAAAAACTCATCAAAGGAGATTTAACACCCTGAGGCATAGTTTTCTCCTCCATGTAATAGCCAGACAGAGACCAGAGCTATACGATTGATATCTTAACTAGGTAACAAAAATGCATAATATTGTCACGCTTTCACTAAGGAGGATCTATGTGCAGAGATACAATAAATAATGTAACTTACAAGAAAACAAATGTGGATGGAAACAAGTTAAAGGATATGACAGAGATCCATACTCTATCTGAGGGATCCCAGTGAAGTCGCAGAGCTTAAATGCGGAGATACATCAATAAGTAAAACAAAAAGGTTAGAAATCTCTAACCATTACATCGAATGCAAACCGATTGGGAACACCATCCAGGAATTCCTTGTGAACATCCCAAACTTGTAATTAGCAAAAATTCCCTTCCCTAGTCTCCGTAGCATTCGAGATCCAAATCTACACAATAAACCTCGTCCATTCCCTGGGTGAGAGACTCTCCAACGTCATGGTTATTACTGGCTACCACCCCCCCTCGTAGGTACTCGGGTGCCTTCTTAAAGAAGAGATGGCAGTGGTTGGTGATGGTAAGTGCTCCACGAGGGAGACCACTCCCATAATTTTCTCAAGATGCAAACAAGTGTCCATAAATTTTAAACTCCACTACCTGCACGACTCCATCCAAGGAGACCAAATCACATCAAACCTCCCCTCACACTCCTCCGCGTGGTCTTAAATTAAGACTATCTTTCTTCTCCACTAAGATAGAAGGAGACATATTGCTATAAAATCTCTCTATTCGGCGACAGATGGCAGCGTTAAGACCCAGAATGTATCCACTAAGGACATTCAAGCACTCCATTATGCAGGCAATTTGCTTTACATTCTCCACAAGTTTTCTCCATAAGTTCGACTACTCCACATTCACATCGGGCTTCCTCCAATATCTTACCCCTTATCTTTTCTTGGCAAATTTCGTTGTACGTTGTTTATACCATCTTTTAGTCTCCCACCATTTATGACTAGGAAAATTAAAGTAACAATACTCACAAAGTCCACTGGTGGGGCCTTGGCCTTGAGCTCCTCACCAGGGCCATTACATATTTACAATTATTTTACAAAAATAATAATAATAATTAGGGTCAAATTGGAGGGATGTTACACACTCCACCCCTTAAAGATAACACCGTCCTCGGTGTTCATCGGTTTGTCTTTTGCATCCAGTCACCGCCTCCTCTTTCCTTTGTTCTTATGCTTTGATCATCTTTACATTTTTGCAATTTTCCACAACCTCTTTTCACTTATATCCTGCACATTACACAGATCATACAAGATATTCCAACATTCTTTAGCACTACATGAGCATACAAAATTTCAAAACAGTAATTGTTCATCATTCTTCCTCATCTTTTGAGGAAATAATTTCTCTTATTCTAGGCTTCGTAGCAATTCACACATAAATACTTTTGATAGTCTAGATACAAGACAAGTCATTATCATCATTTAAACCATTCAAACCTTGTGATCATCAAACCTCTTTGTACTTCACCAATCGTGGAGACTTGCATACAAAAACACGAGTCCTTTGCCAACACCTGGCAAGAATACCATCTGCATACAGCATGAATATGATAGTCTTACTCTGCAAATCATAACATAGCTTCCCCTCATCGAATCTCTCATTCATCACCTGATGCACATGAGGAAATATTTCTATAGAAATATTGTAGAAGAGCTACTTGCTCAATTCGATGGATATAAAGTTTTCCTAGGACTTTTGGGTCAGTATAACATTCAACAAGCTACCTGCTCTGTTCCACTTCCATGGGGAACGTGACCACAATAAGGGTAAGTTGTCCCATATCAACAAGCTAGTTACTGAGTTCATGATGCTGTCGGCTCTACCTGAGCCCGGAGATAATTTCCCTTCCTCTCAAACCTTCTCGTTTGAGTCCAGGAAACACCTCTTTATGACAACCATTTATTAATTCCTGTATGCCACAAAATAGCAACCAAAATTAGATTTGCCCATCATATTCTTTGCATTTTGATGATTAGACATCATCAATCATAAACCTCATCACTACTCGTGAAAAAAAATAAAAATTAAATCATTACTTACTTTCGAGCGATTTAGCTCGACGTATCTGTATAAGTGCTTTTATGCTAAACGTTCTTCTTGGTCATGCCATCAGTCGAAGTTAAGATCACTTCCTGAAATTTTAGTATAAATAAAAATTTATTTGCTTCAATTGCTTGACAATTGAGCACATTAGTTCCATAGCATTATACGCATGCTCGTTCAATTGGCTTATGCATCCTCTTTACTTCATCTTGACATAAAACTCTTTAATATCCTTGAAGTGAGTCTGAGGTCAAATCTGCTAAAAACATGTTAGCATCAAAGCTCAAACACATATAGATTTATTTCGAATTGAGACTTATCATCTAAAGATTTTTAAAAGACCGCATGCTCAATCAATCACAACAAGGTTAAAATTCTATTCGTCAATCTATCAACAAGATCTTGATACTCATTAATCTTTGTTAGAAACTGTAACTTACCCCACAGAGGTCTATCATAATGTATTTCTAAAATAAGGCTAGTTTAAACCTTAGGAATATTGTTTGCAAACTCATACAATAACACACCTTTATCCTTAAAATTTTAAACACTATAAGAAGTTTTTTTTTTTTTGGAATAGAGTACAATTGATATTAATAAATAAAATCTTTAATCATTTAACAAAATGACGATTTTCATAAGCAAGAATAATATTTAATCATCCGAGCACAAAAATTTTCTCACGACTTACACATGACTTGTAACCTAGAACATGTGACATTCATTTTGGTTATCAATACTCAAAATAACATTTTATTTAGACTATGGGCTCCATAGTCTTGGATCCACAAAAGAGAATGAAGCAAGTCAACGTTTATTTCTGTAATTAGCATGCTATCAAAACTTTAAGTAAGAAGATAGACATTCTATCTTTAATACTTGAAAACCAAATTTTTATCTTGAGGATTGCACTTATTAATATGTAGCTATAACTTCCTATTCACTAATTTAAACAAGTATCATCATATCTGCAACAGTTTCCGATATAGCTGTCATAACAACTATGTCATATCCAGTACTATTTGAAAATTTTAAGTGACCTTGCCAAAACAAAATAAACTTACTTATTTGGAGTATACTAGTAATTCTATAGTCTAACCTATTGGTAATGCACTTAGTAAAATTTACAAGAAGACATCAATCATTATAATGCAGATTTACTTGATGAAATTTTATTTAAAACACTATTCATTAATTTTGTTTGATCAAGGTAATATCATGTTTTTGTCAAAGTTTTTCATCTCTTTATATGGTCTGAGTGCTGACGAATGACATAGAATTATAAATCAACAATCCAACATAAAGATTATAATCCTTTTATTATTTTTAACGAAGTCAATAAAATACAAAAACCATTATCACATGTACTGAAATCAATTCAACTAAACATCACATTACTCGATAATGCTATTCTACCATATGAGTATCTACACCTTTTATCTAGCAAGGCAACTTATGACAAGGATGACATAACTCATTTTCCAATGTTGAAAAATACTTATCTTTACCCCCTTTGGAGAACTTGATGTTCAACTTGGATGACATTAAACCTAACGCTCTGATACCATATGTCACAAAGCCAAATTTCATAAAAAATTAAAAACTTTCCAAAGGTCTATTCACTCATAACTACTTCACGAAAGTAAAATTTTTTGGCTTTATTAAAAATAAAAACTTCATTTAAACCTCTCACAATTATTTAATTGCCTAGATAATTACCAAAAGAGGGTATCGTAATACTTAGATCCTCAAACCATACATGTCGTAATGACATGTAACAACATAACTCTATATTGGATGTTGTATCTTTACCTATTTGTGCAACCCCTTTCTCACATTTAAAACATTTATAAAATAAGAGAGCAACATCTGAGAATTTATTTATTTTCTTGAAAACGTATGTCTATATAACCAAACAATTCGTTTACATCATGCGATATTTTAGTTGAAAAATATGTTCTCAAATACCTTGCACGATCAAGAGAAAAATAACTTTGATTTATACTTTAACTGTACCATTTTCCATATTTAGATGTAACTATGAAGTTTTCGCTATCATTAATTCTATAAAGCAATTAATGACCCATAAATAAGAGTACATTAGAAACTAAAACATTTTCTTGAATAAAGAAAGTCATCATAGATAGAATAGATGAAATGCACATGTACATCTTTTATCAGTTAATCGAACCAGGAGATCATCATAAATGATAACAACATTAACATAATCATAAAGCGAACATACTGGCATTATACGTCAAGGTAATCATTAATGATTTAAGGAAGAATTAAGTACTCATATGTATAGACACATTCAGGAACACTATAAGAAACATAGGAGACCAAGGTAACATGGTTCACCCGTACACGGGCTAGTCCACAAAGGTGTGTGCATCCTCTATTAATATTTTTCCTCAAAGAGGTTACAACGTGCAACATGATTGTTGCTACTCTATTCAAATATATAACTCCATAAGTGTATTAACACTCAACATTTGGCATGACCACTCTCAATGGTCTTATACATAAATCTGGAAGTTTCCTTCACACTAATGGTCTTACCTCTCTATATACTCAAAGGGTATAAATCACCCAAGATCCTTACTACAAAAAAAAAAACATATATAATTTCAATATTTTCACTAAGGAAAAATCTTCCTTTATTTATCATACATTAAAATATATCTATTCTCTTCAATATTTTAACTAGGGAATTCTTCCCATATATTAATATATATACAATTATTTTCATTAATCAAGCTAAGGGAAGTCCCTTTATATTTAACACATATTAAATATACATATTATCTTCAATATTGTACTAAGGACAAGCATACCTAAAAGATTACATATTTTCAAGGTAATTTACTTAAGTTATTTACTGAGGAAAGAAAATATCCCTTACATCTATTACTTACGTGTATTGTTAAGCAATCTTAGGGTAAAATGAAAAAGTTAGAAAACGTTTTATACTAAACATACCCAAATCCACCACCTCTCTCATTACAATACTCAAGCATAAGATATTTCCTTTATAAATTAACCTTTCAAGGTCAACCACTATTTTAAGGAAGCCTGAAAGTTAGCCACGTGAACATAGGGGTTTTTCCAACACATCTTAACTATCATAAATTTGGTCTAAAATCAAACTCTTTACGGGTGGGATCATTGGGTCAAAGATATCATATATATATATATATATATATATATATATAATATGTGTATAACAATACGTACTTACATAATAAGAGACCATAGAAGACTACTAGAACTTTTACAGCATCTACACTTTTTAAGAATACCGGCATAAACATAAAATGAACCTTTGATTCTTTCAAAAGGGTAAGGATACCTTGATATGCAAACTGCTGAGATCAACACTATACCTATGTTGCGTTGTGCACTAGCTTTATCATGCAAGGTGTGCATTCAAAACTAAACTAAAGAATTTTCAATAACACAGGAAAATGGTGTAGACGGTCATATAATATAGTAATTAATTTCTCAATGACCCGATCTGGAATACACAAGTATAATATCCATGAAGGAAATCAAGGCTAACATTCATGGATTGGAAAATCTATAAAACCTACTTCACAAAACGGAATAGCTGTACCTGATAAGATGGTATGATAGAAATGGAGAAAACTTTATAGGTCGGTCCAGGTTTGTACGCTAACTTCTAGAGACACAAAAAGTGTGGCTTCTCCATTTCAGACCCCGGCAGAAACACAACATAATTCTTAAATGGAGCGACCAACCAACACAAGCGAATACTCCTATGACCAAGAAGAGCGTAAACAAACAAACTACCACAGATATTACAATAAGCATGTAACCCAGACTGTAATACGCATTCCGCCGTAGAGGTGCTACTATGCAATAACAGGTGGAAAAAGAAATAGTTAACCCCGTAGAGTAAAACCCCGATCATTATAAAAAATTGATCAATTGAGATTTAACACCCTGAGGCATAGTTTTCTCCTCCATGTAATAGCCAGACAGATACCAGAGCTATACAATTGATATCTTAACTAGGTAACAAAAATGCATAAGACTGTCACGCTTTCACTAAGGAAGGATCTATGTGCGGAGATACAATAAATAATGTAACTTACAAGAAAAAAAATGTGGATGGCAACAAGTTAAAGGATACGACAGAGATCCATACTCTACCTCAGGGATCCCTATGAAGTCGCAGAGCTTAAACGCGGAGATACATCAATAAGTAAAACAAAAAGGTTTGAAATCTCTAACCAGTACATCGAATGTAAACCGATTGGGAACGCCATCCAGGAATTCCCTGTGAAGATCCCAAACTGGTAATTAGCAAAAATGCCCTTCCCCAGTCTCCGTAGCATTCGAGATCCAAATCTACATAATAAACCTCGTCCATTCCCCGGGAGAGAGACTCTGCAATGTCATGGTTATTACTGGCTACTAGCCCCCCTCGTAGGTACTCGGGTGCCTTCTTAAAGAAGAGATGGCAGTGGTTGGTGATGGTAAGTGCTCCACGAGCGAGACCACTCCCATAATTTTCTCAAGATGCAGACAAGTGTCCATAAATTTTAAACTCCACTACCTGCACGACTCCATCCAAGGAGACCAAATCACATCAAACCTCCCCTCACACTCCTCTGTGTGGTCTTAAATTAAGACTATCTTTCTTCTCCACTAAGATAAAAGGAGACATATTGCTATAAAAAATCTCTATCCGGCGACAGATGGCAGCATTAAGACCTGGAGTGTATCCACTAAGGACATTTGAGCACTCCACTATGCAGGCAATTTGCTTGACATTCTCTACAAGTTTTCTCCATAAGTTCGACTACTCCACGTTCACATCGTGCTTCCTCCATAATCTATACAATATAATACTTCAATAATAAAATATATTACCCCATATAAACTTTTTAAAACACATCTTGTATATGCCTAATATGTTTATTTTTAAATTTTCATTTAAGCTATATAATAATTTGCATATTTCATACATAAAGCTATGATATGAAATCTTTCATATCCATTTAAAAGTCAAATTCCTAAAATACTTTATATTTTATGCCTTTAAATGCAATAAGTATTCCTCATTCTCAAATTAAAGGTCCAAGCCTTTTTATAACCTATTTTTAATGGAGTTAAAAATATAAGTTAATATACAAACCTTATGCAAATCCTTTTGTATGATTTGTCACCAAAAGTTGTATAATCTTAACTTAGTTTCACCATAAGCTATTTCGTGAAGTTTTGCTTTATAATATAGGTACCACTTTGACATACCTATAGATATGCTTATTCACATGTAGGTTAGGCCTTTTTAAAAATACTTATACTTTGTTTTTAGAGATGCCTCAATTATATATATATATATATCAACTTCACAATTTTCAGATGTGATTGTAACACAACTTCTTAGTATATATATGTGAGCTACTATTGTTCTCCTCCCAACATGGGATTCCCCTTTATAGTAATAATTAGGAACATTGTTTGGATATTTATCTTTCACGATAAATATAAGTCATAGCTTCCCAAAATATTAAATATATACTTTAGGGGTACTAAGAAATTACTTAGTTTGTATAATTAGATTTGTTAGCTTAAGCTAAATACCCGATCCCTTATCTTTTCTTGGTAAATTTGGTTGTACGTTGTTTATGCCATCTTTTAGTCTCCCACCATTTATGACTAGGAAAATTAAAGTAACAATACTCACAAAGTCCACTTGTGGGGCCTTGGCCTTGAGCTCCTCACCAGGGCCATTACATATTTACAATTATTTTACAAAAATAATAATAATAATAATTAGGGTCAAATGGGAGGGATGTTACATGAAATAAAATTCATGTTATGATCACAATTAATGAAATACAAATTAATTGATTTTTAATTCAAAATTTGATCTCTTTTTAAGTATTATAATAAATTTATTAAGTATTTAAAATTATATTATAATTTAGAATAAAGAGTGTTGTAAAAATAAAATAGTTTCAATTTTTAATATTAAAAGGGATTCAATTGAGGTTCACCCTCAAGATATGATGTATTGCGCTCCAAGAAGTGCAAAGATATAACTGTTGCTCTGCAGAATATCAAAGGTCTGGGGATACACTCTATTGATCATTCTGAGCTTTATCAGGATGGTTAGATCACAGGGGAGGGGCACAATCCCTCCTCCAATGAAAGAGATCACGCATCAATAGGTTGTTTCTCCACTGAAGGTTCAGGAGGAGGGAATTGGAGGAGAGGGATGCACTTATCTGGAGACAAATGTTACGATATTTAGACACTTAGGAGTTAGTTAAGATCAACTTGTGTAATATATCCATTAGGTAAAATGTGTTTCTTTTGTATGCATTAGTATGCCTTTGTAAATATTTAATCTGACGGTCATGATATGTTCTAGACATAGAGTGATCCGACAGCTCAACTTCTCTTATTAGATCATACCCACCCTTCATCTGTGGGTTAACACCTGATTGGTCCATGATCTCTATTTAAAGAGCATGGAGGGTCATTTTCTAGTTGATCGATTATGAGAAGCTCATTTGTAACTTTCTTTCTTTGCATAATAAATTACTCCGTAGAAGCTATTTGGCCGGGGCTGTTTAGTGTTTCCCTCTCGAGGGTTTAAACCACGTCAAAATATCAGTGTATTGATCTGTGATCTGTTTGTGTGAAGTAGTTGCTCTAGGTGTTCAATTTTTTAGGAGTACCCTGTGTACCCGAACATTGTATGAGAGCTTTTATGAAGAGCTGCTTCTGGTTATGATCTAGATCTTGAACTAGTGTTACCAAAACTTGAAATGGTTTCTGGTTTTGAAATTTCTGTGCATTTCTAGGCTGTGGGAGGTGTTCCATTGCGTCCTGAGTGCCGTTTCCATTGTAAGATAGTTTTCATTTGATCGGAAACGGTTTCCGGTTGCTTCAGAAATACGTATTTCATGAGATCTGAAGGTATAATGTTACAATGACGTTATTTTATTTTATTTTTAAAAAATATCTCATATTTTATCAGTTTTTATTATTAGATTTTTTTTAGTTTCAGATTGTTGCTTTTCCTATCTGGGTATGCTATGTTGGAACATTTAAAAAACCCACTATGTCATTCTAGACTTATGATAAAATTAATTAATCATTTATGATTAATTTCGTGAGTTTTGACTAGGTAGAATAGGCCAGTTTTGTCTTTTAGTGAACCACATGCTATCCTAATTCACAAAAATGAATTTGGATAGATTCTAGATAAGATTTCCTTGGATTCTGTCTGATTTTATTATATTCCTGAATTAGAAAGACACTATCCAGTTTTAGTTAGCTTTGTCCTGCTTTTTCTACTTTCTAGTGGAAAAGATAAAGCTAGTTAACTTGGAATCTTTTGCCAGTTGACCAATTCGACCTCCACATCATATCTAACCTTCTAAAGCCACCAATACATCCTATTTACCTCACTCATGAGCTTCCATACCATACTTGCCAAATTCGTGAGCCTCTAGCATAGTTTTGGAAACTGCTTTTGCCACCTAGGAGGTTTTTTGTCTTTTTCTAAGCCTTTCTTTTTGCTCTTTCCATATTGCCTCAAAGCAATTCGATTTTGTCCATGGAGGATGTGTTATATATTGTTACAATATCAATGAATAAGATACAGAGTGTTTTCCATAATTTATTCTCTCTATTCTTCTTCTCTCATTGTCTAAAATATTCCATGGTGAAATTGTCTTATGAATCTAGTTCCTAGTAATTGAAAATCTCACATGGTATCAAAGCTAGCTTGATTCAAAGCAATTTACAAGAGTGTTTTTTGCAGGTATTTCCATCACCAGGAGCGCATCCGTAT
Organism: Larix kaempferi; assembly: GCA_027924585.1. Lineage (NCBI taxonomy): Eukaryota > Viridiplantae > Streptophyta > Pinopsida > Pinales > Pinaceae > Larix > Larix kaempferi. The sequence goes on along the minus strand of BSBM01000151.1, from coordinate 10,949,174 downwards.
GGAGAAAAATCAATCCAAAGTTGTGACTCTCACTCCCTTCAATTTCTTTGACTGGAAAGCACATATGATCATCCAGCTTCAAAGAAAAGGATTGTATAGAGTCACTATGGGGATTGAAACTGAGCCAGGAGCTGTTGCATTAAAATACAAATGGTTCAATAGGCTTGATGAAGATTATGGGTTACTTTGTCTCTTTGTATGTCCAGATCTTCTATTCCATATCGATTCTCTATCAATTCCAAATGAAGTGTGGACAAAGCTAGAGTCTCTCTTTGGAAAACAGGACGAGCTCAGAGGTCATTTGTTGGAGATTGAGCTGATCTCTCCTAGTCCAAGTAATTTCGATTCTATGAAGGATTTCATCTCAAAATTCAAGAACCTAGTGCTTCAACTCAAACAATGTGGCATAGAGAAGAAGGATGAGCAATTAATCCTTACCATTATGTCAAAACTGAGTTCTGAATACTCAGTATTTTTGTCTACTTTTCATTCTTCAGGACTTGCAGTTCCAAAGTGGAAGATGCCAACCTTGGATGCATTCATTGCTTCGCTCACTCAAGAAAAGGACAAGATGGTCCAAATGAGGGATCAATCACCCTCCAAAGACTTTTCACTTGTTTCTCATGGAGCAAAGAAGAATGACAAATCCAAACAAAAGACATTGTCAGATGAAGAGGATTCTGATGGAGATTCAAAATCCAAGAAGATGAAGAAGGAGAATCCCAAATGTTCTTATTGCTTCAAAGGAACTCATCCTGAGAAATATTGCTTCAAGAAGAAATTGGACAGCATGGCCAAGATGCTTGAAGAGCATAACATAGATGTTCCTGACTTTGCAAAGAAAGAACAAGGCAAGCTTGTTGTAGAACAAGAACACTGTTTCCAAGCCTCTCCCAAAGGTAATCATGCTTATGCATTGAGTGCTAGAGTGAAATATAATTATGATTTCTTTGATATTGATTCACATTCTGATATATTATAATCAGAAACCTCCACTTCTTCCTCAATACATTCTTCAGTCAGTTCACCAAAGTCTACTCTCAAAACTAGTCATTTTTTACTAGCTTCTGACTTGTCTTCTGAAAGCTCTTTTCACCAACATTCAAATCTTTTAGATTATGATTTAGAAGATGATTCACAGTCTGATATGCAGGTCATTACATATCCCACACCATTTACCCAACCTTTGGATGCACAAAATACCCTACAAACCCCAAGTTCTCCAGTTAAGAAACTACATAATTCTATGTTTTCCTACACTGTGTCAGTTGCCTCTGTTGCACTTTTGTCTTGCATATATTTCATTGGTTGGACAACCATTGTTTTGGAATTATTTGGATTGATATTCCACACATCTGGACCTAACCCCATCACTCATGGTTCAAAAGTCAAGTCCTCACACTCTCTAGGCTCGCTCAGCTGTCCGGGTGATCTACTTTCTCAAACTTTTTCTACTGAAATTGTGTTCGATCATGGAGACTCCACATATTTATTGGTTGCTGCTCCATATCACTTACATTCTGATATTTCAGCGCTACATGATCTCATTTTAAATATCAGAAAGGTTCTACATCAGTTTGAGAAGAAAGTACAAGAACTAATACACCATATTGCAGTTACAGAATAAATTGATCCTGTTGAGGTCATTGTTTCTCCTTGGGAAGGAGTATGCATAGATCTTCTTTCCATCATTGATTAAGTTTTCAAATTTGGTTATGTATGTTATAGCAGCAAGAAAAGTTCATTTGATGCTCCTCCATCATCAGAAGATGAGATTCATAGAGCTTCAACACATGGTTCTTGCCTACACAACATTAATGCACTGATGCATGATTATGACATCCACAATCTCTTCATCAAGTCAGTTACTCAGAAGCAGCACATTCAGCTCATTCAGCTCATTCAAATGAGCAACATGACAGTATGAAGACATCAAGCATGTCCATTTTTTAGGGAGGGTTTTGTTCCCATGAGGTTTTTCCTGTTTCCTCGGTTTACATGGACTAGTTATTTTTGTATTGGGGTGACCATAAGCCTTGTTGCTTGGGCCCTATATTTTTGATATTTTTCTGATTCCCATCACATAAAGTTAGGCTTAAGGGTGGGTGTTGGAACATTTAAAAAACTCACTATGTCATTCTAGACTTAGGATCAAATTAATTAATCATTTATGATTAATTTTCTGAGTTTTGACTAGGTAGAATAGGCCAGTTTTGTCTTTTAGTGGACCACATGCTATCCTCATTCAAAAAAACAAATTTGGATAGATTCTGGATAAGATTTCCTTGGATTCTGTTTGATTTTATTATATTCCTGAATTAGAAAGACACTATCCAGTTTTAGTTAGCTTTGTCCTGCTTTTTCTACTTTCTAGTGGAAAAAATAAAGCTAGTTAACTTGGAATCTTTTGCCAGTTGACCAATTCGACCTCCACATCATATCTAACCTTCTAAAGCCACCAATACATCCTATTTACCTCACTCATGATCTTCCATACCATACTTTTCAAATTCGTGAGCCTCTAACATAGTTTTGGAAACTGCTTTTGCCACCTAGGGGGTTTTTTGTCTTTTTCTAAGTCTTTCTTTTTGCTCTTTCCATATTGCCTCAAAGCAATTCAATTTTGTCCATGGAGGATGTGTTATATATTGTTAGAATATCAATGAATAAGATACAGAGTGTTTTCCATAACTTACTCTCTCTATTATTCTTCTCTCACTGTGTAAAATATTCCATGGTGAAATTGTCTTATTGATCTAGTTCCTAGTAATTGAAAATCTCACACTTTGCCGTGCACCCTGTGTGATATCGTCGAATCAGAAACATAAAGGGAAAGGGTTTTTCTCGACTGCGTATGCTCTTTGCCGTGCACCTTGTGCGATCTCAGCAAATCAGAAACAGAGAGAAAATGTAGACTTTCCGGGCAAACTAACGAGATCTAACCCCATAAGTGTGGAATTTTTTTTTGTTTCGGTTTGTGGTGTGATTTGCAAGAAAATAAGCAAGCACGGAAACCGAGAGGGAAGAGTATAAAAAAAAAAACCTTCTTCCTTCCATTTTTTTACGTACCTTTTAAAATTAGTTCACTTGGTTCAAAGTTGTTTTATTCCATAATAGGTCTTAAGTTCAAGTCTTATTAAGTTACTTTTAAACAAAGGTGCATGCAATTTATATTTTTAAGTTACTTTATTGTAAAAGTGCATCTCACTTAAATAATAAAAAAATATAAAAAGTGAGTCCCTTAAGTTCATTTTTTGCTTCACTATTTAAAGTAACATCATTGTAAAAGTGATTCACTTAAGGAAACTTTATTGTAAAGTGATTTTTAAAGGTTCATCTTAGGAAGATGGGGGTTCTTTTTGTTTAGTTGGACATTCTCTATCTGCCACGTCACTATTGGGGGCATCTTCAACATTTTATTTGTTCAAGCATAACTTCATCATACAGAGTTAGTTTTCAGTGTCGTTTTTTTTAAATTGCCTATTTTTTCGAGCTCTTCACATCCAGACTATTGGTTTCTATTTTTATAGCCATTAATTTACAATATGGTCGTTTCTTGTGATATTCTACTTACCAGTTCCAACTATTTCTCATGAAAATCTCATATGGAGGATGTTCTACGAAGTAGGGGACTTTTCAAAATTACCTCAGGAAAATAAACAGAACCCACTGATGATGATAAGAAAATAAAATGGGCAAATAGATGTGACGAAACTCGTGGATTGATTGGGATGTTAATCTCTACTGATTTGCGATTCCATATATTTGGAATTGATGAACTTGATACTGCTTGGGACAAGTTGGAAGCTATGTTTTGTAAACACAATGAAATTCGAGGTCATCAACTCGAAAATGAGTTGATTTATTTAAATCCAAGTGATTTTTCATGCATTCAAGATTATTTATCTAAATACAAAAATCTTACACTCTTATGTGAAGAATGCAAGATTAAGAGGGAATATAAACAATGCATTTATCATATTCTTTCAAAACTTGGACCTGCATATTCTGTGTCTATATATACAATTTACTCCATGAAAAAATCCTTGAATGCAACTAGCTATCAAGAGCCTAGTCTTGAATCGTTTTGTGATTCCTTGATTAGAGAGCAAGATAAGCTCATACATCTTGGAATTATCAATAATGCAGATACATTTGGGAAATCCTTATTGTCCCAACAGAAAGAAAATTCCAAGCCTCCCAAGAAACAAAATTTTCGCAATAATAAGTCAAACATATGTCCCATACCCTCTCAGTCAGCTCCTTCTTTAAAAAATGACAAAGATTCCAAGCCAAAAGGAAATAAGACTGAGTGTCATTGCAACTATTGTGGGAAATATAATCATGATGAATCTAAGTGTTTCAAGAAGATGGAAGCCTTGGAAGCAGCAATGAAGAAGCACCACATTAGCCTAGATTCACTGTCAGAATCTAACTCTCATGGACATGCACTTTGTGCTTATGGTTATTCTTATACTGCATCTTCTTATTCTACTTCAAATGAATGGCTCATTGATTCTGGAGCATCTTGTCATATGGCTAAGGATCAAGCCATCTTTTCTACTATGCATAAATGTAACACCAAACAAATATTTGTTGGTGATGATAGATCTCTAAGTGTTGTAAGATTTGGAACAGTTCCAGTAGATAATGGTCATTTTAGTGATGTACTATGTGTTCCAAGAATTTCCTGCAATTTGTTATCAGTCTATCAAATCACTCATTCTGGTGAAGGTAAAACTGTGAAGCTTACACCTCACCAAGTTGTAATCAAGGATTTTAAAGATTCTCAACATGTCCTAGCTACCGGAACTGTTGATGATATTACCAAGTTGTACAAATTTAACAACTTTGGGTCATCACCTTTTCCTTCAGTTTTTGTTGCTCATAGTGATAACTTGAGCAAACTTTGGCATGAGTGATTTGGTCACTTAAATTATCGCTCATTGCAACAACTATGTAAAGACAATATGGTGACAGGTCTTCCAATGGTATCTTGCAGGGATGATGTTTCTTCCAATTGTGTACTCGGAAAACATCATCGGGACAGTTTTGACAAACATGCCTCTTGGCACGCCTTGGTTCCCTTGGAGCTTGTGCATAGTGACTTGTGTGGTCCTCTTCCATATGCTTGCTTTTCTAGTTTCAAATATTTCTTAACTTTCATTGATAATTACTCCAGACGCACTTGGGTTTATTTCCTAAAACTTAAGAGCGAAGTATTTAACATGTTCTTGGCCTACAAGGCCCTTGTTGAAAAACAATCTGGTCATCAAATTATTAAGTTAAGATCCGACAATGGAGGAGAATATGTTAACAAAAAGTTCACTAATTTTTGCACTAAACAAGGAATCCAACAACAACACACTGTTCCATATACACCACAACAAAATGGTGTAGCTAAACATAAGAACTGCACTTTAAAATAAATGGCTAATTATATGATCCAATCTAAGGGACTAAGTCTTCAATTTTGGGCTGAAGCCATAAATTGTGCAAATTACATTATTAATCGCACCCCCACTAAAGATTTACAAGGTATCACACCGGAATAAGCATGGAGTAAAACTAAACCTGATGTAAGTCACTTCCATGTGTTTGGTAGTGAAGCATGGGCTCACATTCCGGATGAAAAATGGAAATCATTGCAGCCTAAAAGTGAAAAGTGCATATTTGTTGGATATTTTAAAGATGTAAAAGTTTATAGACTTCTTCAACCACATTCTCATGATATAATCATTAGAAGAGATGTTAAATTTTATGAAAATATCTTGGCCTACGAGCCTAACTCGGAGATTGTGCCCTCTTTGGCCTGCGAGCTTGGTTCGACGATTGTGCCTTCTTTTACTTCCAACTCCTTTGACAGATTTCCAACTCCAGTTTCTGATGATGACAGTGAGGATGAAAATCCACCTCCGCCTGCTTGTGTTCCTCTAGTTGCAGCAGCACAAGTGCTTCCTCAATGGGTCAGTTCAACATATGAAGCAGCTAGTGATCATGCCGGTGATCCTAGAGATCAACGTCGAACACGTTCTTAGTTTCAGCGAGCCACTTCTCTTTTGGCTCAAGTTTCCGAGAATCGTGATCCAGAAACTTTTGCAGAAGCTTCAGGAAATCCAGATTGGGATGCAGCTATGGATGAAGAATATCATTCCTTAATGGCGAACGATACTTGGGATCTTGTACCTCTTCCAAAAAGAAGAAAACTTGTCAGATGTAAATGGGTCTATATAACTAAGTATGCATCAGATGGAAGTGTTGAACGACTTAAGGAAAGGTTAGTTGCCAAAGGTTTTTCACAAGTTAAAGGGATTGACTACAATGAAACCTTTGCTCCTATCGCAAAAATGAACTCCATCCACCTTGTTCTTTCCCTTACAGCCTTACTTAACTGGAAATTCCATCAAATGGATGTCAAGTATGCATTCTTACATGGTGATTTACAAGAGGAAATTTACATGGAACAAACTCCTGGATATGTTCAGAGTAACTCTAGCCTTGTCTGTCACCTTAAGAAATCCTTATATGGCCTTAAGCAAGCTCCTAGAGCTTGGTATGCCAAAATGGATATCTTTCTCCTTGACACTAGTTTTTCTAGATGCCATTCTGACCCCAATGTCTATACCAAGAAAGTAGGAAACCATCTCATCATACTTGTTCTATATGTCGATGACCTTATTCTTACTGGTAGTGACCCTAAGCTTTTAACCCATGTGAAATCCAGCCTTAAGCAAAATTTTGAAATGTCAAACTTAGGACATTTGCATTATTTTCTTGGTCTCCAAGTCCTGCAAACCAAAGAAGGAATCTTTCTTTCTCAGTCTAAGTATGCTTGTGACCTTCTTCGTTGCTTTGACATGGAAGATTGTACACCAACCCCTTCTCCCTTCTAGTCTGGAGTCAAAATTTATGCCGCTTGTACTTCACCTGAAGTAGATGCCACCTTGTATCGTCAGCTTGTTGGTAGTCTCTTATACTTGACTCATTCCTGTCCTGACCTTTCCTTTGTCACTGGTCGTGTTTCCCGTTATATGCAAACACCTCATGAAAGTCACTGGAAAGCAACTAAAAGAATACTTCGATATATTCGAGGTATAATTTAGTTTGGGATTCATTACAGTACAGGGGGGGAACCTTTGTTGGTTGGTTTCACTGATTCAGATTGGGCCGGCGATCCTGATGATCGAAAGGCTACTGCAAGTTATGTTTTCAATCTGGGATCTGGACCTATCACTTGGGCTTGTAAGAAACAACAAGCTCTTGCTCTTTCTTCAGCATAGGCAGAATATCGAGCCGTAGTTAATGCCAGTCAGGAAGCTTTATGGCTTTGACAAATCCTTTCAGAGTTTGGATTCAAGCAGCAACAACCTATTCCACTTTGGTGCAACAATCAAAGTGCCATCAAGCTCTCCAAATATCCAGTTCTTCATCAACACAACAAACACATTGAGCTACATATGCACTTCATCAGAAATCTTGTTCATGATCGTGTTCTTGAAGTGCTCTTTTGCCCTACAGATGATCAAGTTGTCGACATCTTCACCAAGTCTCTCATAGAAGCAAAGTTTTCTAAACTTCGATCTATGTTAGGAGTTCATGAATTTGTCATTAAGGGGGGATAGGCTCTAATGCCTCCTTCCTTCTCCTAATAGTGTCACTTTTGTAAATCCTTCAATCCTATCCCAAGTTGTTCTTAAGGGGGGATGTTAGGATATTTAGACACTTAGGAGTTAGGTAAGATAAACTTGTGTAATATATCTGTTAGGTAAAGTGTGTTTCTTTAGTATGCATTTGTAAATATTTAATCCGACGGTCACGATATGTTGTAGACATAGAGTGATCCGATGACTCAACTTCTCTTAGATCATACCTACCCTTGATTCGTGGCTTAACACCCGATTGGTCCACGATCTCTATTTAAAGTGCATGGAGGGTCATTGTCTAGTTGATCGATTATGAGAAGCTCATTTGTAACTTTCTTTCTTTGCATAATAAATTGCTTTGTAGAAGATATTTGGTTGGGGCCGTGGAGTGTTTCCCTCTCGAAGGTTTAAACCACATCAAAATATCAGTGTATCGATCTGTGATCTTTTTGTGTGAAGTAGTTTCTCTAGGTGTTCAGTCTTTTGGAAGTACCCTGTGTACCCGAACAACAAACTCTAAATCGGTGCAAGGAACACTTGGGAAAGGGTCTTGTATTCCAAAATATCTGAGTATTCCAGCTATTCCGGTAAATCCAACCCGAGTCAAGGAGAGAATACAATATATGATAGATCACGCCTTGATTGGTAAATTTATTGACATCTGGCCTTCGGAGAAATCTCTTACCTGGTGGATTAACTCCACTTAGGAACCAAAAGGCCACTTCGACCTCTTACTGGGCTCGAAAGGATTCTTCACAGTGGTATTCTTAAATGTGGAAGACAAGGATCGTATCTTTGAGGGAGGCCTTTATTTCTATTATTCAGTCACGTTATACTTACAAATTTGGAAGGATCATTTTAATCCCGACAAGGAGGACCTATCAATAGCCCCGGTATGGATTAGACTGTACTCACTACCTACAGAATATTGGGATCCTGAAATTTTGAAGGCCATCGGAGGTGATCTGGGACATTTTGTGAAGATCTCAGACCTAACTAAGCAATGAAGGTATATTTCTTATGCTCGCCTTTGTGTTTACATGAACATTTCCAAAACTCTCCCTAAGGGGATCAACCTGACCTGGGAAGACTCGGAATAGTTTCAAACCCTTGATTCTGTGCATATCCCCTTCTGATGTTGGCGTTGTCACACCCATGGACATCTGGTCCAATATTTTCATTTGACCCTTCAAGCTGAGCTCCCTATTAACAAACCTCAAGAGAACCGTGATTCTGAAGTTTTTATTAAAGTACCCAATAGGAAAAGAACGGGATGGAAGCACAATGGCCCAAATCTAAGCAAAAAGGCTAAAAATCCTAATGGTTTTGCTGCTTTGGATCCTAGCCCGGTGGGGACACCAACCACACCAGTTTCTCTTGAAACACAACCACAAGAAGATGAACCTTTAGCCATGGCAACAAGGATTATTAATCTGAACAACTCTGCTAAGGAAAACCCTCCTGAAGCGGCTCAATTGGATGAGGAACTAGATGAAATGGAATTGGGGGACCTAGATCTTGATAGAATTGAAGAGGCATGAAAGAACAAGGAGGTTCACTCGATATATGACAATCAACTGCAACTCTTGAAGGAAGCAATCCTCAAAACCAAACCTACTCCGAGCTTGGGGATCAGACCCTTAAAAATCAAGGAGAATAAAAGAAAGTAGAAAGAAGGAGGGTCTAAGCGGGGTAGGAGGATGAAAAAAGATAGAATTGGGGAAATTGGAGCGATACTGGTAGACTCTGGCCAATACCCTACCATTCAGGAAGCTCTACTTTCTGTCAGATATCTTGCTTAATGAAAATATTATCTTGGAATATTCGAGGGACCAACGGTCCTAAAAAAACAAAACTCTGAAAATAAGATCATGAAGGAGAAACCAGTAGTAGTCTTCTTACAGGAAACGAAGTGTTTTGGATCTCAATTAGAAACCAATTCCAGATGTATATGGAAACATTGTAAGAGTATGGCGGTTGATGCAGTAGGACATACTAGAGGAGTGGCAATCCTATGGAATCCCATGAATGTTTCACTCACCAACTTTTTCTCTATGACCTTCAGTCTCTCTGCAGAAATTCACATTTTGGGCACAAATGCGAGAGGAATTGTCACCAATGTGTATGGCCCTAGCAGCTATCCTGAAAAACGTAACTTCATCACAAGTCTAATCAACGTGGGGAGGACTTTTGAAGGTGCTCATTGGCTCTTAGGAGGGGACTTCAATCTGATCAGGTCCTTGTCAGAGAAAAAAGGAGGAAGAAGAGTCCTTACCCCAGAAAATACTTTGTTCGATGAATTTATTGATTCAAGTAACCTGATTGACATAGGATTGGGGAGCAACGGGTATACCTGGAATAACAGAAGAGGAGGGGACCATCTGGTAGCAACCCAACTTGACAAATTTCTAATCTCAAAAAGTATTATGATTTTAGGAGGGACTTTGACATCTCGCCCTATTGCCTCAGCTGGATCATACCATTGGCTAATTACCCTAATTTGGAGTAACATTAGAACTAGAATGTCCCGGCCCTTTCGGTTTGAGAAGTTTTGGCTAACCCACCAAGATTTTTTGGCTGAAATGGAGAACTGGTGGCAAGCTATTATTCCCCCGAATGGTACTAGGATGTACCAATTTCAACAGAAACTGAAGTTAATAAAACATAAATAAAGAAGTCTTGGCTATCCTGAAAGACATGGAATAAAGAAGTCTTTGGTAACATACTGCTGGAAAAATCTATGTTAGAATCCCAGATGGAAAGAATCCAGGAAAACATTATGCAGAAGGGGTTGACTACAGAACTAGCCTGAGAGGAAAAACTACTCTCTGATCAAATCTAGGAGCAACAGACACAAGAAGAACTACTTTGGCAACAAACGTCTTGAAACTAGTGGTTGAGGGAAGGAGATAAGAACACAAAGTTTTTCCACAAAGCTATGATTTAGCACAGGCATCAAAACCATATCAACAACCTGCGAACTCCCAATGGCTGGGTAGTGGAATCCCATGAAGATATGAAGCAGGAATCGATTCATCATTTCAAGACAGTATTAACCGAACCACGGATTGATCGAACTGAGGCTTGCAGGGAGATCAAACGTGTCATCCTTAGGCTTATTACAGGTGAGTAGAATGAGATACTCACTCGACCTATAGAGTTTAAGTAAGTGGAGGGTGCTATCAACCAAATGGAGGATGAAAAATCTCCTGGGCTGGATGGCTTTACAGCTAACTTCTTTCACTATTTTTGGGACTTAATTAAGAATGAAGTTTGGAAAGTGGTGGAGTAATCTAGGAGAATGAGGGGGGTTCTCCCGGCTCTTAACTCTACTTTTCTCACTATGATCCCCAAAGATCCAATGGCAGAGAGCCCATATATGTTTAGACCGATCACCTTATGCAAAATCATTTATAAAATTATCACGAAAGTCCTGGAAAATAGTCTCAAACCTCTCCTCCCTTCCTTGGTATCTATGGAACAATTTGGATTTGTGGAAGGAAGACAAATTCTTGATGGCATTATCTTAGCCCAGGAGTCTTCACTCTCTTAGGGTTACCAAAAAAGCTGGTATGATCTTGAAGCTGGATTTATCTAAAGCTTATGACAAGTTGAACTAGACCTATATGAAGGAAATTATGAGCTCCTTCAAGTTCAGTGATGTTTGGATTCAATGGATAGCCAATCTTACTTCCTCAGCTTTTTTCTCTATCCTGATCAATGGTCACCCTTCAGCTGTCTTTAAACCTTCCAGGGGTATTCGGTAGGGAGATCCTCTCTCTCCCTTTCTCTTCTTTATTATGACTGAAGTATTAGGGAGGCTCATCTCTCACTTAGTGGAACAAGGGAGTCTCAAATGTCTCAGGTTTCCACCCTATGAGAAAGCTCTGACTCACCAACAATTTGTAGATGACACTCTCCTCATGGGTCACTCTTCAGTCCATGAAGCAAGATAGCTCAAGAGAGCTTTAAATACTTTTCTTAGAGTCTCTAGGCTAACGATCAATATGGATAAGTCTCTGGTTTTCTTCATTAATACCCCTCCCATCAGTCAAAAAAATATTCTCCGGATTTTGGGTTTTAAGAAGAGCTCCCTTCCAACCAAATACCTAGGTGCTCCATTATCTGATTCTATTTTGAAAAAGGTGTCCTGGGAAGAACTCTTAAGTAGAATGAAGAACAAACTCTCGAGCTGGACTCTAAGAGCTTTAAACTTCCCTGGCAGAGTAGTTCTTGTCAAAGCTATTCTGCAAGCGCTACCTTTGTATCTGTTCTCAGTTTTGGCTGCCCCTAAATATGTGATGAAGGAAATACGAAGTATCCAATGCTCCTTTCTTTGGGGAGGCACTGTTGATCACCGAAAATGGCCCCTTGTTGACTAGGATAGTCTATGCAAACCTAAGACGGAGGGTGGTCTGGGACTTAGAGACCCGGTGAAGCTAAGCATCATCTGTGGGGCGAAAATCTGGTGGCGCTGGCTCACTCATACAAATGAGCTATGGGCCAGCTTTTTGGGTAGGAAGTATTCCCCTTTGATTGAGCAACAAGACTGGATTCAGATCGAAGGACCTGAGAAAGGATCCCACATTTGGAACATGGCAAGGGAAGGCAATGTTTTGATAAGGAAGCATAGTTTCTAGGAGATACGACAAGGATCCTCAACCAACCTTTGCTTTGATGCATGGCAACAAGAGCCAACACTCCAAACTCTCGTGACCAAAATACCTTTCTATTCTCCTGCACACAACCATAATTGGCATACTGTGAATCATTATTGGCAAGAGGAGTAGGATGGCTGAGGCTTTCGAATTTGGAAACCTTTAAATTGGTGGATGGAAAACTATGGGGCATAGGCCAGGGATCAGATATACGAACTTCTTAATAACAGAAAGATAAAAATATAGGAAGGACCGGATTTACTCTGTTGGGGTTACTCTCCCAAAGGTATGTTCAACATCAAGGAAGCTTTCTCGCTATAGATGATCTCAGAGGGTCAGTTGGTGAGACGGGAATGGAAGTGTCTCTGGAATGCAAAATTATGGCCTAAAATTACTTTGTTCTTGTGGCTGGTGTTGAAAGGAAGAATTTTAACTTGGGATAATATCATAAAGTGGGTTTTTGAGGGACCTTCTTATTGTGTTATGTGTGGGGTTAATGGTGAAACAATCGCTCATCTCCTGGATGTTTGTAGCTTTTCCTCGACATTATGGGATGAAGGGGCTATGGTCTTTCATTTGACGGATAGAGTCCATACAGACCCGATCGCTTCTATCAAACGGTGGAGGGATGATCCCTTCTATGGTAGACTTCTGAATCAGATATGGAAGCTATTCCCTGGGTTCCTCCTATGGGATATTTGGAAAGAATGTAATAAACGTATCTTCACGGGTAAACAAAATACTAGTAAGCTGGTGTGGAGTCAAATTCAAAGAGGGATCATTGAGACTCTTAAGTTAATACCTTGGACAGAAAAGGACATGGTAATTCTTGATACTGAGACAAGAATTTTGCGTACCTGTGGAATTCGGATGCTTCCAATTCATATCGACAGCCTTCATCGTTGTCCGAGAACTCCATAAATTCCTGTTGTTTGGTCTCCTCCCATTTCGGGCTGGCTCAACATGAACTTCGATGGGGCATCTAAAGGGAACCCGGGCATAGTAGGGTATGGCGGAGTCTTTCGCAATGACCAGGGAATGGTGATGGACAACTTCTATGGATCTCTAGGAAGGGAGATGAACAACGTGGTGTAGTGCGAAGCCCTGTTACAAGGACTTTGCACGGCTGGGCGACGTGGCTATGAACGACTGCACGTGGAGGGTAACTCAAAGCTAATACTCCATCTTGCGACTAATCTATGCAATGGGTCCTGTGCAGCCAAGGCGGCGCCCTTGTGGCGGCTTTCTTGGTGTCTATACTGTCTTGGCGAAGTCCTTGCGACGATGAACATGGTCACCTTCCACCATGTCCATCGGAATGCTAACTCCTTGGCCAATTTCCTAGCAAATCAAGGCACCACTTGTCAGGGAGTTGGGTGGGAAGGTTCGGCCCTTGACATGCCAACAAGCATGTGTCGTAGTAAGTGTTTTCAAATAGTAGATGCAGAGCGATGTATTCAGGATCCCTCCTCTGGAGTTAAAACTGTTAAGCAGGATGATGTGATAAATCAACAGGAGTACTCCATGTCGTGGAGTGGATAGCTGGCTTACTGTTAATTAAAGGAATAGTTAATAAGCTCGATCCTTTATCCCTCACTCATTATTATTGATAATCATTTCTGGAGATATGGGGTGTGTGAAGGTAAAGATCTCTCGGCCTTTCACTCTCCTGCTGTGTGAGACCGGTAAGGTTTCAGAAAGGATGATGAATGAAAAGGATGCAAATGATTATAACCGAGCTTTGATCATAATGGCAGGTTTAATGGTGAAAAGTGGGTTTATCCCTTTAAATTCCTCTACCCTGTTCGGAATCAGACATATTTGTTGTAGTTCTGTTGGTTCTCTTGCCTACTTGGTGCTGTCTAATTTAATTCTATGAGTGGGTAACGGTAGAGAGAAAGAAGTGGTAATTACGCTGCGTGGGAGACCTGCTAGGAGGGGTCATCCAGACCAGGGGGGCTGAGCATAGAGAGAAGGGGGCATCAGGCCCAGGGGGGTCCGAGTAGAGACCAGTGGAGTGCTACAGCCACAATAGTGTTCTTCCACCGTATGTTTCCTCAGGAGTTACATAAATATTTGGAGGAGCTTGAGGTGAATCTCTGGCTCAACGTCGGGGAGAGAGAGCCGCTATCGGAGGTCTTGGCTATGGATGACTAGATAAAGGACCTGGGGAATACTCGAGGAAGGATGGACCTATATAACTAGGAGGTTGTGATGTTCTGGTTACCAAGACGCCGATGGCACAGACAATTGACGCTCATGTGGATGTGTTGTCGGGATCACAGTGGTTTAAAAATCTTGAAGAGTGATGTTATAATCACGATGAGGACGCCAATTTCATGCATATGAAGCTAGATGATATGTTTGGACATATGGGAATTTCCTTCCTAACAAAACCAAAGGAGGTCGCCCACCCGAAAGTAATTATGCTCAGCGACCCCTCTTCGGTGAAGGAGGCTCCACTGTTCTCCAACAAAGCTGCTAGTTCTGGGCTTGCGGGTTGATTTCCATGGTGTCTTCTGTCTGTGTCGGTTTGTCTCTGGGTATTTTTATGTTTTGTATCTCTTCTAAGTCTTTTTCGTTACTTTTTCGGAAGTACTTTGTATATGTTTTTTCAAGATGATGTCTGTATGGGCTATACGAGATGTAATGTGAGTTTTTGGACTGTTAGGAATGACCTGGTTAAGCCTATGACTTGCTAGCGGAGGAATGGTTTTATGTACTATGATCAGTTGGGTAATTCTAGTCGATATGTCGGTTGGGGTTTCACTCTTAGAGATAGCCGTGATGTCGCGGATTATGCAGTACGAACAGTGAATGTAATTTTTCTCTTTATAGAATAGAATGGTTTCACCCTTTTGCTTAAAAAAAAAGGGATTCAATTGATTGAAGTGTAAGTATTTTTATATCTCTTTTTTTTTTTAATTTACACCATCATATTATGTTTTTCCATTTATATTTATATTTATTCCCAATTGCTTAAAAATTAATTTGTGAAAAGAGAGAGGTGTGGCCACTCATTGGTTTTTAGAAATGAATTTAGAGCGATATGAAGGGAATGTATGCTATTTCTTTGTTTATTGGATACATTTTCAATCTATTTGGTTTATAATTGATATGGATAATCATAGCAATCTAGAATGATATCTCTATATTACATCATAAATATTCATAAATTTCTCTACAAAAATGAAGATTTAATCTCTTATTATATTTCAATTGATTGAAGTGTAAGTATTTTTATATCTCTTAACACATATTTCAATAAATTTGGAACAATTCTATTACAAGGACTTCAACAAAATTGACTTTTTTGTAAATCTTTAAAATATTCAATTAAATCTAAAAAAATTTACTTTAAAAAGTATTCCATTAAATTTGGAAAAATTAATCGAGAGAACTATTTTTTAGATAAATGTTTTGTATTAGTATGCATACATTCAAAAGAAAATATTACATCTCAATTAGAACTAGATGGGTCAACCATAAATCATGATGAATCAGTGCATTATAAATATAATACATTATAAATAAGCCATAAATCATTATAAACTTGTATATTGGAGGTGATCAAAGTAGCTTTCATGATCATAAATAAGCCAAATAAGCCATAAATCATGATGAATCTGTCTATATTGGAGGTGATCAAAGTAGTGCAAAAATTTGTGCTATCAAATAATCTTATATAGGAAAATAAGATAGCACAAATGGGAGTAAAAACATGAGGAATTCATCATGAAGATGGTTTTAGTAATGTCAAACCAATGAGTGACCATGAGCATGCCGAACACGGATTGCTAGGTACAACAGTATCAATACACGATATGATTGTGAAAGCAACTCTTATTAGAAATAAATAAACCCGAGGTTGTGGATAATATACAAACTAAATGTTTCAATTCAGTGCCCAAGGACTCTAAGTTACCCCTTACCCACAACCTCAGGTGGGTTGGGGAGTTGTTGATTAAAGACAACTATCGTGAGGATCTCGTTAGTGGACGGAAGGTGCCTACTTTGAATTGTCTAAGTTGACACTAGTCCACTAGAAGATAATGCTAATATATTTTTGTTAAATTTTTTACCTATTAGTGCCTTTAGGAAGCACGAGGGAGTAGGTGATCATTTAGTTGTGGTGTTTGGTGGGGGAGGTTGTTCAAGAAAGGAAGATCTAAGCCAAACTCGTAAATATACAATGTATATTAAGGCTAGGCATTGTTAATCTGGGTATTTAAAGAAAGTTGGGTAACATTATTCTATATCCACTCAAGTCCATTTACATCAATTAAGAGTTATTAATTGGGGATTCAAGTCAATCCATTATGATGGGCAATGTCTCAATTTGAATTAAACAAGTGGCCTAAAAGAACCAACTGACCTAGACAAGTAGGTAGTGTAGGTAAGATCTTCAAAGAGTGGTACATAAGGAAGCTTGGGTATCGATCTCTCCCTGTCAACATTGTTAATTTTCTAAAACCAATAAATTGATATAATAGTGCCAATCAGGTATAGAAATAACCACGTTTGAGCATTTCTTTCACTAATACTAGAAAATGATAATAATTTTAAATGCAATCTATTATTAAGAGATAGATGTTGTAACACATTTTTCATGGATTTTAGTCGAACTTTGTTTGTCCCCATTCTCTTTGATTATTAATTATTTAATGTAACTACAAATAAACTATCAATTAAGATATTTCTTTTCAAGATTATGTGTTATTCAAAGTCAATCTTTCATTATTCCATGTATGATGAATAATCCAAGGAGCTATTTTCTCAATTAGAATTTTTTTATTACTTATAGTAAAACCTTACTTAGTAATTTATACTATTACTTTAGTAATAGTATTCAATATTTCAAAAGAAAATATTTTCTCAATTAGAACTACATGGGTAGGCCATAAATCATGATCATCTATGAATATCCCTAATTTGTTAAATGTTAAGAATGTTGAGACAATTAGATATATTTTAGAGAAATACTGCAATTAAATTGCACATACCATATTAAAATCATGCTATACTGCAAGAGGTTCTCTATCTAATAAATTTGAGGCAACCAAAGATTTTGAAGCCATTCATTAGCATGGATAATCCACTTAATAGTCGTTATCAAGCAATTCTAAGATTTTTTTGGAAGAAATTCATCATATTTTTTTACATGTAGTTTTACTTCAAAATTTATATATCACATTTATACATGAACATATTATTCTATAAATAATTAAAAGCCATTAAAATAACTTTGTGCCTTGTTGGATTATATTTGATGAATCCATCTATGTCACATCTCCAATGAATTTGAATTGTGCATTTAACACTCATTATCAATTAATGTCTTTTTTAGAAATGCAAGCTTTTTTACAACATATTTTTTTTCAAATTTACATATCACATTTATACATTCATAATAATTCATTATATAGGCAATTTAAAGTCATTAATTGACTTTGTTTCTTGTTGGTTTATATTTTGATAATATTGCAATTACAAATATTCATTGATTTAAGTATGCAAATTTTTGAAAAAGTTATGGTTTGGAAAATCAAATATTGTATACTTCAAAAAGTTCTACTCATTCACCTATCACCCAATTCCCATTAATTTAGCATGGATAATCCACTTATCATTTATTATCAAGTAAGTTATTCAAAGTAAGTAATCAGGTAAATTCTCCAAATTTCACCTTTGACATGTTTGATCTGAATGACATGAGATTCCTTGATTGACTATAATATGCAAAATTGTAGTAAAATTTCCCCTTTAAAAAGGAAATAAAAAATCAATAAATAACTACGTAATTGGATGGCTCATATGAGATTAATTTAATTACACATAATTAATTGAACAATGCAGTTTGAAAAAAAAAATAGTGCATTTCAACAAAGTTACAAAGTGAATGCAAAAGCAATTATAAAAAATGTATATTTATATAACTAACAATTCCCATATATTTCAAAAGAATATAAAATCATACAAATTGATTAATTGGTAGATATGTCCATTTTGTATAAATTGAAATGATCTTGTCAAATAAATTTCTCAAAAAATATCTTCATCCGCTACATTGAAGTGGATGTTTTATTAAGCATTCCAATGTATTTGCATTCTATATAAATAATTCATGATGTCATACATAAAATGTCAAAAAATCTAAGAAATACAATATAGTTTTGTTTTAAAATTACTCATCACATTTATACATTCATATTAATGCATATTACAGGCAATTTGAAGTTATTAATTGGCTATGTGACTTGTTGCCTTATAATATGATATTATTGCAATTTTACCAATATTAATTGCTTTAAGTGTGCAAATGTATTAAATGTTATGGATTGGGAAATGAAATATCTTATAGTTCGAAATGTTCAACTCATTCACCTATGACTAAATTCCCATTAATTTGGCATGAATAGTACAATTAGCTTTTATTATCATGTGAATTATTCAAATCTCAAGTCTTGTGTCATGTTTGTACCAAATGACATGATATTTGTTGATTCACTAGAATATCTATAGCGGAAGCAAAATTTTCTTTTAAAAAAAGTAAATTAAAATCAATTGATTAATTGATAGCTATGTCCATGTTTTATAAATTGAAATTTACTTGTGAATAAATTTCTCAAAAAATATCTCCATCTGCTACATTGAAGTGGATGTTTTATTGAGCATTACAATTTATATGCATTTCTCTGTAAACAATTCATGATGTCATACATAAAATGACCAACAATCTAATAAATACAACATAGTTTTGCTTTAAAATTACATATCACATTTATACATTCATATTAATGCATAAAATAGGCAATTTGAAGTGTGTGCCTTGTAGCCTTATATAATACGATATTATTGCAATTTTACAAATATTAATTCATTTAAGTGTGCAAATGTATTAAATACTATATTGGGAAATCAAATATATTATAGTTCAAAATGTTCATCTCATTCACGTATGACTAAATTCCCACTAATTTAGCTTGAATAGTAGAGTTAGCTTTTATTATCATGTAAATTATTCAAATCTCACTTGTGTCATGTTTGTACCAAATGACATGAGATTTGTTGATTCACTAGAATATCAAGAGTGGAAGTAAAATTTCCCCATAAAAAAAGTAAATAAAAATCAATTGATTAATTGATAGCTATGTCCATGTTGTATAAATTGAAATGTACTTGTGAATAAATTTCTCAAAAAAAATCTCCATAAGCTACATTGAAGTGGATTTTGTATTGAGCATTCCAATGTATTTGCATTTCTCTATAAATAATTCTTGATGTCATACATAAATTGACAAACAACCTAAGAAATACAATATAGTTTTGTTTTAAAATTACATATCACATTTATACATTCATATTAATGCATATTATAGGCAATTTGAATTTATTAATTGACTATGTGCCTTGTTGCCTTATAATATGATAGTATTGCAATTTTACAAATATCAATTGATTTTAGTGTGCAAATGTATTAAATGTTATGGATTGATAAATCAAATATCTTATAGTTCAGAATGTTCAACTCATTCACATATGACTAAATTCCCATTAATTTAGCACGAATAGTACAGTTAGCTTTTATTATCATGTAAATTATTCAAATCTCACTTATGTAATGTTTTTACCAAATGACATGAGATTTGTTGATTCACTAGAATATCAAGAATGGAAATAAAATTTCCCCTTAAAAAAAGTAAATAGAGATCAATAAATAACTATGTGCATCGATGGCTCATATACGATTATTTTAATTGCAAATAATCCATTGAACAACACAATTTTGAAAACAAAAGTATACACTAGAAAAACAATTATTTTGTTGCAACAAAGTCAATGCAAAAGCAATTATAAACAATAATTCAAATGTATATTAATGTGCTATATTTCAAAAAAATATAAAGTTGTACAAATTGATTCGCCAATAACTATGTCCATGTTGTATTGAAAAATTGAAATGTACTTCTGAACAAATATTTCAAAAAAATAATCTTCATCTACTACAATGAAGTTGTTGCTCTATTGAACATTCAAATGTATTCACGTTTCTCTTTGATACGATGAAGTGTCTTAAGAAAGGGGAATAAAACTTTTTTAAGCCAAGTATCTTGCTCCTGTCCCATATATGCCTTTGTCAATATATGGTTTGACCGATATCTGACGAACTGAGAACTAGGATTTGATGTCTATTAGCAATACATTTGATTCTCCATATTTATCTCTATACCAGGACCATACATCGCTCAACCTTTTCTCATAAAATTGTATCGTACTCCCTCCTTTGAATTTTGTCTGCAAATGACAATGAGACCTATCCCATGTGAATTGAAATTCCCTGATATCAATGTTTGATTTTTCAAGTACTTGTTGGATGTACTTTTCAGTGACATTCAATGTCCATATTGCAACATCATAAAATTTTGAGCAGTATTTCAATAATTCCAAATGAAAAGGCCTAAAAACATAGCACATGTCACCAAATTCCCAATCTAGTTTTCTTTGAATTTGACAATTTGTATCATATCTACTATATGATGAGAACAATACTCCTTCCATTTCAAAGATCAACAACGTCTTGCGACTGATATCAATTCTCATCTGCACTGTAGCCACATATATAGACATTAACATAACTCCACCTCATTACTTTTAAGAACATCAAAACATTATATTAAAATCATTTTGAAAATCATCTAATTCCCATTTATTATCACTTATTTTTTAATTTGTATACAAAGGAATTTTATGAGGTAAATTAAAATTAAAAAATATAATTATAGTGGCCCCATTATAATGAACTAACCAATGGTATGTTAATATGTACATCAACCTAATAAATTTATTCTATATTTATGGAACAAGTATTCCATGAACACATCATATAACTAACTATTATAAAAAAACAAGGTCAGTTCATTTTACCATTCATAGTTGGGTGTTTGAGAAATCAATGATATGCTTGAATGTCTTTGCATTGGGAAGGGGACATCACGAACCTTGGAAGACTATTTTTTTTTTATGTCTTAACATGATGCTCATGTGAAATCCCTACATTGTTACAACTTGTAAGAAGGATGTGGTTCATCTAGTAACATAATCAATAGGGGCAACAAAGGAGAGTGAGAAGTAACACAACAAAGTAGGAGTGCGAATATGAAGTCGATAATTGCTCATGAAAAGAAAAAAAATGTTACTTTGAAGTCTTCTTAATATTGGAACTCCATCAAATTCATCACAAATCCAAAGAATATCTTGCTCCAGTTAAACTAGATTGCCAATTAAGAAGTCTAAACAATGGAGAATCGAAATCATTATGTAACTTGCAATCCAAAAACCTTTGTGAGGAAACACATGGAAAGATTATGCAAATTTGAAATTGACAAGGATAAGAAACCTGTAATGATAACTCATAATCAGATGCAATTTTTACATTTATTAGAAAATCTGACTTGTAGAAATGGTTTTATCTTAGCCACCTTGAACTATAATGTGATTTGAATGGAACAAAAAAATATTACCCCATCCATATGAGCCACAAGAAGAAATCTCAGACTAAACATAAAAAAAAATGATGTAATGTGCTCCATATCTTATTAGAGACTGTAGTAGTTTAATAGTAGCAACCACAAGATATTTTTCAAAGAATATTCTAGATATGATAAAAATGAGCCGGCTAATCCAACTACCACACAACAATATGTACTGACAAAAGATATCCTTCCGCAATGATAGTTGTTGTATTATCAGTGGCCTTATGATATATCATGCTCATTGTCTTCATTAATGCCTTTGTTCTTATATTTCCCTATAATACAAATTCAAAATTTGTTATAAAAAGTGACAATTAAATAAATTTAAAAATATAACAAGATGAAAATGAAACAAATTATGCACCTGGTATTCTATCTCCTTCTACTTCTATTTCCATGTCTAGACGTTTTTCAACATTGTCCAAAATATATTGATTGTTGCATTGTTTCCCACAATCTTCATTTTCTATTTTACAATCTCCATCAATAGTCAAATTAGTAAAAAACTTTCCAATTAAGAAAGCTAAACAACATAAAATAGAAACATAAGTTCAACAAAGCACGTTGATGGATCTTGGGTTTGATTATTGAACAGATAAGAAAATAACAAGAGAAACAACCAATAAATTTTTTGTACCTGGTATGCTATATCCTTCTCCTTCTATTTCCATCTCCAGACTTTTTTCAACATTGTACAAAATATTTTGATTCTTGCATTGTTTCCCACAATCATCATTTTCTATTTTACATTCTCCATCAATAGTCAAATTAGTAAAAATACTTGTCAATTAAGAAAGCCAATCAACATAAAATAAAAATAGAAACAACAAAGGAAGTTGATGGATCTTGGGTTTGATAATTGAACATATAAGAAAATAACAAGAGAAACAACCAAGAAATTTATGTACCTAGTAGGATATATTCGTCTCCTTTTATTTCTATTTCCAAACTTTTCTCAACATTGTCCACACTATGTTGATTATTGCTCTGTTGCCCACAATCATCATTTTCTATTTTACAACATCCATTAGTATTCAATGTAGTAAAAAGCTTTACAATTAAGAAATCTAAACAACATAAAATCAAGATATAAACAACAAAGGAAGTGTATTACCTGAATTTTTCATAAAGTTGGTGGATCTTGTGTTTGTCAGCTGAAAAGAGTTGTGAATATCCCACATGTTTGTCCTTTGTGACTCTGTTTGTACAATGCATGCAATTCTCCTTTTATATGTAGAACAATCCTTGATCAAATTGGTCCCCGCATAAAGAGAAATAATCACTTTTGCATCACTACATTGTTGATGCTTTTCTAATAAATCCATCCAGAAATCAAAATCTCTCTCACTTTCATCAATTGTGTCTTCAAAATTGTGAGTGTATTTTGAAGCCTCAAATTTCTTTAAGTCTGAAGTATAGAAATGTATGGTCAAGACATTATCATGACTATAACAACTATTTTGTTTTTGTTATTCATAAAGGCCAATAGTTATGTTGTAGTTAAACCTGGACTTCTTTATTGCAATTTCCAAAGCCTGCTGCACATCATTAAATGACCAAAGTTCTGCAAAGAGAACCATAGTAAAGTCATCCAACTCATTATTTTCGATCAAAAATCGAAAAAATTCTAGATAATAACCCTTGTTGAATGCTTCTTTTTTCAAATCCAACGTATCCAAAACAACAAGGTCAGTCCATAGAGTTGGCTGCAACTGATGAGGAAAAGAGTGCAAAAGTGTTGACAGAAGACCTAGTCCCCCAAAAAGGCAACCGAATTCAAAATTGTTGTCAACTTGTTGTATGCTTGTTGATCCATTTATTATTCTGTCAAGGACACCACATGCTTGCTGAGAAAGGGACTCTATTTTTGTATTTCTTGTTCCTTTCACAAAAGTTGATCCTGCAACAGTTTTGCAAAAGTTGGCAAAAATGATATCATCAATTTCATAATGCTCGATGATATTGAATGTTGTAAGAGTCTTATCATTCAATTTCTCATCGTGATCTTGACAATATTCAACCATTGCATCTAAGACTGTTCTATTGGTTTTCAATTTAGAACAATAGTCTTTTAATTTTATTGCATTGGTTGGATGGTTCATTGGAATAGAAAACCAAATAGTTCCATCCAATAGCTTATCTGCCACATCAGTAATCTCTTCAATGGTTAGTCCTTGAAGGGGGCGAAAAGAAGCAGTTGTCAAACTCTGTAAGGTATTTGTCTTGTACTTTTCAAAATCTAGTTGACTGGGAGAACACTTCAACGTGCCAAGTTGGTAACAATTAAAAACAATGTCCCATTTATCCCAAACAGCTTGATCAAGATACAATAGAATTTTTTTAAAGCGAAATTTGAAATTGCACAATCGAAAAATGAGCACAACATTTCATCATCAAGCTGTAAAAAAGTAAATATAAACTAATAAGAATTCAATGTAGATATAAATAAGTCAATATATACTAATAAGATTTCACTATGAATATGAAACTAATAAACCATGAGGTGCAAAGATAATAAAAAGTACATACATTGTCTTCTGTTGTCTTTGAATTTCCAATCCTCCTTCTCTTTAATTTTTCATTTGCAATTAAGAAATTTCTTGCAGAGCGCACAAAATCAATGAATGGAGTTTTGAAGAACACCTTATTTGCAGAATTTAATTGACAGCAAATGAAAATCACAACACTTGGTTCAACTGAAGGATCCAAGAATCGAGCACTACGTTCTCTATACTTTTTCTTTGCCTCCATAGAAACACTATAGTTAGGATTTGTTAGAATCTCTTTGGATGTCTGAATGGTGTGTTGGCCATCAACTATCCAAAAGTTGATTTTCTTGGCATTTATATCTGTCTCATTCAAAATTTTGACAGGGTTCACTAGTGGATCAAACTCGTTGATATCGAATGGAATTAGAAGAGCATTAGGCAATGTTGTTTGAAATTTCTCTAGGAATGATTTCACTAATAGTTGAACATTGTAATCATCCCGTGATCTCAACTTAAAAACTTTGGGGGCTTCTTTACATCTTTCAACATCAACAGTTCTTCTAAAAGTTGTTGAAAATAAATAACATTCCTTAAAGGCCTCGTGAATTTCATCACATTGATCTGCTAGCTTTACCATATGAGATTCAACTTTACTAGCCTTCTGAAATTCTGTAGTAGGTATGAATTCACTACCTACAATGGTCACTTCCAGGTCTTTTAGATATACCCTTCTCAAAGCAAGTAAATGTGCATCAAGTTTATCATCTGGTATTTTAGTAGGTAATTTTCCTCTTTGATGCAAATAAATAAAGATAGATGATGTTTTCATGCATTTGAGATTGCGATATTTTAGAATGTTAGTGATATGTTCTAAAAGATCTGCAGAATTGGTTAACCCAGATTTATCGAAGCTCTCAAAACTATCCAACTTAAACATTGAGTCTTTTATTGTATATGAGGCATCCAAACTTGAAGCTTCTACCAAATCTGGTCTAAATTTGTTATACTCCACTTGGCAAGAAACTAATTTGACTTCATTTTCTTTTACAACCTCCACTTGAAATATAATAACACTATCACCATAAACATAACAACTAACAATTATTCCCAATATATCTGGATTTTCTCCATCTTTGGATCCAAATAGATACATATCGGGGTACATATTTGAAGGAGTATCTATTTGAATATACCAGTCCCTCACAAACTCAAATTTATTGGGAGTATTAAACTGTTTGATCATTTCAAAAATTGAAGTGGTAATAGATGTTGAAATTGCAATCTGGGGTGAACTGCTTCTTTGTTTTTTTGTTGATGAACCTATCATTTTGTTTCCTTTTGAACCGATAGATTCTGATAAAAAAAAAGAAGTTATTATTAGCATAAATAGAAAAGAAATAATATTGACAAATTCTATCATATATTTTGCATAAGGACCATCTTATATAAAAATTTATAAAGGAGAATAGATAACATATAAAACTACCATACCAGATGGAGGCATTGTTTGTGTATCAATTTCTTTTCTTCTTTTTGCCAATTGATTTAGTTTGAATCTGAACTGCACCAGGCTCGATCGTATCTGGAAATAATAGTAGAATTTTTTTTTTATAATTTCAATTGGATGTAAAAACATGAAATAACAAACATTATTTATCTACCTGAGAATACATAACAAGGAAGTTAATGTCATATGCAAGCTTGCAACCCAAAATCATGATATATCAAACTTCATTTAGTCTCAAATTTCATACTAAAATATCCTATAACTATTAGTAAATGACTATAAACTAGATTAAAATGCATACCAGTACCACGATACATGAATTGTCGTATTTTCATTACCTTTTTTCTTTGATACTTTCTTTGCAACCCCACTCGCATCATTCTTCTTGGCATCTAAAATCAATTGTAGAAACATATTTCAATAACTTTTGATGGACAAAAAACACATCGATTATAAAATATTTACAAATCCTCTTCTAACACATCATTTCATTAATATAATCAAGATGAAGAAAGTTCTAACCATGGGCAATCTTAGTACAAGAAATTCGATTGTGTAATTATTTATAACGAAATATAAACTAAGTTTGAAACAACCATACCATGTAAAGATGTTTTTCGTGGTGTTTTTTTTGAAGTTTCCTTTTTCTGGGATGACTCCTTTGAAATCTCACTTGCTTGGCATTCCATCATTTTTGAAATAAATAGTTAAAAACTATTACCAAATTTTCAAATTATGGAAGTAAAAATTAGATTTCTAGCTTTGTTTTATATTTGAATAAAAATATTATTTCTCCAAACAAAAGCTCATAAACACATCACTAATAACAACATTCCACTAGTAACAAATTGACTTTCGCTAGCTTTCTTTAGCCCTAATCACAAGGCCATTTCTAATAACAACATTGCATAAATTGGAATATCTTGCACGTGACAGATATCCTTCCAATACAAGCAGAAGCAGAAGCACAAGCACAAGGGCATTTACAACAAAAAAATTGGATGTTGAATGAAAGCTAACAGGTGTTATGTTTCCTACCAATACAAGAGCATTGCAATCGAAAACATTGCACCATGAAGGTAATCTAACACATGTTATATTTCTCTATAACACAAGTACAAGGGCATTTTTTCACAAGAACATGGCATGGTGAATTAAATCTAACACGTGTTAGCTTCCCTACCCGTACAGCCACATTGCAACATGAAGAAAATGTAATGAATGTTAGCTATCCTTATAGCAAAAGCATAAGGGAATGGCATAGTGCATGTTAGATGTGCTTCCAGCACAAGCACAAGGGCATTTAGAACAAAAAAATCGCATGGTGAATGAAATATAACACGTGTTAGGTTTCATACCAGTACAAGAAAATTGCAATCAAATACATTGGACCATGAAGGAAATCTAACACATGTTAGCTTTCCATATAGCACAAGCAACACGACATTTTTCAAAAGAACTTTGCATGGTCAATGAAAGCTAACATGTGTTAGCTTTCCTCCCCGTACACCACATTGCATCATGGAGACAATCTAATGAATGTTAGCTTTCCTTGTAGCAAAAGCATAGGATCATTTCATAGTGCATGTTAGATGTGCTTCCAACACAAGGACAAGGGCATTTAGAACAACAAAATTGTTTGGTGAATGAAAGCTAACATGTGTTAGGTTTCCTACAAGTACAAGAACATTGAAATCAAATACATAGCACCATGAAGGAAATCTAACACGTGTTAGCTTTCCCTCAAGCAGAAGTAGAAGGGTTTTTTTCACAAGAAAATTGCATGGTGAATGAAAGCTAACATGTGTTAGCTTTCATACCGGTTCAACCACATTGCACCATGAAGAAAATCTGATGAATGTTTGCTTTCCTGAAAGAAAAAGCATAAGGACAATGCAAAGTGCATGTTGGATGTGTTTCCAGCACCAACACAACGACATTTACAACAAAAAAATTGGACGTTGAATGAAAGCTAACACGTGTTATGTTTCCTACCAATACAAGAGCATTGCAATCGGATACATTGCACCATGAAGGAAATCTAACACATGTTATATTTCTCTCTAGCACAAGTACAAGGGCATTTTTCACAAGAACATGGCAAGGTGAATTAAATCTAACATGTGTTAGCTTTCCAACCCGTACAACCACATTGCACCATGAAGAAAATCTAATCAATGTTAGTTTTCCTTATAGAAAAATCATAAGGGAATGGCATAGTGCATGTTAGATGTGCTTCCAGCACAAGCACAAGGGACCATGGAGGAAATCTAACACGTGTTAGCTTTCCCTCTAGCACAAGCACAAGAGCATTTTTCACAAAATTGAATGGGTCCCCCCATTTTAAGGCTTTACCAGCGTATTCATTATCAATGACAATGGGCCTATCCGCCCAGGTAATATTTACATGCATGGCTATTTATTTCTATTTTAGTATTTGAACTTTCATTGGTATAATTTCTACAATATGAGCCATTCAATTTTTCGATGGAGATGTCAAGAATGCGGTGTTATGCTGCTTCACTTATGGATATCCATTGACATCATTTATAAATGATTCACCTTTTGGATTCCATGACTGAAAGCATGGAATCCAAAAGAGGAATGATAGTTCAATTATTTTGTTTTTTGTTAACTATGCATCAACTTAATGGAATTCTGCAGCTTATTCTAGATCACTAAAATGCAGGTATAAGGGAAATGGTAATTGTCTTCATTGAAATTGTGAAACAAATGAACCATCACTTCTTTGTAATACCTCTACTAATCAATATCAATATTTTAAGTTTATTTCCAAATAAATTCCTAGTGTTACTCATAAAGTATTTGTCAAACAATCCCCATCAAAACATTAAATAATATTAACTAGTAATTACTTTTCAAAGAGTATGGAGATTTTTTTGAAATGTACATAGCTAATTAAGGGTTAAAAAAGTATAGATAAAATTTTAGCGATCAAACTTTGAGTTTATTGCATCTGGGATGATTATATGTCCAACTTCATGAATAAATTTGTATTTCTTTCACCTATAAAATTAAAGATGATTTATAAACATATTTTAATTTGTTAGGACATACTTTTGGGTAATAGTATATATTTGATATCATGAAATATAGGCATGTGTATGGGATCGCTAATAATTGATCAACATTGTCTGAGAAAGACTATGGTCTATGTTAACAATTGATTTTTGTTCCAAGCTCTCTAAGCACCATTTATATTATATCAATTCATTTTATTTACTATTTTTTATTATTGAATTGTTTGCCATGGTATTCAATGATTGACCCCTTCATTCAATTGTGACTCAATATGCCTATTATGAACCTAACTTGACCCTTTCTCTTGATAATTTGTAGTTACTAGTCCATGCATAAACGTGGAATGGCGAGCCTCAATTGCCTAATAATTCAACATGAGTTGAAAGGTTGATTTTCCAATTGATTTCGTAATGCCATCTTTCAAACCCTGGTTTGTTAGTAGTTGAATTTTCATTCAAATATATATATTATAATATATATATATATATATATATATTTGAATGAAAATTGAATAGAATCCTAACTAGACCTTCCAACCAGTCCTTGATTAATGGAAGTTTGTCCCTTGATTTCCTAACTTTATGAAATTCATTATAAAATATTACTTTCCCTTGTTCTTTAATGCTTGGCATATTCTGAGAATCGAGAAGGGACACAATCCCTGGATTCTCACACACACATGGATAGTTGTCTAGTCTAAAATAGTAGTTGATAGTAATTGAAGTGAACAAACTTTATTTTTTTAATATTATGTCGACATTCAACATTAGTTGATGAAGCACATACAAATATCATGTTTAAGCATCCTAAGATCAAATCCATTTACACATTCCACAACTTTAATCAAAGAATAAATATAAACTTTAACGATTTAGCACTTCGCCATGTGTCACATATCTTTAATTACTTATTTCTCCATTATTTCGATTTAACGCCATTAATTTTTCAAACACCATTGACTGTCATTTAGTAAATGAAATGAATAAACATGATTCATTCGTTGGGATGATGTTTACTTTCTCTTCAGGTCCTTACATTCCACTTGTTAATAAAACCGAGGTCTCCTCTCCACCTTAGCATATGCTATCATTACAGCTCCCTGACGTGGCATCAATAAAACACAGGTCTTCTCTCCACCTTAGAAAATGCTATCATTATAGCTCCCAGACGTGGCATACTCGACCGTGAATTCTATGCATGAAGACATGTCGTGATAGTAAAATCTAGACTTCCTAAACGGCACCTATCCCTCTCATGCACAGATTATTAATGCAGCACTTACAGTCTTTGTACCTTGTCAGTTATTACTTGACACGCCAAGCCAAAGGCAATGAGGACCATACCTCAGTCTCTGTAGCTTGTCAGTTATTACTTGACACGCCCTATCTTAATACTTCTCGAAAAACTAACAAGCTAAGGCGGTGAGAACCATACCTTCTGGATGTTTCCTGTGGGATGGTTTTTACAATGCATTCACCCATCAAAATTCTGGTTCACTCTCGGTCTAGTTCTATTTTTTTCTCGCTGCAATCCTAAGTTTTGGAATCCTATGTTTCCTATTCTGGCTCTTAATACTTCTCGAAAAACTGACAAGCCAAGGCAGTGAGGACCATACCTTCCGGATGTTTCCTGTGGGACGGTTTTTACAGCGCATTCACCCATCAAAATTCTAGTTCACTCTCAGTCTTGTTATGTTCTTTTCTCCCTGAAATCCTAAGTTTTGGAATCCTATGTTGCATGTTCTGGTTCAGTCTTTGTCTCGTTCTATTTTTTTCTCGATGAAATCCTAAGTTTTGGAATCCTGTGTTGCCTATTCTGGTTTAGTCTTTGTCTCGTTCTGTTTTTTTCTCACTGAATTCCTAAGTTCTGGAATCCTGTGTCGCCCATTGTGGTCATTGGGAATCTTTGCATATTTGAACCTGACAATGCAACTGCTATTGAATCGGATTTTGAAATTCTCAAGGGTTTTGAGAGAGCTGGGTGGATAGAATTCATCAAGAAATTTCGTGGCTATAGTAGAGGAGTCACAGTAGCCTTCGCTAAATCGTTTGATGGAGAAAGGGTTGCGGTTGGGGATGTAAAATTCCATATTGATGAGGACTTCATCGCTGTGGCCACGGGTTTGTCAAATGAGGGTGAGAAATGGGGCAAGCATGCGCATCTCAAGAATGTGCCATGGAAGCAACTATTAGCTAAGCCTATCGATCCTGAGCAATATACTAAAGGTATGGCTTTGACCTATTTCAAACCTAAATGGAGGAAGATGTTTAAACCTATTTGTTATTTTATCACCTGTGACGGTCGATATAGCAATGTTTTGAGGTATCATGTTAGGCTTTTCATGGCCACATTGTGGTTTCAGTTGAACTTACCCCATTTCCTGTTGCTTAGCCTCAAAGCTATGTCATCGCGCTATCGTGGAACATATAAGGAATCCGAACAGGTTTTATGTCATTTCGACCTAATTAGAATCCTCATTGAGTTCCATCTTAAGCAATTGGGCCAAACATGGCTTGACTTCTTAGAAAGAAATGGGTTCGATAGGTCGGAACAGTTAGCACCAGCCCCAGATGTTGAGTATCCTTCCCCTCCAGATATGGATCAAACTTCTATCCCTGAAACTGAAATATCCTTTCTTGTGGGTACCACTCTTGACAACCCTGATCCAACATCTTCTTTCAATGAGGAATCGGTCTCATTGGAGCCAGCGAAAGAAAATCAGGTTCACTCAGAGTTATGTGTCCAGGGGGATGTTCAGCCACTACGCAGTGAAGAGTTTTCACGATGCTAGGATAAATGCTTGAGTGAAAATATAACCAATATTAAACCCACATTTACTGTGTAGTTGATGGATTCAATGCCTCTATCACTGAACTGCAGTGAATTCATAGGTACAGTTGCTCAAACACACTGTCAATCTCATCTTTATAATGAATCCCTGGATGATATTAATGATTCTATTTTAGAAAGTTTTGGGGTTGTTCGTTTGTTGAAAAATTTGAATAAATTAAAAGATTTGGTTCAAATGGATGTTCCTAAGGTTAGCAATGTAAATGCAGTAGCTTATACTGTTCAAAATTATGCTGCAGTTGAACAAAACAACGTTTCTAGCAATATAGTGAAAAATGATTTTGCACAGAGGATGGTAAAAAATGACCAGATTGAAGATCACAAGTCTCTAGGCAAAAAAGATGTTCCACCAATAAGAAATCTATGACCTAGAAAGACTGCTGGTAGGCCTGTAAATAATGTAAAATCCAAAAGACAATCCCGTCTTCTATCCGGCTATGCTAGGTATAGTAAGGCAAAAGAAAACAAGCATAGAGTCAGCTAGAAACGATTTCGGTGTAGAGCCCCTCCTGTAGGGTCCTTCGTGCTTAACCTGAAACTCAACCACTTGATACAAAAGAGATTAGAAAACATAATGCCTAGATAAATAAACTGAATAAATGAATAACTTATCAAATTAAAACAAACCATAGCCTGTCTCTGATACCATCTTGTCCACTGCCATCAGTGTCTTCCGTAGGATCCCTCCAGCAAAGCTCGTTTAACCATAGGCGAAGCAACCGTTAGCTTCGCCACCCAACCATAGGCTCATGCTTTCAGTCGCATGGCCTCCCCCGAGCTTTGGGTCGTAGAGCTCACACACAAAAATCAAGAAACCCAGCTTGGGATTCCCCCCCACCAAGATTTCTAGCCAAACCCTTAATAGCAGCAAGTCATGAGGTAACTCAATATTACGATAGTCATCCAGGGTCTGGGTCCTTTACCCATCCCCAAAGTCTCCCTTTTAAAGGAAAATCCCCTGTGACACATGTCGCTTCATGCATAAATAATTATTTAATTAATTCTTTAATGAAAAACAACTCACCCATCCAAGTGTCAGTTTCTCTAGGAGATGCACCAACATCCCTAAGTTTGCTCATGTTTGTCCCCTAGATATTTCACTTAACTCCTAGATTTGTGGTGTAGGTGGAGTTGACTAGGTGTCCATGCCTAGGATTCCATTTTGCTCCTAAATAAATATATATAATATTTTTAAGTAATCAGGAATATCCTTTCATGTGCAATTCCTAAATAACACTTAATATTATTTAAATGCCAAAGTAATCATTTATGTGCAAATGCCTAAAGTACTTAAATGCATTTCTAAGTAAAGTTCTAGGTGCAAAATTATACGTTTCAACACAGTTAAGTTTAGCAATCAACTTTTACTAGGGACCCAGTGTCGTGTCGTTGGGCCTCCTTGTTCCTTAATTTAATTTCTCTGACATGGCACCACTCCGTCGAGTCCAGTCATCCATAGTTTCCATTCCTCGGCAAGGCACCACATCGTTGGGTCCTTGCATTCACTCTTTCCGTTCTCGGCAGGGTACCGCACCGTCGGGCCCTTCTGCCGTCATCCTTCCGTTTTGACTTGCGGGAACTTCATGTAGGGATTTCAGGAGCCGTTACCTCCCATCCTCCGTCTACACGCTATTAGGGACTAATGGCATTGAGGAGTGAGTCCGTTCTCACTGCGCGCCCCCCAACTCGTACGTGACCAACTCCATCGTGGCCCACCTCGTACGCCCTCACGCTTTCCTCTTGAGCAAGCGGATCAGTGCTTATCTGCTCAAGCGTGGTATTCCGTCAGAAGTCGACATCATCGTCGCTCTCCCTATGTGTGATTTACTCGTACTCTATGACCCTTCATATTCCTTTGTGTGTCTGTAGGTGAACCGTTTCACCTGTCGCTACACACATTTCTCACAAACGTAAATTAGTAGCACTGTCCTCAATAATCACAATTTGGTTTATAAATCTGTTGCTTCATTAAGCATCTATAATTTACTTAATCATTACTCTTTCGTCTAATCACATAATCAATTGCACAGCTAGTCGTTAAGCATCATTCATATGTACAGTTTTCATATCAAAGTTAATCGTTAAACAACATGAAATTGTCCATTCACAATAACTACCCAAATGCACATATATCAATCAATCGTAATCATAAATATACTCAAAATAAAATCATAGGGTTATTTTATTAATGTTTCAAATAGTCAGGTGACTCAGCAGGTGCCCTCAATGTCTATAGTAGTCTAGGGGCACTACATTCGGTCATTGACATACTAGATCAGGATGAATCAAAACCTGACGCTGATCCGCAAAAGAGGGAGAATGAGGTAGTGGCAGACTCTGATAATGTCACTCCAGAATGTGAAAAAAGATTTGAGAAGAGTTCTGATGTAGTTGTAGAAAAAGTTAAAAAACAAGAACAACAGAATTCTCAACCTTCTGGTCCTGGTATAGATGTAACGCTTCAGAAAATTAACGAAGAATCAAATGTTTCAGACAGTCAACAACAAGCAACAAATATAGATGTGGGTGAAAAGCATGGTTGTACTACTAATTGTAGGAATTTGGTAGATTATTATCAGGCTACCATGTATTCAATGGTACTACAAATTATAGATCGTACAGGTAGAATTGGAGATCTCAAAACAGAGAAAAGATTGCTAAATGAACAACACCGGGCCGAGGTGTGTGAGCTTAAGAAGAGGCTCAAAAAATCTACTGGTAAAGCAGTTATTAATACAATAGGCGTAAATATCTTCGTCAACCCCAGTTCCAGCGATTTTGTGAAGAAATGATTTTGTGAAGAAATCATAGGATCATTTTGATTTTTGTCCCAGTATATGTAGCTACTTTTATATATTTTGTTTGAAGGTAAGTTTTAGTTTGATTTAAATTTGTGAGCCTTATTTTAATTATTAATTGGTGTCTAGCTCTATAATAAGAAGCAGCTGCAAAATCATAAATTCTGCAACCACTTCATGTTATATTAATTTTTTTTCTTCATATTTTTACTTATTCATATTTTGTCTTTTTCTCTATCTTAGATATGTGGATCGTGGATGTGTATTTTGGTCAAATTATATCAAGACCATATGTCGGGCACTGATGCAACATGTGTGGCTCAATGAGTAAGACCCTTGGGACTCGCCAGATCTATTGGAACTATTTTCCTTAAAACCATAAGGACACAGGAATATAAATTTAAGTTAGTTTTGATTGTAATAATTAATTTAGGATAAACCTTGAACAATATTCCTAAATTAATTTCTTGGGGTTTCAACGATGATATACTAGGAAAAGTATTTTTTTTTTCTATATTGGGATATGGTTTGTTTATATACTGGGATATGAGTATGAGGAAGACGATATCCTTTATCTGTTTTCTGAAAACTGTTGTGGACTAATTTCAATAGATATTAACATGAATGTTTGGTGCATTGATGTTTCAAATTTGTTTGGATCTGAATGTCTTATCTTACTGGTAAATTTTGTAATAAATGTTCTTATTTTATAACTGAAGATCATGACAAGGATTCCTCTCCTTTTGTTTCTGCGTTATTTAGTTGAATTACCAATCATATGTTATATGGGTAATTCAATGATGTCAGTATTGCTTTCATTATCCGTGTAACCATGACTTATGCCTTACAAGTAAGAATCCTAGTACAGAGCATTTCTAGAATAAAAGCCTTATAATCTCTATACGTGCTGAGTTACATAGATTAAATACTAGTACTTGTGTCATAAGGCTGGTAATCCTCTGCTTACATGTCTAAATGGGTACTATCTGTCACTGGTTTACAGTTTTAGAGTAAACCATATGCTAGTAATTTTTTAGTTGTAATCAATTCTATTTAATGCTACTGTAATTATACTTTTTTATTTAACATAAACGAATATTGTATATAAAAAAAGGCCGTGGTTTTTAACCAAATCGGCTGAGTACAATAGTTAATCAAATTATTTTTGATCAAATTCAACTTTGCATAGCCGAGAGCCTATTTAGGCCAATAATAAAATGTAATAGGGAGGCTAGTTTCCTATCATCTCTTTAAAGTCTGATAGATCGTAGAGTTGTGCATGTATGCTGGTGAATAACTTCCACTGTATCCAACCAAGAGTGGGAGTGACTCTCCCTACGCCTTCAAATGAAATTTCTATCTGAAATCGATTAGAATTTTCCTTTTATTCTGCAAACAGAGTTATAACCAATAAATTCTACTCAAAACACTCTGATCGCTGCAGGAAGTTTACATCTATGTAGAACGGACATTCAAGAAAGCTTCCACTTTCTCAATCCATGAGTGGGATGAATCCCCCTATGTCTTCAAATGTAAATTCTGACTAAGATTGCTTCAGAATTATCCTATTTATCTGTAGACAGAGATATAACATTCAAATGCTCAAATTCTACTTCAGATAATGGGAGAGAACTAAATTAAATCTAGAAGGGTTTGTTAAGCCTTCTGCCTTCTAGATTTGCAAATATAAAGGTCAAAAGTCAATGCCAGGATTCCTTTTCCTCTGTTGCTGAACTACTGTAATTATACTAGTAATTAGAGATAGCTCAGATTAACTGGCCTCAATGTATTTTATAAATCATGCCTCTTACTAAGGACATATATATCCTTTATCTGTTTTCTGAAAACTGTTGTGGACTAATTTCAATAGATATTAACACGAATGTTTAGTGCATTGATGTTTCAAATTTGTTTGGATCTAACTGTTTTATCTTACTAGTAAATTTTGTAATATTAATGTCATCAAGAAAAAATGGAAAAAAATCTAAAACTAACTTTAATCTGAGAAAGAACCTTAGAAAATGCTTCTATAAGTGCAACCAGTCAACTTTCTGTGAGATATGAAGAAATTACCTGTATCTTACTAGTAAATTTTGTAATATTAATGTCATCAAGAAAAAATGGAAAAAAAATCTATAACTAACTTTAATTTGAGAAAGAACCTTAGAAAATGCTTCTATAAGTGCAACCAGCCAACTTTCTGTGAGATATGAAGAAAGTACCTGTGTTCATTGCTGAATGGATTCGAAACCTGAATGCGTGCTCTTTACAGTCTTTGACTAACCAAACACACACAGCTTGTTTCGGCAGATGAAAAATGCCTAGATCAACTCAAGAAGTCCTCGAAGCCGAAAAAAAGCCCAAATTAAAACCTCGCTCTGCTATTCTCGCATGCATGCTGTCTGGAGACTGACTAACCAAACACACACACAGCTTGTTCCAGCAAACGAAAAATGCAAAGATCAACTTTCTGCGATGAGTGCTCTTTGGATATTGTTTGGGCCTAGATCAACACCTTGCGCTGCGTGCTCTTTGGAACAAACGAAAACTATTTTCCCGCTTGATCTAGCAATGGAAAATCCATATCAATGTTTGAAATTGGCAACAAGGATCCCCATATTAGTGTTTGCCAGTGTTTGAAATTGGCAACAAGGATTTTTGGTTTTTTTTTTTTTTTAAACATTCCTTCATTTCTGTATTTGTTTTGTTTTTAATTAATTCCTTTATAATTGATTAATTGATTCATTTCTAGTTTAACAATATAAACTTTTATGTTTTTTTTTTAATTTCCCTTTGTTTTTTTTTAATTCCTTTTGTTTTTTTTTTTATTCCTTTAATTGATTATAACTTCTTTTTTCTTTCCTTTTGTTTTTTTTTAATTCCTTTAATTGATTGATTGATTATAACTTTTGTTTTTTTATTTCCTTTTGTTTTTTTTAATTCCTTTAATTGATTGATTGATTCATTTATAGTCTAACAATATAAATTTCACATTAAACGTAGTCTAACAATATAAATTTCACATTAAACGTACTACGTTTAAATGATTTAAATGTTACAACAATATTATACCCTAGATGTAACTAGGTTTAAATGGTTAGATGTAACTAGGTTTAAATGGTTTAAATGTTCCAACAATATTATAGCATCGATGTTGGAATACATCATGGAAATTTCTAACAAACTAGCCTAGCTCTTGGAATACATCGTGGAATTTTCTAACAAATATAACATGGATAAAACATACTTTGAGGAATGTCCAAGAAGGATGGAATATTTAATAACTTTGTGGTTTAAAATATTGTTTGTAAAGAAAGGAATAATGAATATTTCACTGCACCCAATCAAAGTGTAAACTTCACATGATGGGGGAGCCAATGGAATTAAGGGAGGGGTAATGAATTCAGAAGTGAAAATATGACTTAAAGTTGAAATTTATGGAGATATGTGATCCCTAAAATCCAACTAGGTGACTTGAGAATGAGGGGAGAAGTCATATTAGATGATGGTAGAGTAAATTATGAAGAAAGTATAAGAACCATAGAGAATACCATGGTGAGTTTCCAAGAAGAAGGAGGTATAAGGAGTGGTTGAGGGATTCCATATGAGGGAGGTATAGGGAAAATGATAAACTCAAGTGGGGCATGTCTAGTCACAATGGCAAGAATTTTGGCATGTCTAGTCATACTAGGTACCTTGCAAAATGCCTCAGTTTGTTCTTTTGGATAAGGATCCATATCCATGTGTAAGAACTTTTAGTCTCATTCCCCCTGTTGGTTTTTCTACATTCTAGCAAGTGTATAATGCAAGCTATTGGAATGACAACAAGCCCTATGATTGCAGGTACTTTGCTGAAAGACACCAGTGACATGGTCTTTTAGTTCATGTAGAAGAGGTTTCGAGTTCCATTCCCAACCTTGGTGTTCTATTTATGTAGCAAGTCTATTATGAAATCTATCAGTGAACGGGGCTACAACCTTATATAATAATTCCTCTCACCCAACATAGGATATCTTGATAACCTTAAGTGTTAGATATCAACATACACATGTAGGTTGCTAAGGGTTTCATAGAATCACCTTTAGGATTGACACAAGTTTAAAATCAACTGGAGACCTTAACCAACCTCCTATAGGAGATGTCCAAAGAAAAGAAGTAACAAAGAAGACATGCGGAGCACTCGATGTCTATTAGAGGGTCACTACAATATTGAATTCCTTGTTTTGAACAATTATGTCATGATGTCCACATCAAACACCTTCCCGATGGGAAGAAAACCATACTAGTGCAAAATCTAGAAGTCATAGGGACATTATCCCAATAGGCATCCCATGCGACAAAAATATCAGACATCTAGGAATACAGTATTCCTTGTACTGAAGAAGTATATGAAAGAAAACATGATGGATGCATATATGGTGCAAGCATCTAAGACAAGCACAATGGGGGGTGGAAGGTGGATACAGAGGACAAAAATGTTATAGTGGATTAAACAATCAAGGACATAGTGGAGACCCTACTTAATTTATCTTATCTTATGTTTACCCTATATAATAATTCCTCTTACCCAACATAGGATATCTTGATAACCTTAAGTGTTAGATATCAACATACACATGTAGGTTTCTAAGGGTTTCATATAATCACCTTTAGGATTGACACAAGTTTAAAATCAATTGGACACCTTAACCAACCGACTAGATAGGAGATGTCCAAAGAAAAGAAATAACAAAGAAAACATGCGGAGCACTCGATGTCTGATAGAGGGTCACTACAATATTGAATTCCTTGTTTTGAACAATTATGTCATGATGGCCACATAGAGGGTCACTAAAACATGATGGATGCATACATGGTGAAAGCATCTAAGACCAGCACAATTGGGGGTTGGAAGGTGGATACAAAGGACAAAAATGTTATAGTGGATTAAACAATTAAGGACACAATGGAGCCCCTACTTAATGTAGCCAATGGAATTAAGGGAGGGGTAATGAATTCAGAAGTTAAAATATGAATTAAAGTTGAAATTTATGGAGATAAGTGATCCCTAAAATCCAACTAGGTGACTTGAGAATGAGGGGAGAAGTCATATTAGATGATGGTAGAGTAAATAATGAAGAAAGTATAAGAACCATAGAGAATACCATGGTGAGTTTCCAAGAAGAGAGGGAGGTATAAGGAGTGGTTGAGGGATTCCATATGAGGGAGGTATAGGGAAAATGATAGACTCAAGTGGGGCATGTCCAGTCACAATGGAAAGAATTTTGGCATGTCTGGTCATACTGGGTACCTTGCAAAATGCCTTAGTTTGTTCTTTTGGATAAGGATCCATATCCATGTGTAAGAACTTTTAGTCTCGTTCCCCCTGTTGGTTTTTCTACATTCTAGCAAATGTATAATGCAAGCTATTGGAATGACAACAAGCCCTATGATTGCAGGTACTTTGCTGAAAGACACTAGTGACATGGTCTTTTAGTTCATGTAGAAGAGGTTTCGAGTTCCATTCCCAACCTTGGTGTTCTATTTATGTAGCAAGTCTATTACGAAATCTATCATATGGTGTTTAACACATGGAGTGGTTCAGTGAATGGGGCTACAACCTTATATAATAATTCCTCTCACCCAACATAGGATATCTTGATAACCTTAAGTGTTAGATATCAACACACATATGTAGGTTTCTAGGGGTTTCATAGAATCACCTTTAGGATTGACACAATTTTAAAATCAATTGGACACCTTAACCAACTGACTAGATAGGAGATGTCCAAGGAAAAGAAATAACAAAGAAAACATGCGGAGCACTCGATAGGAGATGTCCAAGGAAAATAAATAACAAAGAAAACATGCAGAGAACTCGATGTTTGATAAAGGGTCACTACAATATTGAATTCCTAGTTTTGAACAATTATGTCATGATGGCCACATAGAGGGTCACTAAAACATGATGGATGCATACATGGTGCAATCATCTAAAACCAACACAATTGGGGGGTGGAAGGTGGATACAAAGGACAAAAATGTTATAGTGGATTAAACAATCAAGGACACAGTGGAGCCCCTACTTAATTTATCTTATCTTATGTTTACCTTATATAATAATTCCTCTCACCCAACATAGGATATCTTGATAACCTTAAGTGTTAGATATCAACACACACATGTAGGTTGCTAAGGGTTTCATAGAATCACCTTTAGGATTGACACAAGTTTAAAATCAATTGGACACCTTAACCAACCGACTAGATAGGAGATGTCCAAAGAAAAGAAATAACAAAGAAAACATGCGGAGCACTCGATGTCTGATAGAGGGTCACTACAATATTGAATTCCTTGTTTTGAACAATTATGTCATGATGGCCACATATAGGGTCACTAAAACATGATGGATGCATACATGGTGAAAGCATCTAACACCAGCACAATTGGGGGGTGGAAGGTTGATACAAAGGACAAAAATGTTATAGTGGATTAAACAATTAAGGACACAGTGGAGCCCCTACTTAATGTAGCCAATGGAATTAAGGGAGGGGTAATGAATTCAGAAGCTAAAATATGAATTAAAGTTGAAATTTATGGAGATAAGTGATCCCTAAAATCCAACTAGGTGACTTGAGAATGAGGGGAGAAGTCATATTAGATGATGGTAGAGTAAATAATGAAGAAAGTATAAGAACCATAGAGAATACCATGGTGAGTTTCCAAGAAGAGAGGGAGGTATAAGGAGTGGTTGAGGGATTCCATATGAGGGAGGTATAGGGAAAATGATAGACTCAAGTGGGGCATGTCCAGCCACAATGGAAAGAATTTTGGCATGTTTGGTCATACTAGGTACCTTGCAAAATGCCTCAGTTTGTTCTTTTGGTTAAGGATCCATATCCATGTGTAAGAACTTTTAGTCTTGTTCCCCCTGTTGGTTTTTCTACATTCTAGCAAGTGTATAATGCAAGCTATTGGAATGACAACAAGCCTTATGATTGCAGGTACTTTGCTGAAAGACACCAGTGACATGGTCTTTTAGTTCATGTAGAAGAGGTTTCGAGTTCCATTCCCAACCTTGGTGTTCTATTTATGTAGCAATTCTATTATGAAATCTATCAATGGTGTTTAACACATGGAGTGGTTCAGTGAATGGGGCTACAACCTTATATAATAATTCCTCTCACCCAACATAGGATATATTGATAACCTTAAGTGTTAGATATCAACACACACATGTAGGTTGCTAAGGGTTTCATAGAATCACCTTTAGGATTGACACAAGTTTAAAATCAATTGGACACCTTAACCAACCGACTAGATAGGAGATGTCCAAGGAAAAGAAATAACAAAGAAAACATGTGGAGCACTCGATGTTTGATAGAGGGTCACTACAATATTGAATTCCTAGTTTTGAACAATTATGTCATGATGGCCACATAGAGGGTCAATAAAACATGATGGATGCATACATGGTGCAAGCATCTAAGACCAGCACAATTGGGGGGTGGAAGGTGGATACAAAGGACAAAAATGTTATAGTGGATTAAACAATCAAGGACATAGTGGAGCCCCTACTTAATTTATCTTATCTTATGTTTACCTTATATAATAAATCCTCTCACCCAACATAGGATATCTTGATAACCTTAAGTGTTAGATATCAACACACACATGTAGGTTGCTAAGGGTTTCGTAGAATCACCTTTAGGATTGACACAAGTTTAAAATCAATTGGACACCTTAACGAACCGACTAGATAGGAGATGTCCAAGGAAAAGAAATAACAAAGAAAACATGCATAGCACTCGATAGCATATGTCCAAGGAAAAGAAATAACAAAGAAAACATGTGGAGCACTCGATGTCTGATAGAGGGTCACTACAATTTTGAATTCCTAGTTTTGAACAATTATGTCATGATGGCCACATAGAGGGTCACTAAAACATGATGGATGCATACATGGTGCAAGCATCTAAGACAAGCACAATGGGGGGTGGAAGGTGGATACGAAGGATAAAAATGTTATAGTGGATTAAACAGTCAAGGACATAGTGGAATTTCACTAGGGCACATCAAGAGGAATTTCACTAAACCTCAATCCATGTGCAGACATTGTCATATTATAGAGCACAAGATTATGTATTTCCTATAGTTGATATAGAAATAGAGATAAATGAATATGATCACTACAAATCCTTGAAACAAGGAGTATAGAACTATCTAAGATTTGAACATCATTGTCACCTATCTATATAAGATTGGAAAATAGATATAAAACTATGCAATTAGAAGAGTGAAGGATGCTGAAGTAGACATCAATGGG
Organism: Larix kaempferi; assembly: GCA_027924585.1. Taxonomy (NCBI): domain Eukaryota; kingdom Viridiplantae; phylum Streptophyta; class Pinopsida; order Pinales; family Pinaceae; genus Larix; species Larix kaempferi. Next base: position 10,906,349 of record BSBM01000151.1, on the reverse strand, counting down.
GTAGTGACAAAACAATGCAACACTCCCAAGTACGATGAAAACAATGCAACCCTCCGTCTCAAGTAGGATTTGAGACCGTTAATTTAAGAGTGGTTTCCCCATTGGATCTTGCAAAACAATGCAACCCTCTCAAGTACGATGAAAATAAAACCTTTCATTGATCAATTAGAGGAGTTTATACAAGGAGAAGTAAGGGTTTAGGCATTGGATGTAACCTTAAGAGGAACCTATGAGCAATGGTTGGTCACTCATAGAGATAGCATAGCCAAATGGGAAGGTTTGTTTGTTTATGGTGTGTACAAGTCTAAAGGTAGAATAATATTAGATGCAAATAATGATATTGTAGTGCAAATAAGAAATCAAATTATGACACATATCTAGACAAAATTGATTATGGGATGCATATGACGCTGAAATGGACACATTATGATGTAATTGTGGATGCACTAATACATAAAATTAAAGGGGACACAAATGGGATGAGATCTAGAAACATTAATGGAACACAACATAATATGTGAAGAAAAAAAAAATACCAAATTATGTAAATTTACCTTCCAAAAAAAACCAAGTTATCTCAATTAATTTCCAAAACAAATACCAAATTATCCAAATTTACATTAAAACAAAAAACAAATTATCTAAATTTATCTAGTAATATTGTTTTTGGAAAAAGCCAAAAAATACCAAATCAACTAAATTTGCCGCTCAAAAAAATATGGGCTGCCTTTGCGCTACCACATTCAGTGGTTAACTTATTAAGTTATTGCCAAATTGAAGCACTGCTCTGAGCTGTTTTTGAGCTGCCAGATCCTTTTTTTTCGCTCTGCATGTTTTCTTTGTCCTTTGGCTCATCATAGGATATGTTCCTGGGTGTGGGTGTGGCTTATTTTGGTTACACTGTCCAAAGAGCACGTGTGCAAGCAGAAGATAAGCTGCAGGTCGACTGAATCGCTGGTGGAGGTCTAGGTTTTGGGGGCACAGTCGAGGCTAGTACTGAATTTGCAAACTTGTTGGGACAATCTCTCTTAAAGGTATGGTTGGAAAACACTCTGCCACTATGTTGTGCATCCATTGTATTTAATCAAACTATAACATATTTGTGAATGGTGCAATATGTTCAACATTTTCGTTCAGTTCTGATACCATCATAGCAGTATTATACAGTAAGTAATGGAGTTTACTCATTAGTGATTTATATAAACAAAGTAGGCTATAGTTCTTACTAACTTCTATCATTACCTAGCTTCTGTCATCATTGAATTACTTGAAAGAAGCAGGCTCTAGAGAGTCACTTTTATCCCAGAGAGCTAATTCATTTAGTTGCTTCCATGTAAGTTTCCTTTGATTGAGATTTGCTTTCCCTTCAATTCGCAAAGCTAGAACGTCAAGTTTTTAATAAATAGAATAATCACCCTCTCATAACGTAAACCCACATCTTCCACCATTCTTTCAAGCAAGTGAACATCCTTCATCTTTCAAGGTGAGTTCTCGCATTACTTTTGTATGATAGCTAGGTCTCACAGTCCCAATCCTATGGGGATTTAAACATCATGGGTGCAAAATGGAAATAAAGGGGTATACTCTACCATGCTGCTATCATGAATGCAGAGATAAGCATACATTACATAATTGCTTCTGCGGCTTCCTAAAAACCATCTCTGTGCAGCCCGAACTGTGCGGCCAACTGAATAAAATTTGTGCTCCAGAATTTCAAGGAGATAAAGTAGAAATCATGGATTCAGCAATGGAGGGTCATTGTCCCAGTTGAAGGTTATTGAGACAGAACAGTCAATATCATGGATTCAGCAATGGAGGGTCATTGTCCCAGTTGAAGGTGATTGAGATAGAGAACAGTCAATATGGTAACATGTTTAATTGGAGACTAATACTCTTCATGTACATCTTTAGCACCTTCGAACCATCCATTGTCGAAGTCATGAGTCTTGCATGGCAGAAACCTTCGTTTGCATAAACCCAATCTTTATTTCACCTCATTATGGACAAACTCATAGAGGGCGCCAATGACCCATTCACAGGGTTTCCGTTGTGGATTCAAGCGCTGATTTGTACCATCAATTTATTTTGTTTGATGCATAAATTTCGCAATCTAAATAATTTTAGCATATATTTGTTATAAATTTTTGTAGCATATATTTGTTAGTGGACTTGCCTTGGATTTAAGATCATTTATGCAAAGGTGATTTTATGGATGTTTATTATCTCATGTTTACAAATATCCTCAAGACCTACACCATTCCCATCCACATTTTTTTCTTACAGGATATCTCATAGAATATAATGTTTGATTCAATGTGACTCACACACATGGATACTGTATAAATGGAAAGGATTATGGCATGAAAAGTCTAACCATGGAGATATAATGCTCATTACGAATTTTTTTGATGATTCCATACATCTCTTAAGGCTCTATATCATGTGATTGAATTTATATCATGTGATTACAATTCAAATCCCCCTCTCTTGCAATATTTAGTAATCTAATTAATCACATAGAAATCAACTTGAAAATTATGTGAGTGGATCGTAGCACACTAACAAAGATTTGAAATATATAAAAAACGTGATTTGTTGCATTTGCAATAACTTTCATTCCATCTAGTAAAGGTCTTTCATTGTATAGTTACAAAGGTTCACTATTGAAGGTGGTCACACAATGAACCCAACCTCATCATGTTCCTCCAAAGGCTCACTCTATTCTTTGAGTTGAGCACTACAACATAGAGTTAGTGGTGGATAACCCATTTGTTAAAGTATAGTATGAGCATGCCATATATGTGAAATACATAATTGCTTGACTACCTTTGAAAAAGGAGAATGTATAGCACCTTTAGTTGGTAATAGTGCCAACCATAATCACTTGTTAGATTGCTTAGTGCTACCCACACGTTCCAAATCAAAGCAATGAACTATTATTGGACAAATCAAGCCACCGAACCACTACTGGACATTTGTCAACAAGTAATAGGTTCACATGCACATTCTCAACATTTTTTCAATATTTTATGAAAAAAACTATAATGTTGTGTGGGGCATGAACGAGACAAATTCCTTATTTTCAACACCATGAAGTCTAATTAGGCTGTTACATTTGAGATAATCCATACTCATTGCACAAGGCTATTACTAGTTGTCAACATTTTTTGTGCTATAAGGGTGTTGGTTAGCTTAAAGATACCTATCTCGATGATCACATCATTCTCCTATTGAATCCTCCAAAAAGGATTCATATCACCACCATATTTCTGCCCAAGGTGAAGGTTTCATTTCAAAACAATTTTTTCACTAAACTATTGACTGTTGGTTTGGAAAATTTACATTCCTTGGAATGTAAAGAATTCTACATTATTCCAGCCAAACAAGTTAATGTGTTTCACCATATTAACTAAGCATACCTATAAAAAATACAGGTAGATTTCCTACCTCTCTCTTACATACTAGAAGAGAGAGAACCACCAAGTAAATTACCTACAATCCCTTACTTCCTAGGCTTGGGAATGCCCTCTTGCATGTAGCTTTCAACCCTCTTGCATGTAGCTTTCATTCAGAGTGCAATGTTGTTTTTAAAAGGAAATCTAACACGCATTAGCTTTCATTGACTGTGCAATTTTGTTATTAGAAGGAAACCTAACACGTGTTTGCTTTCACATTGTTGTTAGAAGGGAAGATAACATGAGATAGATTTCATGTTGTAGTTATAACAATTTAAGCTAACATCGATTAGACATCTTGTAAGATAGGGTTTCATATTAGTTGATACTGATCAATGTGGTTGTGGTAGAAGGAAAATTTCCATCTGAAAGCTAACACACATTATCTTTGACAACAATGTGGGTGTCCTAGAAGAAAACTATCATATGAAAGCTAACACCCATTAGATTTTCTTCATCGTGCAATGTTGTTGTTAAAAGGAAAGCTAACACGTGTTAGCTTTCATTGACCATGCAATATTGTTAATTGAAGGAAAGCTAACACGTGTTAGCTTTCATTGACCATGCAATATTGTTAATTGAAGGAAAGCTAACATGCATTAGATTTCATGTTGGTTAGAATGAAAGATAACATGAGATGGATTTCATATTGTTGTTATAACAAAAGCTAACATGCATTAGACCTCTTGCAGTATAGGGTTTACTATAGTCAAGCTAGAGTATCTAGTCAAGTTGATGGGGTATTGATTAAACTTGGCTCCTATGTTATGCCTAGTAAATGATGTTAATTGCGATAGAGGCTAGATAGTGATCTTAGGTGATAGTGATAAATGTGGTTGTGCTAGAAGGAAAATTTCCATTTGAAATATAACAAACGTTATTTTTGACGACAATGTGGTTGTCATAGTAGAAAAATATTGTATGAAAGATTACACCCATTAGCTTTCATTCACAGTGCAATGTTGATGTTAAAATGAAAGCTAACACGTGTTAGCTTTCATTGACCATGCAATATTGTTAATTGAAGGAAAGCTAACGTGTGTTAGATTCATGTTGGTTAGAATGAAAACTAACTTGATATATATTTCACATTGTTTTATAACAAAAGCTATCAAGTGTTAGACCTCTTGTAATATAGGATTTAGTATAGTCAAGTTGATGGGGTATTGATTAAACTTGGCTCCTATGTTACACCTAGTTAATGATGTCAATTGTGATAGAGGCTAGATAGCTAGAGTATCTAGTCAAGTTGATGGGGTATTGATTAAACTTGGTTCCTACGTTATGCCTAGTCAATGTTGTCAATTGTGATAGAGGCTAGATAATGATCTTATGTGATAGTGATGAATGTGGCTGCGCTAGAAGGAAAATTGCCATTTGAAAGCTAACAAATGTTATTTTTGACGATAATGTGGTTGTCCTAGTAGAAAATTATCATATGAAAGATTGCACCCATTAGCTTTCATTCACAGTGCAATGTTGTCGTTAAAAGGAAAGCTAACACGTGTTAGCTTTCATTGACCATGCAATATTGTTAATTGAAGGAAAGCTAACGTGTGTTAGATTTCATGACTATCTCGTCAAGTTGATGGGTTATTGAGTCAACTTGGAAACTACGTTACACCTAGTCATTGTTGTCAATTTCGATAGAGGCTTCATAGTGATATTAGGTGATAGTGGTCAACGCGGTTGTGCTAGAAGGAAAACTACTTTCTAAAAACTAACACACATTATCTTTGACGACGATGTGGTTGTCCTAGAAGAAAACTATCATATGAACGATAACATTCGTTAGTTTTCATTCACCTTGCAATGTTGTTGTTCAAAGGAAAGGTAACACGCGTTAGATTTCATTGACTATGCAATATTGTTATTAGAGGAAAAGCTAACATTTTTTTTGTTAGAAGGAAATATAACATGATATAGATTTCACGAAGTTGTTATAACAATAACTAAGATGCATTAGACCTCTTGTAATATAGGTTTTAATATAGTACAGATTTAGTATCTAGTCAAGTTGATGGGGTATTGAGTCAACATGGATCCTATGTTATGCCATGCAGTAGACCTCTTGTAATATAGGTTTTAATATAGTAAAGATTTTGTATCTAGTCAAGTTGATGGGGTATTGAGTCAACTTGGCTCCTACGTTATGCCAAGTCAATGATATCAATTTTGATAGAGCTTTCTGAACAAAATTTGTTGTTTGCTTTAAAGTATAAATATTTATTTTGAGTACAGTGTATTTCTACAATTTTATTGCTTTATGTTGTGCTAGATTATTCTATTGTACTTTAATGTTATATGACACTCTAAATTTGTGGATTTTCATTTATGTTTTAACGTGTTTAAAATACATATTCTACTTAGTTAGCTTCATGCATTAATTACATAGGGATTGATCTTTCATAGTAGTTCCCAAGTTATTCACAATGGAACTCTATATCTAGTTTTCAATTCATTGTCAGTGGAACTCCATAAATAGTGTGCTGGTGAACAAAATCTGTTACAAATTTGTTTTTTGTTGTAAAGTAGAAATGTTTATTTTGAGTACATTGTATTTATACAATTTTATTTCTTGATGTTGTGCTCGATTATTCTATTTTTGATACATTAGTGAAATATATGACGCTCTAAATTTGTGGGTTTTCATTCATGTTTTACCTTGTTTACAATGCATATGATTTCCAATGGGGTATTGAGTCAACTTGGCTATTATGTTAAACCTACTCATTGTTGTCAATTTCTGTAGTGCCCCTAGACTACTGTAGACATTGAGGGCACCTGCTGAGTCACCCGACTATTTGAAACATTAATAAATTAACCCTATGATTTTATTTTGAGTATATTTATGATTACGATTGATTGATATATGTGCATTTGGGTAGTTATTGTGAATGGACGATTTCATGTTGTTTAACGATTAACTTTGATAGGAAAATTGTACATATGAATGATGCTTAATGACCAGCTGTGCAATAGATTATGTGATTAGATGAATGAGTAATGATTGAGTAAATTATAGATGCTTAATCAAGCAGCATATTTATAAATCAAATTGTGATTATTGAGGACAATGCTACTAATTTATGTTTGTGAGAAATGTGTGTAGCGATAGGTGAAAGGGTTCACCGACAGACACACAAAGGAATATGAAGGGTTGTAGAGTACGGGTAAATCACACACAGGGAGAGCGACGATGATGTCGACTTCCAACGGAATACCACGCTTGAGAAGATAAGCACTGATCCGCTTGCTCAAGAGGAAAGCGTGAGGGCGTACGAGGTGGGACACAACGGAGTTGGTCACGTACGAGTTGAGGGGCGCGCGGTGAGAACGAACTCACTCCTCAACGCCATTAGTCCCTAGATAGCATGTAGACGGAGGATGGATGGTAACGATTCCTAAAATCCCTACAAGAGTTCCCGCAAGTCAAAACGGAAAGATGGTGGCAGAAGGGCCCGACAATGCGGTACCCTGTCGAGAACGGAAAGAATGGACGCAAGAACCCAACGATGCGGTGCCATGCCAAAGAATGGAAACCATGGATGACTGGACCCAACGGAGTGGTGCCATGTCAGGGAATTAAAATTAAGGAACTAGGAGCCCAACGACGCGGCACCGTGATCCTAGTGAGTTTGATTGTTAAATTTAACTGCATAAAAACTTATGAGAATAACTCTAGATTATTACTTAGCAAATGCATAAAAATAATTTAGGCATTTGCACATGAATAGTTATTTTTGTTGAGCATTTAAAATAATAGAAATCATTATTTAGGAGCAAAATAGAATCCTAAGATTAGACACCTAGTCAACTAAAAGCTAGGAGTTAATTAAAATATCTGGGGGACAAACTAGAGCAAACTTAGGGGTGTTGGTGCACTTCCCAGAGAAACTGACACTTGGATGGGTGAGTGTTTTAATTAAATAAATAATTAAAAATATTTAATTATGCATGAAGCGGCATGTGTCGCATCAGATTTTTCCTTTATAAGGAAGGCTTGGGGAATGGGTAAAGGGGCCCATAATTTGGACGATTGTCGTAATTTTCGAATGCCTCAAAGACTTGCTTCTATCTAAGGGTTTGGCTTAGAAATCCTGGTGGGAAGGGAAGCCCAAGCTGAATTTCTGAAATACTTGTGTGAGCTCTACGACCCAAAGCTCGGGGGAGGCCATGCGACTGAAAGCATGAGCCTATGGTTGGGTGGCGAAGCTAACGGTTGCTTCGCCTATGGTTATACGAGCTTTTTCTGGAAGGATCCTATGAATGATGCAGACGACAATGGGCTAGATAGATCGGATTGACGACGACTACTCCTCCGATAGCGGGATCGACCGACGAATGACAGGTATGAGGTTCCACTTGTATCTTCTTAAGGTAAATTTGTTTACTGTAGTTCAGTTTTCTATCTTTGATATGTTCTAATATGTGTCATATTATGTTGATGAGTTTCATATTAGTTTTAGGGACGACCCCACAAACGGGGGTGCCTACATTTGGTATCAGAGCCGGTCGAGCCTTGAGGGCACCGGACTCATATTTTTTTTTCAGGGTTTGTTGATGATCACGGTGATCAACGATAAGACTGGAGCGACAACATTTGAGGAATTTCATCATCCGAATGGAATAGCTATACTTTCTACAGGTTCTTATTTGCCCAAAATTTATATTTAGACTAGTATGTTTTCATATATTAGATCTCTGTCAAGAATGTTATGATCTATTCAGATTTAAATCTGTGCTGAAAAGGACCAAACTCGCATTATCATTGTGGATCTCGGTTTTCAGAAATGAAGTTAGATTAGATTATTTTATTTCTGTAGAAGGATCCGATCTACCCAAGCATATTAGATCTCTGTTTACTTCTGGAAAAGTAGATCTTAATATTTCATTTTAGACACAACAATTATTTATATTATTCGAAACTCTGTTGCCTTATTTGGAGTCATAATACATTATTGAACTATTGGATCACTGTATGATTTATTTGGTATGGCAGTATGGAAAAGAAGAAACTAAGTCAGAATTGTCATGATATATATTAACAAGGCACAGAAGCATATTATTAAATTCTGGGTTAACTTTATTTTATGAACAGTGTGAATCTGACTCTCTGCTCTAGAAATCTTATAGTTCTATGTGCGGATCTTTTTCTTAAACCCTGTGGTGAGATCTAAACTCTATCCTAGTAACCTTAGTTTTCTGCGTGGACCCTTCCTTAAGCCCTGTGACGAGATCTAACCATGTTTATGCAATCCCATAGGTCTCCGTGTGGATCTATTGTACACCCTGTCAAGGAGAATTTAACCCTGTTCAAATGACCTTATACATCTTTGCGCAAATCCATCGTTATACCCCGTTGAGAAAAAGAAAATTAAACCCTGCACCTCTAAGAACTCTGTTCGAATCTAATCTATCCTCATTGCATTATTGTTGGATAGGACTCTACTCGAGCGTTCCTTGGTTTTCTGGGTGAATCTTGACTGATGTGCCCAGATTTGTTTTAATAAACTCTGTATGTATGTTAAGTTTTAATTGTATCTATATAAAAGCCCAGAAAATAGAAGCCCCAGCTCTGTGCCACCGGACGCTCATTTGTGTTTTACACATGTCGACAGAATACATGTTTCTAGGTGTAGTGAGAAGATAGATATTATCGTAGGAGATTATATTTAGCCGATGCCATGATAAATCACACTTATTTCATAATACCCGCCACCGGCCAATTTGGCTCGAGTTTGTTAGCATAACTTTATGAACTCATCACTTAATTAACCGTCTCCCCCAAATCTGGCTCTTTATAGGGAGACTTTTAGTAGAACGTGAAGGCAAGCGAACTGGTCATCAAATGTGTAATATTGATGAAAGTCAAGAATCTTTGTACTATCTGAACAACCCCAAAACTCTTCGACTTGGCGTAACAACTCTCGGCATGCACTTCAAATTAATTGAGAATCACACCGCCTCAAGATTATGGGATCTCTACTTGCCTTACTCTCCAATCAAGCCTTGTGTATCGGACTATGTTTAGACTGCCACTTGAAATCAACACCATAGTTTGCTAGAGGGTCAATTTGACTGTCAAGGCGAGAAACCCGGATGTGATCTCTAATTAAGCTCATCGGCTACCTACCACTCGGATCCACATGGATCCACTGTAGTGCCCATATCTTTAGAGCATTTAGTTGACCATACTCATGCCATGGATAAAATAATGGTTGTGTAGTTCTTTGGTTACACTAAATATTTACCCCAGCCTCTTTAGTTTTATTTGACCTTGTGACAGTCAGCCATTACGCCCAGCAACTGTAACTCTGTCATATTGTGACGACGATCTTGATGTTAGACCAATATCGCGTGCAGCTGGTGATATCTTCACTCTGTCGAACTGTTGGATCGATATTGATAGAAGATTCAACTACTACGCACAGCGTGTCTTATCTCTAGCCGTTGTTTGATTGATTAAAACTCTGGTCTAGTTCATTTACTAATCTCAGCGATGACTAACGTCTCTGAGATCTTAAATTTTTGTTTTTTATATGCTAATTAATTACACACAATCAGTTGGCATAGACCGCCAGTAAAGACACAATTGTATGCTTGGTTGGAAAAACTATAGTGTGACATGTGGCTTTTATCACTGTTTATATTTATTTATGTGTTTTTATATAAGTTTGGTGAACTAGGGTATGAGTATTGTTCTTGACTGTTTAACTATTCTCTAAATAAATAAATTCTACCTACCGGTCCTCATATTCTTGTTTATAGTTCATCTTATTCTGTTCAATTCTGAGTGCAAGTGTCATGCAAGCGATACCCAAGACCTGTATATGACAAATGTTTGTAAAAATAAATAAATAAATCACTCCAGACAGGAATCTGTCCAGTAAAATCGTGCTTAAGAAGAGCGTTTCCCACTGAAGCTCATACGAGGCTGTGTACACATCAGAAGTTACGAATTAATTAGTGAAATGTATCCTCGTCTTCATCCCCAGTACACGTATAATTGTGCAAATCAGTGTATTCTTCGCATTATGAATGGAAATTTCAAATCTAAGGAGTCTTGCTTTTCACATTTTGTATCATTGCAAACTTAGTACGAATCTCTTTTAAAAATAATAACAATTTAATGTTCTCCAATTATGAATATGAGACTCGCAAGAGATCAAATGAAAACTTGATTTGCTAGTTATTTTAAATTGTTTGCAGAAAATGAAAATAAATCCCAATGATCAAAGATTTAAGCCTTAAGAAATCCTGATTATTTTTTTAGTATCGACAATAGAATTCACTAACAGAAACATAGATCCCTTGAACTAAACGTTACCTACAAATAGTCCGAAAATGCTTCATTACCACGACAGGATTCTGTGAATTCTCGGCCTGCCAAATAGAAGTTTTTTTATAAAAGCTTCCATAGATATTTATTTAATTTAGTACAGCGAATAGGGTGTCCCATGTTAAAAACGGCGTCAATGGAGACAGTAGTTAAGGAGATCAGTTTTACTAAATGGAAGCTCCCACGGGCCTTTGGAAAAGAGATGCCAATGCACAATCCCAGCGTTTTGGTAGATCCGTGAAGTGTGCCGAAACTTGGCAACTGATCTCGGTAAAGGATAGATGATCCCTGCTCCCATCGTGTAATTTGACCGATCCTGGAATCTACCAAGAGAGATTTCCAGTTACCATCGGTCACTTTTTTTAAATGTTGTCTGCTTGTTAATTAATTAATCGCTATTATTTATATGCTAAATTGTGGTAGAGTTATTCAAACAGGAATCGGGACAATATTACAATTGATCAAATCTAAGTGCTGATCTCAACCAAATGCCACGTAGTGATGATAGAGTCCGAGTGTATGTTGCTTAATGATTGAATATAAACTATTTTTTTATATATATATTTTCCGTTGAATAATTATGTACCGATTGAAATTGAATTTTGAATGTATGTGAGATGGATGTATTACCATTTCACCCACTATATATTAGTAGAAGATATTACGTGGATGATTTTGTAGAGGAAGGGACCATTTCGTTCTAAAAGTGCATTGAAGATTATGTTAGTTGAATAGTCACTGAAATATATTTGAATTATGTACTTAAATATATTTAGAAAATCAAGTTGTATGGGGAAGACAATCTATATAAAATATTTTTGAGAATACGGTTGGTGAGTAGATTTATCTTAAATTTTAGTGAAATTATAGATTAGGCTTATATTACTTTTTCACAAATTAATTATGCATGTAAAGATAAGACCTAATGATATAGCATTAGATTTGGAGTATGCTTGGTTAAAGTATAAATTTTGGGATTATTTTATTTTGGACATTTTATAATCGTGATTATTCTCATTTGAAAGACATACCTACATAGGAATGTAAAGTTATATCTTAGATTATCTTTATTAGAAAAAGGTGTTGAGTCTTATGTATAAGTTAGATTGTAGAATTGTTTTCATGAAAATGATAAGTTAGATTGTAGAATTGTTTTCGTGAAAATGATATGATTATAATTATGTGCTATTAATGAAAAATTGTGGTTAAGTTTGAAAAGAAATAAATTATAGAAAGGGTAGAAATACAATTATGTTCTATCAATTATAATTGCTTGAGATATGGAAGGAAGAATCTTTGAAAGTAGTAGAATTATAAATATCTACTTTTAATTTATATTCATATGTTTGAGTATATATATTTATTATTTCATATCGGCAAAACATAATTATGTTTGGTATTTATGCATGTGGAAACATATTTATGTATTCACGCACGTAGATATACATTTTATATGGTGTGCATAAGGAAACACATTTATATAATCATGCTAAAGAAATTCAACTATATGTCGGGATTTACGGCAGTATATCATTTAACTTTGGATCATGGTCATAATTAAACATGCGTAATTTTTATATATGGTGTTAAGAAGTTGGAGAACATATTCATCATAAAAGTATGAGTAAAGGTAGGAACAAACCTTATCCTTGGATTTGGGAGTTATATAATTATGTAGATGCCGAATGATAGTCATGTAGGTGGTCAACAACATAGATGATTAAATATCAATTACCTTCTAGAATGACAATGTTGTTAAGGAAAATGAAAAGGTACAACCTTGATTTGATCATGATATGATAATTGGAAACATTGAACTTAGAGAACCTGCCGAGGGGTCAATTGAAAACGATCTTGTTAGATGAAATATGTAGACGATAATCATGACGAAATAAATGCAGTGATGCTAATCGTATGAAATGATGAAGTCTAAATGGAAATACAACTAATTCCCATGATGCTACTCGATGTGAATACGACAACCCACACATGACGAGATGGTGAAAATATGCTGAAGGAGTCACATGACAACGAGAATGCGGAAATGAGGTAAGGACATGATGAGTTCCTGTAATGCCCCTAGAATGACTGTGAACCTTAAGGGCACCTGTCGAGTGACCCGACAGAACAGCTTCGATATAATGGTCTCTTGAGCCTTGTTATGTCTTAAATGATTGAGGAAAAACCTGAAGATGGGAATGATGACAATAATTGATAAATGAATTAAGGAATTAAATTATACGTGTGGAGTGGGATAATTGATTGATTACATCTTGCTTAATGATTAGCCCTGATTGATGAAGTCAAAGTGTAGTAGGACAGTTACAGTCCTAGCTCTGCGACTTGGGAGGACGCAACTGAGATGCATCATAACTTTCCATTTTTATTCTGAACTTCGGGACGAAGTTCTAAATAAGTAGGGGTGCATGTAGTGCCCCTAGACTACTGTAGACATTGAGGGCACCTGCTGAGTCACCCGACTATTTGAAACATTAATAAATTAACCCTATGATTTTATTTTGAGTATATTTATGATTACGATTGATTGATATATGTGCATTTGGGTAGTTATTGTGAAGGGACGATTTCATGTTGTTTAACGATTAACTTTGATAGGAAAATTGTACATATGAATGATGCTTAATGACCAGTTGTGCAATAGATTATGTGATTAGATGAATGAGTAATGATTGAGTAAATTATAGATGCTTAATCAAGCAGCATATTTATAAATCAAATTGTGATTATTGAGGACAATGCTACTAATTTATGTTTGTGAGAAATGTGTGTAGCGATAGGTGAAAGGGTTCACCGACAGACACACAAAGGAATATGAAGGGTTGTAGAGTACGGGTAAATCACACACAGGGAGAGCGACGATGATTTCGACTTCCGACGAAATACCACGCTTGAGCAGATAAGCACTGATCCGATTGCTCAAGAGGAAAGCGTGAGGGCGTACAAGGTGGGCCACAACGGAGTTGGTCACGTACGAGTTGGGGGGCGCGCAGTGAGAACGGACTCACTCCTCAACGCCATTAGTCCCTAGATAGCATGTAGACGGAGGATGGATGGTAATGATTCCTAAAATCCCTACAAGAGTTCCCGCAAGTCAAAACGGAAAGATGGTGGCAGAAGGGCCCGACAATGCGGTACCCTGTCGAGAACGGAAAGAATGGACGCAAGCACCCAACGATGCGGTGCCATGCCAAAGAATGGAAACCATGGATGACTAGACCCAACGGAGTGGTGCCATGTCAGGGAATTAAAATTAAGGAACTAGGATCCCAACGGTGCGGCACCGTGATCCTAGTGAGTTTGATTGTTAAATTTAACTGCATAAAAACTTATGAGAATAACTCTAGATTATTACTTAGCAAATGCATAAAAATAATTTAGGCATTTGCACATGAATAGTTATTTTTGTTGAGCATTTAAAATAATAGAAATCATTATTTAGGAGAAAAATAGAATCCTAAGATTAGACACCTAGTCAACTAAAAGCTAGGAGTTAATTAAAATATCTGGGGGACAAACTAGAGCAAACTTAGGGGTGTTGGTGCACTTCCCAGAGAAACTGACACTTGGATGGGTGAGTGTTTTAATTAAATAATTAATTAAAAATATTTAATTATGCATGAAGCGGCATGTGTCGCATGAGATTTTTCCTTTATAAGGAAGGCTTGGGGAATGGGTAAAGGGGCCCATAATTTGGATGATTATCGTAATTTTCGAATGCCTCAAAGACTTGCTTCTATCTAAGGTTTTGGCTTAGAAATCCTGGTGGGAAGGGAAGCCCAAGCTGAATTTCTGAAATACTTGTGTGAGCTCTACGACCCAAAGCTCGGGGGAGGCCATGCGACTGAAAGCATGAGCCTATGGTTGGGTGGCGAAGCTAACGGTTGCTTCGCCTATGGTTATACGAGCTTTTTATGGAAGGATCCTATGAATGATGCAGACGAGAATGGGCTAGATGGATCGGATCGACGACGACTACTCCTCCGATAGCGGGATCGACCGACGAATGACAGGTATGAGGTTCCACTTGTATCTTCTTAAGGTAAATTTGTTTACTGTAGTTCAGTTTTCTATCTTTGATATGTTCTAATCTGTGTCATATTATGTTGATGAGTTTCATATTAGTTTTAGGGACGACCCCACAAACGGGGGTGCCTACATTTGGTATCAGAGCCGGTCGAGCCTTGAGGGCACCGGACTCATATTTTTTTTTCAGGGTTTGTTGATGATCACGGTGATCAACGACAAGACTGGAGCGACAACATTTGAGGAATTTCATCATCCGACTGGAATAGCTATACTTTCTACAGGTTCTTATTTGCCTAGAATTTATATTTAGACTAGTATGTTTTCATATATTAGATCTCTGTCAAGAATGTTATGATCTATTCAGATTTAAATCTGTGCTGAAAAGGACCAAACTCGCATTATCATTGTGGATCTCGGTTTTCAGAAATGAAGTTAGATTAGATTATTTTATTTCTGTAGAAGGATCCGATCTACCCAAGCATATTAGATCTCTGTTTACTTCTGGAAAAGTAGATCTTAATATTTCATTTTAGACACAACAATTATTTATACTATTCGAAACTCTGTTGCCTTATTTGGAGTCATAATACATTATTGAACTATTGGATCACTGTATGATTTATTTGGTATGGCAGTATGGAAAAGAAGAAACTAAGTCAGAATTGTCATGATATATATTAACAAGGCACAGAAGCATATTATTAAATTCTGGGTTAACTTTATTTTATGAACAGTGTGAATCTGACTCTCTGCTCTAGAAATCTTATAGTTCTATGTGCGGATCTTTTTCTTAAACCCTGTGGTGAGATCTAAACTCTATCCTAGTAACCTTAGTTTTCTGCGTGGATCCTTCCTTAAGCCCTGTGACGAGATCTAACCATGTTTATGCAATCCCATAGGTCTCCGTGTGGATCTATTGTACACCCTGTCAAGGAGAATTTAACCCTGTTCAAATGACCTTATACATCTTTGCGCAGATCCATCGTTATACCCCGTTGAGAAAAATAAAATTAAACCCTGCACCTCTAAGAACTCTGTTCGAATCTAATCTATCCTCATTGCATTATTGTTGGATAAGACTCTACTCGAGCGTTCCTTGGTTTTCTGGGTGAATCTTGACTGATGTGCCCAGATTTGTTTTAATAAACTCTGTATGTATGTTAAGTTTTAATTGTATCTATATAAAAGCCCAGAAAATAGAAGCCCCATCTCTGTGCCACCGGACGCTCATTTGTGTTTTACACATGTCGACAGAATACATGTTTCTAGGTGTAGTGAGAAGATAGATATTATCGTAGGAGATTATATTTAACCGATGCCATGATAAATCACACTTATTTCATAATACCCGCCACCGGCCAATTTGGCTCGAGTTTGTTAGCATAACTTTATGAACTCATCACTTAATTAACCGTCTCCCCCAAATCTGGCTCTTTATAGGGAGACTTTTTGTAGAACGTGAAGGCAAGCGAACTGGTCATCAAATGTGTAATATTGATGAAAGTCAAGAATCTTTGTACTATCTGAACAACCCCAAAACTCTTCGACTTGGCGTAACAACTCTCGGCATGCACTTCAAATTAATTGAGAATCACACCGCCTCAAGATTATGGGATCTCTACTTGCCTTACTCTCCAATCAATCCTTGTGTATCGGACTATGTTTAGACTGCCACTTGAAATCAACACCATAGTTTGCTAGAGGGTCAATTTGACTGTCAAGGCGAGAAACCCGGATGTGATCTCTAATTAAGCTCATCGGCTACCTACCACTCGGATCCACATGGATCCACTGTAGTGCCCATATCTTTAGAGCATTTAGTTGACCATACTCATGCCATGGATAAAATAATGGTTGTGTAGTTCTTTGGTTACACTAAATATTGATCCCAGCCTCTTTAGTTTTATTTGACCTTGTGACAGTCAGCCATTACGCCCAGCAACTGTAACTCTGTCATATTGTGAAGACGATCTTGATGTTAGACCAATATCGCGTGCAGCTGGTGATATCTTCACTCTGTCGAACTGTTGGATCGATATCGATAGAAGATTCAACTACCACGCACAACGTGTCTTATCTCTAGCCGTTGTTTGATTGATTAAAACTCTGGTCTAGTTCATTTACTAATCTCAGCGATGACTAACGTCTCTGAGATCTTAATTTTTTTTTTTTATATGCTAATTAATTACACACAATCAGTTGGCATAGACCGCCAGTAAAGACACAATTGTATGCTTGGTTGGAAAAACTATAGTGTGACATGTGGCTTTTATCACTGTTTATATTTATTTATGTGTTTTTATATAAGTTTGGTGAACTAGGGTATGAGTATTGTTCTTGACTGTTTAACTATTCTCTAAATAAATAAATTCTACCTACCGGTCCTCATAGTCTTGTTTATAGTTCATCTTATTCTGTTCAATTCTGAGTGCAAGTGTCATGCAAGCGATACCCAGGACCTGTATATGACAAATGTTTGTAAAAATAAATAAATAAATCACTCCAGACAGGAATCTGTCCAGTAAAATCGTGCTTAAGAAGAGCGTTTCCCACTGAATCTCATACGAGGCTGTGTAAGCATCAGAAGTTACGAATTAATTAGTGAAATGTATCCTCGTCTTCATCCCCAGTACACGTATAATTGTGCAAATCAGTGTATTCTTCGCATTATGAATGGAAATTTCAAATCTAAGGAGTCTTGCTTTTCACATTTTGTATCATTGCAAACTTAGTACGAATCTCTTTTAAAAATAATAACAATTTAATGTTCTCCAATTATGAATATGAGACTCGCAAGAGATCAAATGAAAACTTGATTTGCTAGTTATTTTAAATTGTTTGCAGAAAATGAAAATAAATCCCAATGATCAAAGATTTAAGCCTTAAGAAATCCTGATTATTTTTTTAGTATCGACGATATAATTCACTAACAGAAACATAGATCCCTTGAACTAAACGTTACCTACAAATAGTCCGAAAATGCTTCATTACCACGACAGGATTCTGTGAATTCTCGGCCTGCCAAATCGAAGTTTTTTTATAAAAGCTTCCATAGATATTTATTTAATTTAGTACAACGAATAGGGTATCCCATGTTAAAAATGGCGTCAATGGAGACAGTAGTTAAGGAGATCAGTTTTACTAAATGGAAGCTCCCACGGGCCTTTGGAAAAGAGATGCCAACGCACAATCCCAGCGTTGAGGTAGATCCGTGAAGTGTGCCGAAACTTGGCAACTGATCTCGGTAAAGGATAGATGATCCCTGCTCCCATCGTGTAATTTGACCGATCCTGGAATCTACCAAGAGAGATTTCCAGTTACCATCGGTCACTTTTTTTAAATGTTGTCTGCTTGTTAATTAATTAATCGCTATTATTTATATGCTGAATTGTGGTAGAGTTATTCAAACAGGAATCGAGACAATATTACAATTGATCAAATCTAAGTGCTGATCTCAACCAAATGCCACGTAGTGATGATAGAGTCCGAGTGTATGTTGCTTAATGATTGAATATAAACTATTTTTTTATATATATATTTTCCGTTGAATAATTATGTACCGATTGAAATTGAATTTTGAATGTATGTGAGATGGATGTATTACCATTTCACCCACTATATATTAGTAGAAGATATTACGTGGATGATTTTGTAGAGGAAGGGACCATTTCGTTCTAAAAGTGCATTGAAGATTATGTTAGTTGAATAGTCACTGAAATATATTTGAATTATGTACTGAAATATATTTAGAAAATCAAGTTGTATGGGGAAGACAATCTATATAAAATATTTTTGAGAATACGGTTGGTGAGTAGATTTATCTTAAATTTTAGTGAAATTATAGATTAGGCTTATATTACTTTTTCACAAATTAATTATGCATGTAAAGATAAGACCTAATGATATAGCATTAGATTTGGAGTATGCTTGGTTAAAGTATAAATTTTGGGATTATTTTATTTTGGACATTTTATAATCGTGATTATTCTCATTTGAAAGACATACCTACATAGGAATGTAAAGTTATATCTTAGATTATCTTTATTAGAAAAAGGTGTTGAGTCTTATGTATAAGTTAGATTGTAGAATTGTTTTCGTGAAAATGATATGATTATAATTATGTGCTATTAATGAAAAATTGTGGTTAAGTTTGAAAAGAAATAAATTATAGAAAGGGTAGAAATACAATTATGTTCTATCAATTATAATTGCTTGAGATATGGAAGGAAGAATCTTTGAAAGTAGTAGAATTATAAATATCTACTTTTAATTTATATTCATATGTTTGAGTATATATATTTATTATTTCATATCGGCAAAACATAATTATGTTTGGTATTTATGCATGTGGAAACATATTTATGTATTCACGCACGTAGATATACATTTTATATGGTGTGCATAAGGAAACACATTTATATAATCATGCTAAAGAAATTCACCTACATGTTGGGATTTACGGCAGTATATCATTTAACTTTGGATCATGGTCATAATTAAACATGCGTAATTTTTATATATGGTGTTAAGAAGTTGGAGAACATATTCATCATAAAAGTATGAGTAAAGGTAGGAACAAACCTTATCCTTGGATTTGGGAGTTATATAATTATGTAGATGCCGAATGATAGTCATGTAGGTGGTCAACAACATAGATGATTAAATATCAATTACCTTCTAGAATGACAATGTTGTTAAGGAAAATGAAAAGGTACAACCTTGATTTGATCATGATATGATAATTGGAAACATTGAACTTAGAGAACCTGCCGAGGGGTCAATTGAAAACGATCTTGTTAGATGAAATATGTAGACGATAATCATGACGAAATAAATGCAGTGATGCTAATCGTATGAAATGATGAAGTCTAAATGGAAATACAACTAATTCCCATGATGCTACTCGATGTGAATACGACAACCCACACATGACGAGATGGGGAAAATATGCTGAAGGAGTCACATGACAACGAGAATGCGGAAATGAGGTAAGGACATGATGAGTTCCTGTAATGCCCCTAGAATGACTGTGGACCTTAAGGGCACCTGTCGAGTGACCCGACAGAACAGCTTCGATATAATGGTCTCTTGATCCTTGTTATGTCTTAAATGATTGAGGAAAAACCTGAAGATGGGAATGACGACAATAATTGATAAATGAATTAAGGAATTAAATTATACGTGTGGAGTGGGATAATTGATTGATTACATCTTGCTTAATGATTAGCCCTGATTGATGAAGTCAAAGTGTAGTAGGACAGTTACAGTCCTAGCTCTGCGACTTGGGAGGACGCAACTGCGATGCATCATAACTTTCCATTTTTATTCTGAACTTCGGGACGAAGTTCTAAATAAGTAGGGGTGCATGTAGTGCCCCTAGACTACTGTAGACATTGAGGGCACCTGCTGAGTCACCCGACTATTTGAAACATTAATAAATTAACCCTATGATTTTATTTTGAGTATATTTATGATTACGATTGATTGATATATGTGCATTTGGGTAGTTATTGTGAATGGACGATTTCATGTTGTTTAACGATTAACTTTGATAGGAAAATTGTACATATGAATGATGCTTAATGACCAGCTGTGCAATAGATTATGTGATTAGATGAATGAGTAATGATTGAGTAAATTATAGATGCTTAATCAAGCAGCATATTTATAAATCAAATTGTGATTATTGAGGACAATGCTACTAATTTATGTTTGTGAGAAATGTGTGTAGCGATAGGTGAAAGGGTTCACCGACAGACACACAAAGGAATATGAAGGGTTGTAGAGTACGGGTAAATCACACACAGGGAGAGCGACGATGATGTCGACTTCCAACGGAATACCACGCTTGAGCAGATAAGCACTGATCCGCTTGCTCAAGAGGAAAGCGTGAGGGCGTACGAGGTGGGCCACAACGGAGTTGGTCACGTACGAGTTGAGGGGCGCGCAGTGAGAACGGACTCACTCCTCAATGCCATTAGTCCCTAGATAGCATGTAGACGGAGGATGGATGGTAATGATTCCTAAAATCCCTACAAGAGTTCCCGCAAGTCAAAACGGAAAGATGGTGGCAGAAGGGCCCGACAATGCGGTACCCTGTCGAGAACGGAAAGAATGGATGCAAGGACCCAATGATGCGGTGCCATGGAAAGGAATGGAAACCATGGATGACTGCACCCAATGGAGTGGTGCCATGTCAGGGAATTAAAATTAAGGAACTAGGAGCCCAACGGCGCGGCACCGTGATCCTAGTGAGTTTGATTGTTAAATTTAACTGCATAAAAACTTATGAGAATAACTCTATATTATTACTTAGCAAATGCATAAAAATAATTTAGGCATTTGCACATGAATAGTTATTTTTGTTGAGCATTTAAAATAATAGAAATCATTATTTAGGAGCAAAATAGAATCCTAAGATTAGACACCTAGTCAACTAAAAGCTAGGAGTTAATTAAAATATCTGGGGGACAAACTAGAGCAAACTTAGGGGTGTTGGTGCACTTCCCAGAGAAAATGACACTTGGATGGGTGAGTGTTTTAATTAAATAATTAATTAAAAATATTTAATTATGCATGAAGCGGCATGTGTCGCATCAGATTTTTCCTTTATAAGGAAGGCTTGGGGAATGGGTAAAGGGGCCCATAATTTGGACGATTGTCGTAATTTTCGAATGCCTCAAAGACTTGCTGCTATCTAAGGGTTTGGCTTAGAAATCCTAGTGGGAAGGGAATCCCAAGATGAATTTCTGAAATACTTGTGTGAGCTCTACGACCCAAAGCTCGGGGGAGGCCATGCGACTGAAAGCATGAGCCTATGGTTGGGTGGCGAAGCTAACGGTTGCTTCGCCTATGGTTATACGAGCTTTTTATGGAAGGATCCTATGAATGATGCAGACGACAATGGGCTAGATGGATCGGATTGACGACGACTACTCCTCCGATAGCGGGATCGACCGACGAATGACAGGTATGAGGTTCCACTTGTATCTTCTTAAGGTAAATTTGTTTACTGTAGTTCAGATTTCTATCTTTGATATGTTCTAATCTGTGTCAAATTATGTTGATGAGTTTCATATTAGTTTTAGGGACGACCCCACAAACGGGGGGTCCCTACAATTTCGATAGAGGCTTGATAGTGGTATTAGGTGAAAGTGATCAATGCGGTTGTGCTAGAAGGAAAACTACTATCTAAAAACTAACATATGTTATCTTTGACGACAATCCTAGAATAAAACTATCATATGAAAGCTAACACTTCGGTAGTTTTCCTTCACCTAGCAATGTTGTTGTTAAAAGGAAAGGTAACACATGTTACATTTCATTGGTTGTGAAATATTGTTATTAGAATGAGAGCTAACATCATTGTTGTCAGAAGGAAATATAACATAATATATATTTCACGTAGTTGTTAAAAAAATAACTAACCTGCATTAGACCTCTTGTAATATAGGTTTTAGTATAGTCAAGCTTCAGTCTCTAGTCAAGTTGATGGGGTATTGAGTCAACTTGGCTCCTACGTTATAACAAATCAATGATGTCAATTTCGATAGAGGCTTGTGAGCAAAATCCGTTACAAATTTTTTGTTTGCTATAAAGAATAGATATTTATTTTGATTACAGTGTGTTTCTACAATTTTATTGCTTTATGTTTTTGATTGATTATTCTATTTTTCGTACTTTAATGTTATATGAAACTCTAAATTTGTGGATTTTCATTCATGTTTTACCTTGTTTAAAATACAACATATTATTCCAAATACTTTAATTCTATATGTTGTGCTAGATTTGTTGGATATTTCATTCAAATGTTATCTATTAATGGACAATTTTTGTAGCTATATTATTATTACCCTATGATGTGCTAATTTGTGGATTTTTAATTAATTAACCTAAAGTAAGCTACAAATTATCTATTGTGCTTGTGAACAAAATCTGTTACAAATTTGTTGTTTGCTACAATGTAGAAATGTTTATTTTGAGTACAGTGTATTTCTGGATTTTCATTCATGTTTTACCTTCTTTAGAATGGATATTATTTCTAATGCTTTAATTCGATATGATGTGCTATATTTGTTGGATATTTCATTCAAATGTTATATATTCATGGACATTTTTTTTTCTATTTAATATAATTTCCCTCTTATGTGCTAATTCGTGGATTTTAAATAATTGTCAACATTGATAATAGGGTTATTCTAAATTGGAACTTGACATGGTTTAACCTTATTTACAAGTTACAATTCAATTGTGTTACAGAATTGAAAGGAGTTTCAATGGAAAACATAAATTTGACAATAGGGGACTATGTTGACCTCTTGATTAATGGTCAAGTTATTGGGCTAGGAAGGGTTGACTCTACAGATAGTGGAACTTATTATGGCGGAGAAAGAGTTAATGCAAGTTATGTAATGATTTTGATAATTAATGTCACTCAACCACATTTGATTATGGAAGATGTCGATGAAGGGGACACACATCCATGGAAGATCATGGATTTGAGGAATAGCAAAGGTAAATAAAAATCTTGAAGCATGTGTTAAATGTTATTTATATTACATTGAATGTTTTTTTTAGCAAATACTAAACTTCTTTAATTTGGTGTACAGGTGCAAATGTCTCTTCTGCATTTTCTATTGGCGATAAGGTAGATCTTCTGCAACATGGAGTGAAGGTGGGTGAGGGATCCATATTCAATACAGATCTTGGGCATAAGGTGCATGGAAGGATGGTAAAGAAAGTATGCATAGTGGTTAAAATAGAGAAAGCATTAAAACATGATGCTCTTCTACCACATCCAATAGGATTTGAGCATACATTAGGGGGTGCATTGGAATCTTATGAGATTTGGCCAGAATCAGATTTGGTCACACATTGTCATGATCATCCAATAAATATTCTCCAAGATAGGGTTAAATTTGCATATAAAAAGGTTTCTCTTACACATGAATGCACAGGAGAAAGCATGTGCATTGCCAAAGGGATCGTAGTTTATGTCCGCGAGGATGACATGGTTGAGGGTGAAACTCTAGGTGAAATGGAATTCGGTGTTTTTGTGGAAGAGATATATGGAAATTGTGAAAGATGTAGAATTGGGGATAAGTCTATACATTGTTTGTTTATATGGCCAATAAATAAGTTGGTGGATGATGAAGGTGAGATTTTAAGGGTGAAAGAAAATTTCAAAGAGCCCCCCACGGAAATGGTGGTATGGGATATTATAGAGGACACAAGTCCCTTAAATAAATGGGAGGGGGGTCTTTATAATGATAAAACTTCAATTGATATGCATGTAACGAGGCCATATAAAATGATTAAACGTGTTATTGCTACAAAAAATGTTGGAAAATGTGAAACACAGATAGATGATGAGAAAGAAATCCGACTTTCGGCAGCAGCTGAATGTTGCAAACAAGATTGTCTTCAACATGTGGATAGGAGATCCATTGCAGATGCTAGAAGGGGCATGAAACTCATAAATAAAAATGGTATTAGGGAATTTGTATTGAATTCTCTCTCTGCAAACACAATCATTTGAAAGAGTCATGGACATGGGCTACCTCCAACTGTTAGGAAAGTAAAGGACATGAGATTTAGTGGAAATATTATATGTAAGAAAGCATGGCACAAGATACACAAGATTCCTCAAAGCACCTTCTATAACTACCAAAAATATTTCCAACAAGGACACATCAAAGCCATTCATGGTAATACCAACAAATGCAAAGCACGTGCACATACTGTGGCAGCCATAGAAATATTGCATAAAATTGTCATGGATAATTCATATTTTTCACCAAACCAAACACATCAAGTTGAAGAAGATGGAACATATGCTCCTTTAAGATTGCTTCCTTCAACTTACACACAAAGTTCTCTATTAAAGGAGATCAATGAAGGTCTTCAAAAGCTCAATTATTCATCAATATCACAACCAGCAATGAGCAAGATCTGGAATACTCATTTTAGAGAGGTAGCATTCTCAAAGAACACCAACTTTAGTAAATGTAGTGAATGTATCGTGTTGAAAGCACAGATGAAGTCAGCGACTACAAAAGATTTGGAAGAAAAGGCACGAGGTAGACTAAACAAACATAACAAGACTGTTATGTGTGGAAGATATTGCTACTATGCACACATGATTATGTCAAAGCGGTTTCCAAAGGAGTATTTGAGCATTATCCATGATAAAATGGACAAAACAAAGACTTCAATCCCAAGATTACGTGTCAAATCAAAATCTATTGCAGGAACAAACTTGGGTTTGTCATTGACAGGTATGCTAACACATGGGCATAACATAGGAGGTTTTGGTCATTTCTCCCTACCATTTGTACACATGGGATCACAATTTACCATTACATCTCTTGCAAAATGCTTGAGGGACCTTAAAGACCCACACCATGATAAGTATGGCGATCTCCTTTATGAGAGTGGAAGTTCAAGAAACCCACTTTCTAATGCATTACTTGAAACCTCTATTTACTCAAATTGTAGAGTGTACAAGGATGATTTTATATCTCATGGAAGATCAAAAAATCAGGATGTTGATTTCAAACCTCTTCCTCCACATTTGTTGTTATAGTTGGACAATGCAGCAAGTGATAATAAGAACCATTATGTTTTCATGTTTCTATCACTTTTAACTGCACTTGGTGTCTTCATCACTATTGAGGTTGGGTTCTTGCTTGTGGGTCACACCCATGAAGACATAGATGGAACCTATGGAAGAATGTCTTCCAACTTGAAAAATAAAGATATATATTCTTTACCCGAAATGATGGATACATATCACACAATAGAAGAAAAAAGAGTGTTTCCGCCTACACTTATTGACAAAGTGTATGACTTCAAAAATTTCCTTAATGGATACATCAAGGAGGGAAAAGATGCACTAGTTGGACATCTTAACGTCCAGTACTTCCAATTTCTTGTACTCAATGATGTTCTAGTGATGAGGTATAAAGAATCAATTAGAGATACTGCATGGTCATAACCAATTGAGTTGTGGAATATAGATGATGAAGGTCGACCTAAATTGCCCACGGGGAACCCATATTTTTTAGGTCCCAAAGAGAATGATGTCCATTTAAAATAACTAAAGGAAGGAATAACATCATACATAAAAATGTGGAAAGATACTATTGGCAATGAGAAATTGCCAATTGTTATAGAGGAATGGAAAAATAAAGTAGAGTATTGGGAAAGAGTTGTTGATGCATTAGATGAAATATCCAATAATCATATAACAAGGGATGGAAGTGATTCATCTTCTGTGGATTTCTATCCCAAGACACGACAAATTGTCAATGCTGATTGTAATGCACTCAGTGTAATCTCAAGTATTATGGATGAGGATTTTGATAATGTGATAGATGAACTGATATATGTTGGACCCAAGTGCAACAAGCCAAATCCAACATTCAATCCTTTGAATGATGTTGAGAAAGGAAATATGTTGCTAGTTAGATCAGGAATTGAGGATAAAGGAGAGCTGATTTGGATGGCAAAAGCCCAGTTAGATATCTTTGAGGATAATGAAACTGAGACTCTTCATGTAAAGGTTGATTGGTGGATGCCTGCTTCAGGGAAATACAAGGGAAAAATTTTAGAACAATATTGGGTACCAAATCCCAATGACACAGAACTTGGATCTATTCCAATTAATGCCATAATTTGGGCATGGATGCCAAAGAAAGAACAATGCAAGAAGACCAAGATAAATAAATTTGGAGTAGAAGTTGTACTTGATCTATTTGAGCGGATATAGTGAGATTAGGTGGAGATGATTCATGAATGTAATTTTGTTCTTTGAAGGACCTATTAATATACAAGAAGAAACACTTTTCAATGTTTGTAGTATATCAAATATTCTCTTCATATTATTCTTTGAGAAATATTATATTATTTAGTACAACTATTCAAATTGTAGGTTTAACTTCAATGTTAATTAATATCATGTTTCTTTATGAGAAATACATAAAACCAAACAATATTAAACTTTTCAATGTTTTGTTCAGATCAACATATCCTCTCAATATATAAAATGTTCATAATCAAATTCAATAATGCATTTAAAAACATCTTTTAGACTTGGTCTATGAATAAATACTAGGCACTTGAGATAAAGTTTGAAGTGATTTTTTCCTAATATATATTCCTTATTATATTTGATATAAATCATTCATTAAACTACAACTAGTCAAATGCCTAATTCATATCAATTTGATTTTGATCATTAAACTACACAACTAGTCTTCTAAGTTTTTTTTTCCTCTATTAGACTTTAAAGTGAAAACAACATTGTACTAGTATACAAACTTCCACTCAACACGGGCAAAGAAGTAACACTTGTGTCATTATTAAAATGGTTAATAATAATCACAAACACAGTATTTATATGTTGTTAAATAACTTGAAATTTCCTACACAATTTATTATTCATGAGTCGAGTATTGATGAATTTTTTTTTAATATAGAAATATAAATATAAATATGTATATTAATATAATATAAATATTGTAAGGAATATAATATAGATGAATATTAATATGTTATTTACAATTTAACATGTTCAAACACTACAAGAGTAATCTTTGATATTTGATCTACAATATGAAATTTCTCGCACAATCTTTGTCCATGAAGTAAACATTTATAAACATAATTTTTAACAATAATAATACAAATACATTATGTTGCTATTCTAATTTATAATTTATTTTTATCATCATAAGGGTAAAACATAGACTATAAATTCATAAAATGTTTTTAGGCAAAGAAGCAACACTTGTGTCATTATTAAAATGGTTAATAATAGTCAGAAAAAACAATATTAATATGTTTTTAAATAACTTTAAATGTAAGAAATTTTCTACACAATTTATTATACATCAGTCAAGTCTTGATGAATTTTGTTTTAATATAGAAATAGAAATATTAATGATAATAAAAATATTGTAAGGAATATAATATAGATGAATATTAATATGTTATTTACAATTTAACATGTTCAAATACTACAAGAGTAATCTTTGATATTTGATCTGCAATATGAAATTTCTCGCACAATCTTTGGTCATGAAGTAAACATTTATCAACCTATTTTTTAACAATAACAATGCAAATAAAATAAGTTTCTATTCTAATTTATAATTTATTTTTATCGTCAAAAGGGTAAGTTACTATGAGAATAATTTATTTTTATCGTCAAAAGGGTAAGTTGCTATTCTATTTATAATTTATAATTTTTTTTTTTTTCGACCATAAAGTGGTGCTAACTGCCTAAAATAAAACGTCATACTAAAGAAAGACAAAATAAGTTACTATGACAATAATTAAAGTTGTTGTAGTAACAAATGCAATGCCTATATTATGTCATAATTTCACAACATTATAGATCACTATAATTTAATGATGTCAACCTCTTAGACTTACTATGGAAACTCAACCTAGACACAATACTTAATATAATATAAAATTAGAATGAAATTCCAAGTTATTAATAGTAACGAAACTTATATATTAAATCGTATATATAAGAATAATAGCGAACTCTATTTATTATCAAATATAATAAGGAATATATATTAGGAAAAAGTCAAAATATAAGGTTTGTTACTATTAAATAATAAATTCCATTAAATAACTTTAATAATATGTAAGAATTTTTTTCACAATCTATATTCTTGACGTAATCCTCGATCGACATAAATTTTAATAGAAAAATAAAAATAAAAATCATGTATGGTTGTGAAGTTTAGGGTTGTAGCATCTCTAAAGAATCTTGGGGAATGATTGAGAAAATCTAGCAGCATTTAATAACTTATAACTTAAAAATAAAAGCAACACGCCCTACCCTATTCTCCTAAGTGAAGTGTGTCTTTCCCCCATCGAGAGAATGGCTAAGAATCTGTTTATGATGTACAAGTACAAGATAAATTAATATAGCCAAGATAAGAACAAACTCTCATGAGCTCCATAGTAAAACAAGGCGTTGAATAGTTCCTAAAATGATGTGGGTGAAAAGAATTTTCCATCTCCGTGAGACTATGAGCATTTAAAATGAAAATCACTTTCTCTTAGAGTGTCCCGTGTACAACCATATTATATTTTACTTTCATCATCTTTGTTGCAATACAAACCTTCCTAGCCTTCTTATAAGCCATAATTATGGTGAACTCCAAACGGTTCTCCTCAAGCGTTTTGAGCATATGAATACAAATTTAAAGCAAACCAAATAAATTCTCATAAGGTCTAGTAGACCAAAGTAGGTAACAGTGGACATTAACAACCAATCATCGTCATCATCAATAAAACATAGTACTCAACACAGTCAATATTTACTATCCATGTCTATAATTAAAATTGTTATAGTAACAAACACATTGGTATTATGTTCTTAAATAGCTTTTATGTGGGTCGTTCTAAAATTGTGCAAACCTTCTACTTGTATAGTAAATCAATTGATAGACATAGTAGTTACAATATCAAATCATAAATAAATGGTTAATCATATTAACATGCACAATTTTGATGTCAATAAATAAATTTAACCAACTTAGCTTTTAATACAAACTATAATTAATATTAAAATAAACTAGCATAGACCCATCTTAAACCTATATCTTTCAAGTATTAGAAGGGATCCAATTTCTTAAGGTGTAATTTTATAAAATAAAATTAAACTCAAGAAATTTGATTTCTCTTGGTTGATAGATCTCGGTTTAAATTTTCATTTTTTATTTTTATTGACGGATATCAAATTTTTTAATTACTTTTAATAAATAATTTATTTTATCATCCAACATGATTTTTTTTAATTTTTTATTTTGTGTTATGTTACGTACATTACCTTACATGAAAACATCTCCCCCATACGGAGCTGCAGAGCACCTCACTCCTCTTATTGCAATAATGTAATGAAACCAAATATAAGAATTTACTCATTTTGAAAAAACTCAATCTATATTATTTTATTATTCTATTATTCTATTATTCTATTTTTAATCAAATATGTGTGTCCTCACTTCGAAAAAACTCAATCTAGTGTAAGTTCTAAATTCTAAATCCACTATATTATTTTATTTTTAATAAAATATGTGTTTCTTTCTTTCTTTTAATTTACACCATCATATTATATTTTTTCCATTTATATTTATATTTATTCCCAATTGCTTAAAAAATAATTTGTGAAAAGAGAGAGGTGTGGCCACTCATTGGTTCTTAGAAATGAATTTAGAGCGATATGGGAAGGGAGTGTATGCTATTTATTTGTTTATTGGATACATTTTCAATCTATTTGGTTTATAATTGATAGGGATAATCATAGCAATCTAGAATGATATCTCTATATTACATCATAAATATTCGTAAATTTCTCTACAAAAATGAAGATTTAATCTCTTATTATATTTATGTGTTTATTTAAAAGAACATTGTCTAATTCACCAATTGCTTGTGTTTAATTATAAATTTTCTTAAAATGCTGACTTTAAAGTTTATCCAAATTAAAGCTAATCATCTGAACTTTACATGAATTTGAATTAAAAGATAATTATTATTAGACCTCTCAAAACGTTGTAAACACTGAAACCATATGCTATACTTGATATAACATTCATATCCTCCAAAGGTTCCAAAGGTTTGTGTATACATGATCAAATTTATAATTCTAATTGATAGGAAAGATGATAGTTTAAATATATTTATATTACAATTTGGATGTTTTTAACAATATGTTTTTATAGTCAAAATTAGATTATAAATTTAGAAGAATTATTGAAATTACATATATCAAATGTGAATTCATGAAGATGGGTAGTATTTTTTTTGCCAAAAGTGAAGGTGAAAAATTGATTTTTTACTTATTTATTAAATTCAAGTCCTCAAAGCTCATACATGTCTTGTGAATTCCAATACACAACAAAAAAAACAAATTGTAGGGAATTATGTTTTCTTTCCACACACGTGCACACACACACAAAATTTAATATGTCAAATTTAATGATAGGTTTGTTCTTGTAAATTTTGGGAAAAGTTAACAAGTGGTTTCTTGCACGTAAAATAATTTAGTGATAAATATATAATTTTTGAAAAAAAAAAATATGAACATAATCTACACAAAATGCACTGAGGCACACTTTTTTTTATATTTATGTTGGAAAATTATATATTTTTTTATTAAATTTTGAAACTAACCATTGAAATTTTAATCACATTTTGTATACATGTGTATGTACATAAAATATTTTTTAACTAGTTACAAAAATTAAAAAAACAAAAAATACTCTTTTGAAGGGCCCGCTTTGATCTGGGGAGTATTTATTTTTTGAAATGTTTTGGTTGTGTACTTTTTATGTTATTGATTTTTCTTTGCGCTGATTCGAAGTTGTGGACATGGTTTTGTAAGTGTAAGTTTAAAAAGAAAATTAAAAAAATTATCATATGAACTCAGAAACCTGTAAATTATATGTCAATGGATAGACGATTAGTTGACGAATCTATTGGTATGAATTCCACTACCTAAGGTACATCCTAGGACAGAGTTTAGGAAGGGTAAACAAGGAAGTAAAATTAAAATTGCAGAAAAGAGGGCTAAAAGCCTATTTTTAGAGCCCTCGATAGAGCTAATAGTGTTAAAAACCTATCGATCGAGGCTTTTGGGAGGATTTTTTAATATCTCGATTGAGGGTTGAAGTGTGGTTAAACCGAAAGCTCGATCGAGCTCCTATGTAATAAATATTTGAAGAAAAAATCATATGGGTTATGTCGAGTTAAGGAGCATGATCAAACTTAAAATATTGATGTAGCTTTAAAAAGCTCGATCTAGCTTTTTAAAAAGATCAATCTAGATTTAAAAAAACTAGATCGAAATTTTAAAAGCTAGATTGAGGGTTAAGAAAACACTCGATCAATCTATTTAGCTCAATCAATAGTTTTTCCAACCCTCGATCGAGCTTCTGAAAATAGCTCAATCGAGTGCTTTGTTAAGCCCTCGATCGAGAGCAGCTCATTTTTTACCATTTCCATGCCCTCCTCTTGTCAAAAAGTGTTATCCATCTTCATGGAAACACCCTCAAATGTTAAGATTGTGTAATTTAATTAAAAAAAATTCTAAAGATTTCTAACATATTAAAAAAACTCCAAATCCCAATCATATAACATTTGAACTACCTCCTTAAAATAACAAACGATAAAACTAACCAATAAAATTTTTATATAAATAAATTTTGGTTTTTTTCAAAAAGGGAAATAACCAACAAATTCGATATATTCATATAATTGAATATTACCAATGTATTGATAACTTTGAAACTTTTGAGCAAAAAAATTATGATACTCTTTGATAAAGACAACTCATTGACTTACTATAGTTTATTGATAATTTGTTAAATGATGTTGACATGATTGTAACGTTAAAATGTTAAAGGATGTTAATATCATATTATATTATGTTAAAGGATGTAAACATCATATTATATTAGATCTTTTTATTATACTATGTATTTGTATTATATTAATAAGAAGTTGGTGTTTATAATTTTATATTTTAATTAAATAAAGTATTTTTCAAGAATCAATTTTGATTTTTTTAATAGATATTAATATTTAAATTAAATTAAATATATATTTAAAAGAGAGATTCATTTTCATTATTGATTTTTCCATAGTTGATAGCGTGATTAAGAGAGGGTAACTTGTGGTGATGGTTGTGATAGTTTTGAACCCTAAAGCAAGTTCATTGTCAGGAGAAGCTCTTCTTCGAGCTCTCATTATTAATTATGCAAATGTGAGTTCTCATTATCCATGAAATCCTTCAAAGAAGAGTTTCTCCTGACGATGAATCTGCTTTAGGGTTCGAAAAAGAGAGATCACCGTTGAAAATTCAATTCAATTTATATGTATAAACCTTTTTTTTTCAACTAAAAAAAAAAAAAAAAAATCTTGCGATTCATTAGAGGGAATCAAAGAAATTTATAGTTTATCATATCCCAAGGATAGAGTGCATTCATTCAGTTAGATATTTAAGAACTTATAGACTACCACTATTTAGAATATACAGTATTTCTGATGATGCCATAATACCTAAGTACCATACTAACAAAGTACCATATTACACATGGAAATAGTCCACACCTGTCCATATCCAAAGAAGTGCCCAAAATTACAAAAAAGAGCAAATAAGTAAAAGTAGTAGTTAATAGATGCACATAGTATTAGTTTCTGGTGGCCTCAATTCATGGTAGTGTGTAATCCGAAGAGTATCTTCGTTCAGTGAAAGTCCATTCTTTGAAAGACCATCAGCCCTGAAATTGAAAAATCTGGAAACATGCGTGATGTTGAGATTATCAAACTTAGCCATGAGAAGTCTAATTTTCCTTTTCCACTTAGCAAGAGAGGCCACCTTGAGAACATTAGACTCCATCGCCCATCCAATGATAACATAGGAATCTCCAAAGATCTGAACGTTGGATAAATGAAAATGACAAATAAAATGAAGGAGACACCAAAGTTCCAAGAGCTTTGCACGAGACTCTCTGTTTTTCTGCAGCTTATATTTGGCTTTTGGCCCTTGTTCGTGAATATTTTTTTAGGCATATGCGGTCATTAGTTTGTAAATGTGGTGGTTGAGGGGTTTTGGATTTTGGCATGGTATGTGATATTGGGTGGATGAATGATGGTTGCTTTCGGTTTTGGCAGAAAAAATTGTTATGCCTTACTTTGTGGTTGAATGTTGGTTGCTTTCAGTGTTGGCAGAAATACTTATTGTAGATTGCTGTAGATTACTTTGTGGTTGAATGCTGGTTGAAGTCTGGATATGCTTACTGTAGATTATTGGTAATTGGGAGCAATATTGGTAAACCTAGCCTAGATTATTGCAGCATGGGTAATTGGGAGCAATATTGTAATAAGATTTTGGTAATTTTGCAGTAGTAGGTTTTTGAACTTGATATTCATCTTGATATTAGTGTTTGAAGCTACAAAAGGAGAAAATCTTGCGGATATGAAATTTGGCATGGCCCCTCGAGGATATGAAAATGTTGTGGATATGAAATTTAGTGTGAATGTTGGTTGAATTTTGGATATGCTTAATGTAGATTATTGGTAATTGCGAGCAATATTGGTAAACCTAGCCTAGATTATTGCACCATGGGTAATTGGGAGTAATATTGTAATAAGATTTTGGTTATGATTTTGGTAATTTTGTAGCAGTAGGATTTTGAACTTGATATTCATCTTTATATTAGTGTTTGAAGCTGCAAAAGAAGAAAATGTTGTGGATATGAAATTTGGCATGGCCCCTCGTGGATATGAAAATGTTGTGGATATGAAATTTAGTGTGAATGTTTGTTTTCCTGATGGCTTTGCAATGTTATGTAGTGAACCGATGCAGAAAATTTGACACAATTTAAGCATTTGTTGGTATACAGTTTAAGCATTTGATACAATTAATGGAGTGAATTTTTCTCAATATTAATTATGGATTTGAGTTTAAGTGTAAATTTGAGATGTATACTTATGGCTAGTTTGTGCATGTTCATTTGTTTATGGATTCGAGTTTAAGTGGAAATTAGATATTCTACTTAAGACTGTTGTTTGGCTAGTTTGTGCATGATAATTTGTTTATGGATTTGAGTTTAAGTGGAAATTACATATGGTACTTCAGACTGTTGTTTGGCTAGTTTGTGCATGCTCATTTGTTTTTGGATTTGAGTTTAAGTGGAAATTAGATATGCTACTTAAAAGTGTTGTTTTGTTGGTTTGTGCATGTAAGAGAAAAGTTGAAAATGGCTATATACCTATTGCTATCCATAGAATTAAAATGAAAGAGGGCAACAAGCAAATTGTGACTTAAAACTGTAAACTTAAGCCATCAAAACTGACACTATGAAACAAACTAAAAATGCAGGTGAGAGAGATACCATGCATACCGATTTATGTTTTTTATTAGAGTGTGTTATGGTTACCATTCTTATGTGGTTGTGCTGTTAGCTTCCTTAATATGTTCTTGTGATTTTGTAGCTGTTGTGTTTTGTAGGCGGGAAGGAATAGTCAACATTCATAGAATGGAAACAAACATAAATAAATAAAAACTACTCATTTATAATAAAACAACTGCACTTTATATTAATAGTACTGAAATACAAATACAATGCCTCTATTTGTAGTAGATGTCAATACAATGCCTCTATTTGTAATAGATGTCAATGCCTAGGATTTGAAGTTTGTATGAAAACTATCACATAGGTTTTAGGTTATATCAAAGCCCTCATCATGCTTGATTGAGGCTGTAAAAAAAGAAAATGCCTTGAAAACAAAATAGCATTTGGTTATCCTATACACTAGATATCCTATTCTTTAAGAGGTTCGACACCTCCCCCATCATTTCTTGTCAGGTTTCCAGTTTGAGACAAGTAGGGTGACCTTACTGAGCATGTTTGATTAGGATGGGTGGGGTTGGTGGAAACAGATTGATGCCAATTTACTCCTTGCAACCAAGGAGGAATTGAAAAGCCATAGGACTAACTAGTGCTTGGGACCCATGGAATAATTGCTGGTGTTGGATAAGATAACATATAATGGGCCCCTACACTAGTAGGAATAGAGGGGGGGTGTACACCTGCCTAATTATAGCAGGATATTTGAATGTTAATGAGATCCTGGTAGAATCGTGCACTGTTTGCAAATGCTTCTAATGATCCTTCCATCATGTTCCTTTCATCGGTTGTTCTTGTAGTATCAGCCATAACATTCATTTCTTCCATTTCTCTTGCATAATTTTGGTTCATCTGTTGCACCTTCCTTTCATCCTTTGCTTGCCTTACCAACTACTTTTGGTGCTCTTTTTCTTGTCAATTAGCCTCTCTAGCAATCATTTCCTGTGCCTAATGTCCAGCTGCAATCATCCTTGCCTCCTTCTTTTCCTTTGCAAGATCTTTCTCCCTTTGCTTTAATTCCTGCAAAGCATGTTTCTTTTGTTCAGATTTAACCAAGAGGCTTATGTACTCTTCTGAAGTGAGTAGTTGTGAACTCCGGCCCAATCGGAGAATGTCTGTCTGTCCTTGCCTTCCTTGCGTTGACACTCTCTCCGTTGGCAACTTTAGGAATTGGCCAAGCCTTGGTGTGTTCCCTGGAAGTGGTTCTTCTGCTATGAGAGGTTATTCTTCTATGAGAGGTTCTTCTGCTGCAGTATATTCTTCAGCTACATCCTGGTTGTCTATGTTAGGTTCTTCTATCAACCCACCATCAACATAAAAATGGACAGTCTCATCCAGTTGCGAAGGCATGTTCATGCTTTCATCATTGGTGGAACCACCAATGTGTCTGTTCAAGTTCATCATGGCCTCTGTCATCCATGATGGTTGGGATACTTAGGTTGGCACTGTCAATGTGTCATTATTGCTACCTGGACTGCGACAACCATCGAACACATTTATATGTGCCACAGAATACACCTGTGTGCCGAATGGACCACCTAGCCCCATGTTATCTTTCGCTGCTTCGTCATCAAATTGTGTAGCGTTGACTTGTTCATCACCATCAGAAGCACCAACTCCTTGACAGTTTCCTTGATAAAGGGACATGATGTTGTCCACAGCATCTGCCTCTTGTTTCCCATCCAATTTCTCTTCGACATCCTCGAGATATTCGCCAGCCATAGCTTCTTGGCCATCCACATCAAATGCTCGGCTACACCCGATGTCATGCATAAGAGCGCCATAATTCAATGGCCAGATACCTGTTCTCCTAAATCCAGCCTTGATATTGGAGGATGTGAGAGGCCTTTTGAAAGCCTTGCTTGTAAGCTTAGCTAACTCAAACCTCTTTAACTCTACCCCTGGGTTCTTCACCATCCATGCAGCACGTTCCGACCTGAAATAAGCCTTGAAAGGCCCAAACACACTCACATCCAGGGGCTGCAACTTGTGAGTGGTTTGAGTAGGAAGTGTTAACAAGTTAATGCCCAACCTGTTTGGATCCTCAATGGTTTGCACAGCAATGTGGATGCCATGGCAATCTAAAACCAACAGGTATCTGTTTTCAGGGGAGACACCGCTTAGTACGGATGCTGCAAAGTGGCAAAGCCAATTCAGGAAACGTTCTTTAGTCTTCCATGCATGGGAATGTGGAGCCATGCACGCCTCGAGTTTACAGTTTTGGATATAGTTTTACAGCCGATTTTTTCCCTTGAACAAATAAAACCCCAGGATTTCCATACCATTTGCATTCACACATGATGTAATGGTTATCCAATCCCTGCTCTTGGGCATAATCCTTGGCACATTCCTGCTCCCTCTCTTTGCAATGACCCGCATGCCACAATTCCTTCCTTCCTGTAACCCTGTCTCGTCGTAGTTCCAAATATGGTATGGAGCATAAGAGTGTTTCTCATATACAGAAGAAAGAGTGTTATAGAACTTGGACACAACTATGGGGCGTAGATTCAATGCTATGTCTCTATCCAGGCCCTATGGGGTTCGTAGCACTAGCTCTAGATGCCTTTTTTCGAAACCAACCCACCATGACTTACCTGGAAACCCATCTTTGAATGGGTTTGGCCTCCCCTGACAGATTTGAGCAACAGTTAATTTCAGTTGTATCAACTCTAGCCCATGTCCCAATTCGGCCATCTCCTTACACCACACCACCACCTCCTCCTCCTCCTCCTATTTAGTCATGACTGTAAGAGGACCTCTCCTCTTGGTATGGGTCAGGCCATTTATCTAGTAATGGATTGAGGTGGGTGCAATCCCATATTTTTTGGCCACTGCTCTAACTGAAAACCCCTTGAATTCGACATCGTCAATTGCAGCGAGCATGTCTTCTTTTGTCCATCCTCTAATTGCACTGATTTCTTCGTTGAAATGTCACCTTGCAGTGTGGAATATGGTGGCAATATGGGTGATGTTGGCACTATGGGTGGTGATGGAACTGTCGTTGATGGTGGAACCACACGATCTACCTCTTCCACGGGACCATTCTCAGAATTTGTTGTAGCAATGTTTTCATCTGAAACACAAGCCCTTTCCTCATCTGATGATGTGCATTGTAGCTGGGTACCCTGGGTACCCCGCTTCCTTGAATTCCTTGTACGAGGTGCAATATTGAATCTTGGCATGGCTACAAGAATCTGCACAATCCATACATGTAACATTTAATAGGGTATTATATCCATTCAATTAACCTATGAGTATTATATATCCTTCTGCAATGGTCAACTTGTGAGTGGTATAAGCTATACTAGTTAATAGAATGGATATGTGACTGGAATGGACTATCAATACTTGAAACACTGCATAAATTGATGGGCTTTTGATGAATGGTTGAGTCCTAGTTGATCATGAATAGTTTTTTTATACAATTGATCAGTGTGTGCACAGTGTTTCATCCCATTAGTGGATTTGAGACAATGGATCACGTTCAGGAATAGTTTTTTTAGATTCTAAAAGAGTGGATTTAGATCTCTGAAAATATTTAATACAACCTAGAATAAATGGTCACTAAAATACAATAATAACTTATCATAATTTCAATAACAAATGACATTACATTAGGACACTGTCAATACCTGAAACACTGTGCAAATGACATTAAAAATTTTAATCTGATTGTAAAGGAAATTTGATCTGCTATGCAAGGAGACTGTGAATACCTGAAAGACTGTGCACACACTATTGGGCTGTTGATGAATGGTTGAGGCCTGGATGACTTGTGATAAACGCACTGCTTGAATTTTCTATACAAGGTTAGTATGTCAATCAAAAATAAATTATGAACTCATATCTATAAACACAAAAAAAACATTAGGTTGTCTAACAATCAAAGGGACATAAAAATGGTTATATTGAACCTATATTAGCAATGGTTTAAGAAATGCATCAACTGGAGCACGATCTTGAGATGAGTGGTGTTTGACTAAGGAACTTTTGGCTTGATCTCTGGTAGTTCAACTCTCCATTGGAATAATCTGGTCTTGACTACTAACCACTTGAGGTTGTTGATGTTATTTTCACTTCATGGAGCTAGAGATGCTATTTGACTATGTTTGCAACCCAAGTTGGATTTGAATGCAATCAGTTTTATTAAATGTTAATTGGCTTAATGGATAGTGTTGTGGGACTAAGCTTGATATGTAGGCCACCAACAATTGTGATATCAACTCACAAATTCAAATTATTGATGTAGTTTTTTTAAGTGCTTCACTATGATTTCTTTCAAAAAATCATTAGCAGGGACCCTCTTGTGGTAATGAAACAAGTTGGAGAGGGTTCACCAAACACTAGTACATTATGAAAATAGATTAGACCACTCATTTACTAAATGCTTTATTTTCTTTTTCCGCAAGTTTCAACTCGTTTGTCAGACAACTTCAGGGACATGGGTTTGGAACTATCACCAATGGCGTGGGTGGGAAAAAATCAAGCAATGTAGTGGAAGAGAGATTTATTAGATCTTGTAATTATATCTAGCCATTATTGATCCTAACACATAGGCCAGTGTCCAAATAGGTCTTCATTTTCAAATTAAAATGAATTTTAAGATGGACCTTGAAACAAATTTCGAGATGAATATACAACATAAGAATTATGAGGTGAAATTGGGAGAATGAATCCTAGGACCAGTCTTGAACATTTTTAGCCGAATTGTTAAATGACTTAAAAAAAGTCTAAGATAAACATGAAACACAATTCTAAGATGAATGCTAAGACAATAAAACTTGACATCAATCCAACATTAGAGTAAATTTGGGGTCTAAAATGGGCCTCATAGGAAAAAGAACCATTGATGAGTTGGAATTCAAGAACCAATAGAATTTCAAGAAAAAGAATCAACCATAATGGTTGACTTGGCATATTTGTCATAAAAAACTACCTTTTTAAGTTGTATATTCAACTTATCTCCTTATGGTTTTACTCAAATTTTGAGTGGGAGCACTTGTTGGATGTAGAATTGAATTCAACATCCAAAAAATGTTCCCTCTCAAAATTTGAGTCAAAGCACAAAAAGATATGTTGAAAATACAAAGAAAAAAAAGTAGTTTTTTCTCTCTTCCTCCAAAATTCATTAATATTATTTTATTATTTTATAACTATTATCTTATTATTTTCCTTAAGATGCTCATTTTAAACCCCAAATTTGCTCTAATGAGAATCTTCAAAGTATTTTTGAGATTATTCTTGAAGTAATATCTTAAGTGAATCTACAATACAATGTTAACTATGCTTTATAATGGTTGAGCATTGTTTGACCATGATTGATGTTGGTTGACCAAGGTTGAGTATTCTTAAACACAGTTGACCATAATTAACTTTGTTTGACTATTATTGACTATGTTTGACCATTATTTACCATGATGACCATGTTTTCCTATGTTTTACCATGGTTGACTTTGTTTACTTATGGTTGACTATGGTAGACCATGTTTGACTACTGTTTACCATATTAAAATGTGCTTGACTATGTATGAATATTATAGATCATGTTTGACTTTGTTTACCATATTAAAATATGTTTGACTATGTATGACTATTATAGACCATGTGGTTGACTATGGTAGACCATGGTTGATTATGGGTGACTTTGCTTGACCATATTTAACTTTTTTTAATGATGGATGACTAAGATTGGCTATGGTTGGCCATGGTCAACTACATTTGACCATGCATAATTGTGGTTGATCATGTTCACTATAGTTGACAATGGTTTAATATAGTTGACCATGGTTTACCATGTTCACTATGATTGAACAAAGCTGACTTTGGTAAAGAGGTTGAATTGAAAATTATGTCAAATTGCGAGATT
The DNA here is from genome assembly GCA_027924585.1 of Larix kaempferi. NCBI lineage: Eukaryota > Viridiplantae > Streptophyta > Pinopsida > Pinales > Pinaceae > Larix > Larix kaempferi. The sequence continues at coordinate 10,865,699 of BSBM01000151.1, read as the reverse complement.
AAGAGGTTTAATTGAAAATCCTCACATTATGACAATAAGTTGTTGATTTCAATAAAATGTAAAAATGCAACATTATGGATCACAACAATATTCTATCACATTCTAACATTAAGAGGTAGAATTCAATATTATGTCACATTCTTACACAAAGATGTTGATAATTCCTATACTCCATCCTAGTCCCACTAGTATTTTGATCATTTACATTTTCAGTCATGCATGCACTTTTAGGGTTTGCATGCATCATTTAGGGTTTGCATGCATTTGCATGCATTCCAGTCATTAGTCCAGCACCTAGCCCTCAATTAGCCAACCCCTGAGAGCTTCTCTCAGATCAATTTTAGCCCTCCTAGAGCTTAGTGCACCCTTCCTCCTTGATTTAAGGAAGCCACTTGTCCTTTCTCACCTACCAGTCCAGTTTACTTCAGTTAGCCACCAGTCTTTCCTTGATTTGAGGCCAGACTGACTCCTCACTACTGTTATCACTCTGATTGACCTCCGATGAGACATGATTACCTGTTCCTACTCCGGTTAGCTCCTCATGCACCCTCCACTGAGCCTCCTTCATTCAGTTAGTGTCTCCATGTGCCAGTTACATTTAGTTACACCTACCACACTCAGTTAGACTCCGTTTGACTGGCGGTTGACAGTTACTTGTGCATTGATGACTCCACCAATGATGAGATAGACTACTAGTTGTGCTCCGATGACACTCCAGTGATCCTTTGATCACTCCATGAAGGATAATTCGAATTTCCACCTTAGGCATTCGAATCCTCATGCATTTTATGATTTATATGTCCATTTGTGATTAATAATTTAGAGTGTGCGAAGTATTTTTGCTTCTATCCGAGTTCTACTATATTATTATTCTGTTGCTCATTATACTGCATTGACCACTCTTCTTCTATTTTCCTGCTTAATCATAATTACTCTTGTGAGGTATACATCATCTCTTAGATCTGTTGTGAGGATTTTCGCATGCAACACTTAGCTTGTTTGGCTTATGTTGAATTGTTATGGTTATGTCACAATGTGACATTCATATTTGTTGAGTTATGTCGAATTCTTAAATGTTTCTAAGAAGTTATGTCAAATTGCAACATTCATGAAGGGATATGCTGCATTTCAACATTAAGAGAGATTACCATCATTGACATTAAAAATATAACTTCAACAATATGACTATGTTTGACTTTGGATTAAAGTATTGCTGACTAAGTTTCACTATGCTTGACTTTAGTTAAACATAGTTGACTATAAGCTTTTGGTTGACCATGGTTGACTATGGTTGCCTATGTTTGATTGTGGATCAGGATGGCTATGGTTGACTGTGGTTATGTCAAATTACAATAGATAAGTTGGTTGACTTATGTTGATGTGATATCTTTATCAATGGTTATGTCACAATACAACATTAAAAAATGGATGTGTGGCATTGAGACATTCAAAAAGGGATGTGTGGAGTTGCGACATTACAAAAGGGTCATCTTAAATTGTGGCATTCCTCAATGGGTATGTTTCGTTGCAACATTCATCCTGGTTAATTTATGAGAATTTGCTACATTCCATAATTATTATGTCACTCTGCGACATTCATCAAGGGTTATGTTGCATTACAATTTTCACAAAGCTTTTGTTCAATCTTGATGATCAATAATGGTTTTGTTGCATTGTGGCATTCATCTTTGTTGTCCATGTGATTTTACTATGCTTGAATTTGGTTAATCATGGTTGACTATGATGACTTCAATTGACCATGGTTGATTATGGTTTCTATGTTTGACTATGGATGACTCTGCTTTTTTATGGTTATATGCCCACATTGCAGTGGACAACATGGTTGAATTATGTTGACCTGCTATGTTTGGCAATGTTACATAAACATTGCAACATTAAAAAAGGGGATATGATGTTTGAGAAGGTCATGTTCGATTACGATGATCCCCAATGGGTATGTCGCATCATGATGTTCTTCTTGGTTGACTTATGCAAAATTGGTACATTCTAGAATTGTTATGTTGGTTTTCCTTGTTCATTAGGGTTATGTCAGATTGCAATTTCCCTAAAGGGTTTTGTTTGATTGTGATGTTCATTAATAGTTATGTTGCATTGTGATGTTAAGTTTTGTTTCCTTATGTCGACTTGATATGTTCCTGAATGACTATATGACATTGCAACATTCATCAAGGCCCATGTTGCGTATTGTAACTATAGTATGAGTATCTTAATGATGGATCATATCACAATATTATATTATATATTTGTTTGGTGCAAAGAAGATTTGGTATTGACTTATAAATTTCATATCTTCATGTTTAATATTATGCCTTCTTTTTTAATATTCTTTATATTAAACCATCATATTTCAATTTTCAATTTTTATTTTTGTAAATTATTGAAATAATTTATTTTATTAATTTTCTATAATCTTATTTTACTACTGCATTTTTATATATAATTGGTTTGAAACTAATAACCTTCTTCTTCTTCTTCTTCATATATATATATATATATATATATAGATAATATTATTTATTTATTATGATAAAATCATTTCTCAATTATTACTTTATTTTATTTTTTTAATAAAACAACATACATAAATAATTAATTAAAAAATTTATTAATTTATTTGTTTTTAATGAAACAACTTAATTACTTAAAAAATGATATTGAATCAATTTTACTCAACAACATTACACTACAATCTCGGATTGCAAACACATAATGTTAAAAATAACGGGATCTCCCATCTACTAGTTCATCCATTTACTTCATCGCTTTTCGATGCATTTAGTATACTAGCATTTGCCCCTGGAGGTGCAAAAGTGAACGTCGTTAGGAAAAGAGTGAATTTTGTAATCCCTTTAGTATGTAACTAATCAATAAAAAGATAAGTAAACCTGTTCCAGTATTGTAGTTTATTCACATTGCAGAATACTCTTATAATCAAAGGCATCAAATAACTCGAAGGTTTTTCTTTAATTCATTATAATCGTAATGAGACAAAAGTAGAGAGCGAGCAAAAACTGCAATAATTAGTTCAAGTAGTTCAAGTAAATACTGGAAACCATCAATTTGATTTAGCATAAAATCTTCAAAAAGGAAGCTTTAAAACCAAAGAGAAATAACTTAGGATCTTGTAAATTAATATTTGTGCGTTGAGTCTATGTTGCCGTGAATACTACATAGCTTGGTCGTGAGAACCAACAAACATAACTCGACCGGTCCACAGAGCATATCGACTTACATTGCAAATTTTCGCGTGGACGGCCTAGTCGATAGCTCGACCTCTTCTACTTAAAAATATTTCTTTTTTCCGAAGAAAGAAGGAGATGTGAAATAAGTGAACAAAAGATGGATCACTTTGAAAAATTGATAGATGTAGCTGGTACTGTTTATTTATGACTGGAACTGGCCGCTGCTTCTTGTTGTGCACACACCTGAACAATTGTTTCAGCTGACACAGATAGATGGTGGTGGAAGTTTTCCCAATTGCATAGTGAGTTTTGAATGTGAATCGTAAGTGTTGTCAGGCTTGATAACTCAGTCATCTTTTCCTCTGTTGTCTTGCCCTGCAGATGAATTGAGTCAGGACGAAATATCTCAATTCTCTTATTAGCAACTGTAAGTAGAGTTTGGAGATGTGGTTGAAGTTGTTCCACTTTGAAGAGGTTGTTTCGGGCTTGGCACAACCATTGCTCTTCACTTTTTTCTAATTTCTCTAATTTTCTATTTTCTATCAGAAGTTCATCTTCGATGGTTCTGCTCATGGTGTCGTCAACTTCTCGGTGTTGTTGATGAAGTTTTTCAATCAAGTCACTTTTCTTCCGCATTTCTGTGAATACATTGCCATAGTGTTTGTACCAATTGCAGAGAACATCAATGACAGTAGTTGCTTGGTCATTATACTGGTTGAGTTGATCATATGCTGAATTAAATGCTTCATATTGTGTCAACATGAGTGATGTTGTTATTGTGGCCTATTCCAGTTGGTCCCTTATGAGTTCTTCTCGCAAATTTGACACAACTATTTGAAATAACTGAAAAGCTTTATCAAGTGTGCTAGTCGTGTCGGAGCTTGCTGGAAGACAAACGAATTCTTGCAATAAGTCTTGACACTTAGCCAAAAATACATTTTGGTCCTCTTGTAATCATTGTATGTGGTATTCAGCTTCTAGTCGTCGATGTCGTTACTCTCGATTAATTGCATCAGCCAGTAAGTCGAGCTTTGCTTGTGTTTCTTCTTGTGGCTTGTATGTCGAGATAGGCCCGAATTGGTTGAGATGTACAAATAATCGACCCAGCTGAGAGATATGATCCAGATGTTGTTGTTGTTGTTGCAGTTCTCTATTGTGGCGTTGTTTGTCTTTACGCTACTTTTTCTTGGACTTCCCTTTAGATTTTGGAGGCTCTAGTTACTGTGTTGAGTCTTTTTGTGTCTCAGGTGCTTTGTGTGAGTGTTGTTTTTCCATTTGTGCTTCATCAATGTTTTGTTTAGCTTCTATTGAGCTGTTTGGTACTGCTTCTGTATTTGTCAACAATGGTTCTTCGACCATTAGTTGATTATATTGTTGTGCTCCTTCCATGGCTGCTTCAGTGGATTGTTCTGTTGCTTTGGATGCTAGTTCTATGGTTGCTTTAGTGATTTCTGCTGGTGGTTTGGTTACTGCTTCGAATATTTCTTGAGCTGGTGCTTCTTGTTCTTGAATTACTTCAAATGGAGTAGTGGTTCCATCAGTAGGGTTAGGGAATGACACATTAATAGCTTGTGTGTCTTCGACTCGGGGAGTAGGGATGGAAAGGGAGCTTTCAGATGGTTCTTTTTCTTGAATTACTTCAGATGGAATAGTGGTTCAGTCGGGAGGCATAGGGAACGACACATTAATAGCTGGTGTGTCTTCGATTCGGGGAACTGGCATGGAAAGGGAGTTGGTAGACTGTTCTGGACTAGCGACAGGAGACAAGACTTATGGTATCAATGGTTCGACTGAATTGAAAATTTCAAGGTCTGGGGGTTGTTCTAGTGGATTGACGACAGGTCGGGGAGGTGAATGGGCTTGCACTAATGGGTTCACTGGAAAAGGGATAAACTGTGAAGTTTCCTTGGAAAAAATGGGACTGGTGGGGTCCAAATTACACTGAAGATGTCTATGATGCATACCAATTTCTTCTGGTGCTGAAGTATTCGAAGGGTTCAATGGATTATTATCTATGTACATAGGTTTCTTAGTGACTAAATCTCGCCAATTTGGGAACATATTGGGAATATTGGTTATGAAGTGCATTAGGTCTTGTTCAGTTTGAAATGTTTCACGAAGAGGGGGAGGAAAAGATTGTACAACAATTGAAAATTGAGTTAATGCTAAAGGTGAAAGTGGAGTAATTACAGGTGTAGAGAAAATAGTGTCTTCCGTCACAATAGTCGGAGACATTGGGGGTGAAATTACAGTCAAGTCGATAGAATCGTCGATCATAAGCTGAACTTTATTTTTTGCTTGTGGTCAAATGCGAGCTTGCTCAGCTTCCAAAAATATCTTAAACTCCTGGTGGACTGGTACTTTATTTTTAGTTGCATCCTCGAGAATTTGTGTTGCACTGTCAAACAATTCTACCTCCTCTTCCTTAGTCGGCTCCTGTATGATCATTTTTCTTTTTCCCTTGCCATGCAATTGTACATTTCGTGCTTTTCGAGCTTCTGCTAACTCATCGGCCAATTGTTGAATGTTGTCACTTGTCAAAGCATATTCTAGGTTGTTGGAGTGACTTTGTTCATCTGAATGTTCATCTATATCTGGAAGGTCTTGATGTGGTGTAAGAGTAAGTACTAGAGGTTGCTGTGTGAACATAGGTTCAGCTTCATATACAAAGGTGTGCATATATAGGTGACCTTCATACTCTTCCTCTTTTTCTTGATCTCCTAGAGGTTCAACTATGGGGACACTGACCTCTCTAGCCTTAGCAGGAATTGTGAGTATTGTATTGCTTTGTATGCTAAGGTCATTGAATATTTCATTGACGGAAGGGTAAAAGTCGAGAGCTTTTGCGGCGCCACCTATGCCCTGCAGGTTCCAGACCTTGGTGTGATCCAAGTCAAGTTGGATGTGTGCCGACGGAGGCAGACTTCGTCGAACATTTTGAGGTACTCTCCATCTGGTGGATACAGTTTTTAGGTTTTGAAACGAGACTTCGAGCCAAATTTTTACTGTTAAGGGGCCTAGCCGACTTCCCCCAAATGTAAAAGACTTGAAATTTTGCATTAACACAGGTCTTTCTAGAAAAAAGTATTTATTTCTTGATGGTCTGAGATGCATCATAGCAATCCAGATAATTAGAGATGGGTACTGAATGGTCATTCCTTCATTTTGACATTGGAGCATATCGTCCGGATAATGTCGGCTAAGTGGTTTCCCCAGTTGCATTGTTTTCCACTTTCTGCCATGTTTAGTACTACCTCTAGCATTTCAATTTTTAGATTTGAACCGCGACCGGAAGTTGATAAAGTGGTCGAAACAATCCGAGCAGCTATCTTAAAATTTTCATATTTCATGTGACATATCACTAATCCTCGAGAGTTTTTTTCCACTCTGGTGCTCTGTAAATTCTTCAATAAACTCTGGTGTAGGTCGAACGGGTACCTCTTCACCTTTATTTGACAATCTTGTAATCTTGTAAATAAGTGCATCATTTATTTCAATTGGGGTATCAAAATATAATTTCCCATTATGAAATTTGCTAACTATGAACTAAGCAATAATATCCTTGAGTCCGCCAAATGATTCAAGCAAAGGTGCTTGCATGTAATTCAGAACTGTAGCAGCGCGCAATTTTTCAGCTTCTTCTCTCCAATGGACTTTTGAATCTTTTCCCCAAATTAGAATGTATTTCCAAGTTCTTCGCCAATGTGTTTCCTGTACCTTAGCATTTCGAACCTACTCCAAGCGGGTTTGCAACGATGTTTGGGATTTCTCTAACTCTCGAACTTTAGCTGCAACTAAACGAGTGGTTGTCTGAACCCTTTTGGGTGCCATGGTTTCTATGCAGTTATAAAGATTGCAAAGGTTTTTTGGTATTTCTTAAGTCTGGTTTTCTAGTTCTTGTTAGAAGAGTGTCCAGGAATACTCGACTTCGGGATTTAAAGAAGACAAGCCTGGCACGTGTGACTGTAAAGTAGATGGGTGTAATAAGGAATGATTTAACGACGGAGTTAATTTTGATTGACAGGCTATCCGTGCCTCGTTAATTGGATGCTTTTCATTTATGTTGGATCATGTCAGGTATGGCTAAGCTGTCGATTGTAATGAATATGGTGATTCCGATTAGTACATGTGGCAACTTGGAAACTTCCATGTTGAAGGGCTTGGTATTGTCGACGCATAGGTTTGATATAAAATTTGGTCGATCTCCAACGAGTTACACATGTGATCGACCTTCGACGAGTTACAAATTTGGTCGACCTCATTTTACTTCTATTGAAGCCAAGGTAAACAATTCTATAATTTTATAAATAAATTTTGTTTTACGATTCTAATTATTCTATTTAATCATCTAATTTTATTTAATAATGCAAATCTATTCATTTAACAATGATTAAAAATATTTAAACACTAATTTGAATACATTTCATACACACAATCCTAAACATCCAAATTACATCATTCAATAGTGAGTTCTTTTCATTTTACCTACTTTGAAGATTAGGTTCTCCATGAGTATATTGGGGCATTTGTTATTTTACCGACCGGGGCTTTCACACATAGTTCCTCGACCTCAACAGTTATGGGTCAATATTTATTTTTGGTCAAATTGTAAAATATGATCAATAACTATAAAGGGCATGTAATCAAGATGACTAATTCAGTGTCATCTGATGTTTATTTTATGCATTAATTGGTCGAGTCTGTAAAAATAGTCGGGTAATTATTTAAAAATATGGTCGATGTAATATTCTTGGGACATGTAGTTTGAGTCTATGCATCATATGGGTGATACAAAAAATTATATTCTATTAGGTGAAGTGATAAGTCATTTTATTTGAGAATATGCGACCAAAAGAAAGTTTCCGTCGATACATGTAGCATAGTATATGTTAAATTTGAGTCTGGTCGAATTTGAAAAATGGTCTCGAGATAAAGTTACTTTGTAGTGGAGTCGACCAAAGTTGAGCCTGGTGGAATTTGAAAAATGGTCGGAGATAAAGTCAATATAGATAAAGTCATTGCGTCTGGTCGGCTTTAAAACATCGTTGGTAGAGTGTTTTCATGGTCGTGTCGACATCGATGTCTGTGTGCATGGTGTTAGACGTTCTTGGTGCATACGAGATTAGAATTGCCTCTGTTGAATCAAGGATGGGAATGGACGGTCAAAAAGCATTTCGGCTGCAAACAAATGATAACCCTGGGCAGAAAATCCATGTCAGAGACGTCATATGTTTTTTATCTAACGCGAAAGGCCAGTTGGATGATTACTGCAAATGATTATACCTGATCATCGTTATTCATATATTTTCTATAAACTGAGTCCGAGTGTTTACTGTTTGCATTCATGTTTGAAAAAGTGGCAGGGTCAACAAACCGAATATTTTCAGTTAAGTTCTACTCATGGAGAGGGATTGAGAAGACAAGGTGATTTTTATACCAAATCAGCCGTGGTTTTATGTGGAGGATAATTACGTCCCCTCAATCCTTGTAAAATTGGACCACCCAGATGAGAGTACCGCCAACGAGCCCGAGGAGCCCAGGAGCCGACAGGTGTACAAGAAAGTTCAACAAAGGAAAAAGAAGGAGACTCAAAAGGATGAACAGCTCTCTTATCAAATCATGGAAATTTTCAGAGATTTTGTTGTTCCCAATAAGGAATTGGCGTTGCCTCCTTCAACAGAACAAGCACAGGTGGCAGATTCCCTGAAGGTGGAATATTTATTCGACCAGCAAGGTCAAATAAAAGCTTAGACGTAAGGTGACGAGTTGTTTATGATATTTTTAATATGCAATATTCTTATATTTTGAGACCATAGGGGGCTTCCTAGCTACTCGAGAGCTGTTGTAGTTATCAGTTACACAATGACACATATAAAATCAGTAAGCCGTGTGTGTCAACACTCCTTTTTGTTGTAATTAGCTTTCAAAGGTGATAGGCTAGTTCATATAGGTGTTGGTACAATTATAATTGTTTTCTGTTAGATAATACGTGCCTCGGGGCCTATATATTTCCATGTAATAGAGATAGAAAAGGGTTGGAAATCAGTGGGTTGACACCTGGGAAATTTAGATTCTGTTTCTGGGATATAGTCCTTAATTGAATTACAGTGTTTGAACCTGGTTTTTTAGGAGAGATTCATGCGTCATCTATCTTATAGTCTGTATTTTCTTTTTCTTATGTGAATTTTCATCTTGTTATTTTACTGTCATTGTATTTTCCTTCCATGTCTGACATTAGTGTGTAATAGTGCAGAATTGTTAGCTATAAGCTTTGGTTATTGTTTCATATATTCACTAAACACTTGCTATAAAGTTACCATTGGATTCGTCTATGTGAAAACTTTGTTTTAGTCACATATTATCAAACAAAATAACTTATCACTTGACCAAATAGCATATAATTTTTCGTTTGGACCCTGGTTCTTATGTGAGCCTTTAAAAATTGGTCGACTGTTAACTGTGTCGGGTAACTTTAGTTTTAAAAAGAATATGGTGGATAGTCGAGTTGGTAGAGCCTTTAAAAATTGGTCGACTTTTAACTGTGTCGTGAAATTGATGGACACGGGTCGGAAGTCAAAATGGTCGGCTAACTTTAGTTTTAAAAAAAATACCTCGGGCCTCTAAAAATTGGTCGACTCTTAACTATGTCGGGTAACTTTACTTTTAAAAAAAATATGGTGGATAGTCGAGTTGGTTGAGCCTTTTAAAATTGGTCAACTTTTAACTGTGTGGTGGAATTAATGCACATGGGTCAAAAACAAAATTGTCAGCTAACTTTAGTTTAAAAAAATATGGTCGATAGTCGAGTTGGTCGACTGTTAACTGTGTAATTTTGTTTTCGATAATATTTGTAAGATATGGTCAGGAGTCAAAATTGTGGGGTCACTTTAGTTAAGAAAAAACATGGTCGATATTCGAGTTGGTCGGGCCTTTAAAAGTTGGTCGGCGTGAAGTTTTCATTGTCTAAACATAATCGACATATGAAACAGTTGATATGAATTTGTAATTTTGTTTTCGACAATATTTGTAAGATATGGTTGAGAGGAAAAATGGTCGGGTCACTTTAGTTTAAAAAAAACATGGCCGATAGTTGAGTTGGTACAGTTGATATGAATTTGTAATTTTCTTTTCCATAATATTTGTAAGATATGGTCGAGAGGAAAAATGATCAAATTGGTGGACACTTCGTTTTATGCGACTGAATTAGTATTGAGCGGGAGTGGTCAACCAAATACAATATAGATAAAGTCACTTTTTAGTGGACTCGACCAAACTTGAGGATCGACCAAAGTGGTCGACCACACACATCACTTATAGTTGACCAAAATTGACAATTCTCATGAAGCATATATTATCGAGACGACCATGAAAACACTCTATCGACCATTTTTAAAAGTCGGCCAGACTCAACTTTAACATATACCATTGCAAAACACGTGGCAGTTCTCCACGTGGGTAATCTTATAGAAGGTTGTTCAATGTCCAATACGTCATTGAATGCTCAAGTCTCTAATCAAAAGTATAGATCTCGTAAGCTTTTTCCATGCAGAGCTGGACCGCCTATTTAGACTGTATCAACCCAAATGCTGGTGAGTTTTGTCGAAAGTCAAGTTGGTCGAGACTTTAAAAATAGGTCGACTTTTAACTATGTGATAGAATTGATGGACACAGATCAGAAGTCAAAATGGTCGGCTAATTTAGTTTTTAAAAAAATACCTCGAGCCTTTAAAAATTGGTCGACTCTTAACTATGTCGGGTAACTTTAGTTTAAAAAAAAATATGGTCGATAGTCGAGTTGGTCGAGCCTTTTAAAATTGGTCGACTTTTAACTTTGTGGTGGAATTGATGGACATGGGTCAAAAGTCAAAATGGTCAGGTAACTTTAGTTTAAAAAAAGATATGGTCGATAGTCGAGTTAGTCGGGCCTTTAAAAATTGGTCGATTGTTAACTGTGTGGTCCAATTGATGGACACGCGTCGACTGTTAACTATGTAATTTGGTTTTCGATAATATTTGTAAGATATGGTCGGCAGTAAAAATTGTAGGGTCACTTTAGTTTAAAAAAAACATGATCGATAGTCGAGTTGGTCGAGCCTTTTAAAATTGGTTGGTGTGAAGTTCTCACTATGTAAACATGATCGACATATGAAACAGTTGATATGAATTTGTAAATTTGTTTTCGACAATATTTGTAAGATATGGTCGGGAGTCAAAATGATCGGGTCACTTTAGTTTAAAAAAACATGGCTGACAATCGAGTTGGTACAGTCGATATGAATTTGTAATTTTGTTTTCCATAATATTTGTAAGATATGGTCTGGAGGGTGTAAGGAGAGGTTGAGCAACGTGAAATGGAGAAGGGATATGAACAAGTTCACGAGCAGTTCTATATAGAAGGTGTTGACGGTTGTTGTTTTCATTTTTCTTTTGAGCATATAGAAGTCTTCTGCGTGCATTATGTTGATCATTGTTATCATTGGTTGTGGACTTTGTGGTGCATAAGGTATATGTAATAATTCAAAGAGTAAACAAAGGTATATTGTAAAGGATATATGCAACATGCATAATTTATGTGAAGTTGTTGCAAGGAAGAAATAAAGACACTCTTGAACATTGTTTATAAAGAAATAAAGTATAGACTTGACAAAGCAATCTAAATTATAAGTACAAATTTGAAAATTGCAAGATAGAATGGAAAAAAGATGTGATTTAACACAATGGTACAACAAAACTAAATAATATAATATTCAAAACTGCTCATTGATGGTTTCAAGTACCACCTATGTAAAAGTGTGTACACATAAATGTGTACTTGGTAAGTACAATCTAGAAAGTACAAAAGTCAGAATTGAAGAGTAGAATGATGTTGGGGAAAGTGTTTGTAAAGGTAGAGTTCAAAGCTTGCGAGAAATTGGACGTTTATTAAGCACAATGTGTTCACTTTCATCAAGAGTATCGACAGGGGACAATGATCGAGAAACCTCTTCTGACATAACAAGAAGCACCTTCAAGCGAGCATTTGAATTAAAAGTCTCTGTCTTAGCTGATAAGGTTAGAAGGTAATGTCAAGCACAAACATGTTGAACAATTTTCAAGAGATGCGTTGGATCATTTGATAGGAGACAAAAATCTTTTGCAGAGACCCCCATGAGTTGTTGCGCAACATCATCAAAAGCTATGATACCGTATAGTTGACCAGTAGCATCCGTGATGTCAAGTTTGAGTATGTATCAGTAAGCACACTCTGTAAACCCCCATCACATTTTGCACAATGCCAAACATTGCCAACTTTGTGGGAAATTTTTTTCATGCATTGTATTCCATCGACAAATAGAGGGCATGCAAGGAAATAAAAGTCATTGTTATTAATATGGGTGATTGTAGCAATCATTGAATACCAAGTTGCCTTCTCAGAGGGTTGGAGAGATTGTAGCACCGAGATGGAAATGCATTTACAAGAGGTAGAAGAAGATGAGTTGGCTTTTCTGCTCAAAGATGGGGAGGCTGAACAGAATCCATTGTCAGCAAACCATGCTTGGAGAACTTCAGCTTCTTCAATATCTGGGTTTATAATGAGGTTGGTGTTTGAGGTGGTTCCAATGGTTTTTCCATTGAATTCTATAACATGCCCACCTTTTATTGCAAGGATAGAGGGAGTATCTAAACCTCGAAGGTTTCCAAGTTGGGCACCCTCAATTGTGCAATGCTCCCCCCAAAGTGTTATATCTATGCTATACCCGGACATGTCCCTCAACCCAATTGTTCGGCGAATGGTTTCAGAGCCATCCCTTTTGTGTATAGTTGATGCAGGGGAAACATAAATCAATTCGGAGAAGGTCAACTATGGAATTGAGCCGTGTAGTTTTGATGTCATGGATAGATTTAAAGTTGAAGCAATGAAAAGGAATAAGTGGGCACTCTTCCAAGCATCGTTGAATTGTTGAGGAGGAGTTAAGGAAAATCTCGAAAGCACTCTTCAAATGGTTGTATGTTGGATTAAATGGTTTGATTGTGCCATTTGAGACTATGTAGACTATGCCAACTTGTATTTGGTCATATAATGAGGTAGCTAGTTCATTGAAAACAAAGATATGAATCTCATCTTTGGTATCACTAACAAGGTCAAACCCAAAAAGTTGACCAGGACCTTTTTGGTTCGTGTAGGTGTTGATTTCAATTCACCATCACAAGAAAGCAAAGGAACAAAACGAAATTAAAAAAACTTCATATAAAACCATGTTGAGGATATTACTATATTAATGTTGGGATTGAATTGGAGTGAAAAGCAGGTGATGAAGGTTCCATAACCATGGAAAGAGTGCAACAATTTACAGTGACGTTCCTCAATATCTTTAGAGTTTCATGTGAGATAACTTGGTATATAAGATAACATAGATGGAATGATAATTTATTTATTTATTTTTTGAAAAATTAATAAATTATTGTGAAGTTTGTCTATGTAGTTGGCCTGGAACTTAATTGCCAATGTTCATTTTGTTTATGAATAGGAATCTCGACAAAATTTAGATTATTTATCAATTTTTTCTTGTAAGTAAGTACCCATGGGCATTCTTGCGACCTTTCATTTACAACTTCTCAATACAATTACTCATTACCAATTTCTCTAACCCCGTAGGCGTCAATGTTTTTTTAAATTATTAACACCTATTTTTTATTTTTATTTTTCTTATATTTCAAATTATTAAAGGCAGGGGCTAAGCTGCACGCAGCTCTTGTTAATCATATGTATGTAAAAAAAAGCGATAATATTAAATAGTAAATTCTTTATATTCTTCATTCCACGTTGTTTTGAATTCACCACATTTTCCCTAGTCCTTTACATTAAAACCAAATTCCAATTATTTATTGAATATTCCACATAAATTTGAATAATTATGCATGATGGTACTTTCTTTCTTACAAATCAGTTTTTTCTAAATTTGAATGATTTATTTGACTATATACATAAATTCACAATATACATTCTTTTACTTTCAATTAATTTAAAATTTTAATAAATCTTGAGAAAAACAAGTTTCAATCTTTAAAATGTTATTAGTCCCTATAGGGCCAGGGTAACTATTGTGTTCGATTTAATTTGACTTCCTATTAGTTTATCTTTGACTTTGCATATTTGTGCATATATCCTATACTCTTTGACATTGTTGATAAATTTATGCAATAATTATTTCATTCCATATTATTTAACTGGAATGCTATTGGCTCAAACTTTGAACGTTTATTGTTGGATTGGCGGCATAGCTCTTGGGAACAAGGGTGGTTAATTGATGTATTATTTAATGTTAGTGCTTATGTGTAAGGTGTAGCACAAGTTTCAAGATTGCCACCGTTTTCTACAGCGCCCTTCCTCGTTCATCGCCATCGCTACCCTTTACCGTTCATCGCCACCGCTTCATTGCCTCTCCTTTCATCCTCACTTTGCTTCTCCATTCCAAATTTCAATTGCGGTGATGTTGTGGGTGGAAAGAACCTTAATGAATGCTTTCTCAGGTTGATAGTAATTGCGCCTAGCTCCGATGGTGGAGAAACTGCTCGATCAATCACTGGGTATGACAGTAGTCCTCAACTGGCTATGAAACTTAAACGTTAAGGGGGATGCTACCTTATCCTCTACAGACCATGCTTCTATGGACTTTATTATTAGCTTGCAAACCTAAAACATGGCAAATTTTCATATATTGCATTTGTAGCTAATGCAATGTATTGCAGTTTTAACTAATCTTTTTGACATGCTTTAAGTGCACTTGTAGACTTTCGTTCTTAGATTGTGATGCTATTCACCGTCCTGGAAAGACTTTTCACCGCCTAGCTGGAAACTATTCGTTGCCTAAAAACCCATCATATTATATATACTATTTACAATCAAATTATATATTGTTTGTAATTTCTATATTATATGTTGGAGCAGCATTGGCAACCTCTGGAGCAATTTCTGTAGAAGTTCGGAAGCATCTGTAAATCTTATGTAGCACACAGAGTAGTTCTAAAGCAGCTTCAGCTTGAGCAATATTTGTCTCGTCTAAGGCTTCTTGATGTCCAGCAAACCTGTCACAAGAAGGTAACAAGTTCATATATTTCAAAGTTAATAGTTCATATATTAAAAATAATTATTTTATGCAACATCCCTTGCATACTTTTATATATACAAGTTCAGAAACGCAATCCGTGTTTATAGTTTATGGAATTGTATTGGAATAGAAAATTTATTAACATATTTTCAGTTTTAGCATTGAAAATATTATGCCTTTGCTAATATAAACACTAACTAATTAAAACTCAGGAAACAAACTACATGAAGCTTAGTTTGTTGCATATTCATGGGAAAAAGCTTGAAAATATAGAACCTGAACATGAAACTGTAAATCTCAAGAGACTAACCTCATCCAAATTTTGGTTGAGCCTTTCCCAATCATTAAGTTTGCAAGGGAAATTGTAGGAGACCTTCACCAAAGGAAAGTGCTCTCCTTTCATTTCTAGATTAAACAATAGCAGTTGATTCGGTTGAATTAGTGGAAGAAGAAGTTGATTCAGTGATTCAGTTGGACTTGGCTAATGTTGTTTTGGTCCCAAACTACTATAAACCGCTATAGCAGTAGCCGTAGTAGCTGTGGTAGGGCGCACAAATAGAAAATGAATCATGACCTACTAAAACATTACAATTTCACTAATTTCTGTCAAAAAAACACTAAAAACTACCTGTGGTTGCCAACCCTAATGGTACCAACCCATCTCCTCCTTCTCCTTTTTGTTACTCCATATTTTTATATCTACAAACAATTTTTTTTGTCAACGCAACGTCAACACTTATGTTCACAAATTTTAAGTTTTATGAGTAAATGGACTTCCCATCTTCTATTTTCATTAATATGGAGTACAAGTCAGATTCTACATTCTGAAAAATATGTTTTATTGGAATAGAATAGCACTATGTGTACAAACGGGAGCATATGGAAATATTAATCTCCTTCGTGCCTCATATGGAGAAAGGAAGTTAAAAAAAAAAAAGATAGGTACATTTTCATAATATTCACAAATCCTGTGGCATCAACGAGTCATACAAAGGGAAGTAACCAAGAAAAACGTTTCTTCTCCTTTTGTTGCAATGCCTTCAATGAGAAGAAGAAAATCCAAGAAGGATTTCACAAGAGAGAAGAAAAACTAAATAAGGCTTTAAGATAGAGAAACATCAGGTATATCTCCACAGATGTTTAGGCTCTCTGGAGTGATTCAAAGATATGTCGGTCCTTACCACAATTATACTCTAATTTATTTTAACATTATATATGTATGTGTATAGTAGCTAAGGAATTTACTACTTACCCTCTGGAAAATATGTTTTCCAAGCGCTTCCCAGATGATTAATTTGATTTTCCATGGAGGTAGGCTTTCTTTTATGGTTTTGATGAAAATGGCTTCCAAATTAGATCAGAAATAAAAGAGAGGGTTGCTTCTTCAACTTGGACAATGCTTTCATGTCCTGAAATTAATGGCAGTCATCTGAGTTTATTTACTCAACTTTACTTCATTGGGAGCAATAGCTTGCATTTAAGCTATCATTCATACCCTAACCCCAACATCCGTTCTTTCCTGTAATGATAATTTAATCGATTTATTGTGGTGGATTTGTAGCTACTCTTCCTATGGAAGGATAGTCAATGGCTTTCCTTTTGACAAGATTCCCTATTTATGCTGGCCATTACCACCAGGTCTATCCTTCTTGCGTTCGAGTCAACTTCGTTATCTCATTCGCTCCACCACAGTGCCATCGAGCTGCATCTACAATTCATTGTTCTCTTTCCACAACTACGCATTGTCTCTTACTCTTGGCATAGAACAGAATTTACAAAATGTTAATCTTGACATTATGGAGGTGAGGAAGCCTTGGTCTAGATTTTTCCAAGTTCAATGTAATTACATGGCGACGTCATTGTTCCATCTGTCTTGAGTTGCATGACGACTATGTTCCATCTAGCCTAAGATGCATGCCAGTGTTTGTGTTTTTTGTGCAATGCATTGTACATTGCCTCGTGCATTGCATTGTACATAAGTTTCATATGTACTGGTACTGATGTTTGTGTGGCAGCGTGTTAATTCAAAATATTGTATAGTGTCCACTGGAAATGTTAGGTGTCTGTTCTGGATAGTCTTTGTGAAATTTGTGCTAAGGAATATAGTGGATGGTACAGCCAGTTGTTCCTTGCACTTGTAAAAGGTATTGTCCCACTTAATATCCCCATAGTTAGTGTTATTTGCTCTGTTAATCAAAACAACTAGGTGTTATGAATACGAGAACTTCTTAAAATCGATTATTCAATTATATATATTAAAGGTCATACTCCTTGTCGATTTCAGCTTGTGCATCCATTGTTAAGTAAGCTTTCTTCTTAGTTCTAGGTTTCAGATATTATATTTAGTTTTTTGGATATGCAAATTCATGGACCATTATTTCTTTTGTCGATATGCTTTCAATTCATTCTATGAAGTCTGAATATTATTGGTTGGAATTTGGGGAATTGTAGTAGAGTAGTTATTTGTGACATTTGATTTTCTAGATTGTAAATTTTACAAATAATTTGATATAGACATCTATCTAATAAATTTATAGCAAATTCAGTTTTTGTTTTGAATTGCAGGATTGGATTTTGTGTTTTGGCGCACCTTTTATATTTTTGAAACTGATTTTAACACATTTTAACAGGTTGAAACCGTTTTCACGAAATTAGATAATATATGATGGTGTTCATCAACCTTGCAAATTCTTTACACCATGTATGTATTGCTTCTTGATTGTCTTCACAACTACTTAGCCTGTTTTATGAAAGCTACGACATCTTGTCAAAAGAATTGAAGGATAGCCCTTCCAATATAATTTGTAGAAATTGCAGGTATTATCTATTTCTGGAAGTTTAGGTTGAATTTGAACAAGTAAATTTTAACAAAAAAAAGGAAAAATGTTGGCTAACACCACCCTCCAATCCATTTCATAAACGTTAAAACATAGGCGATATCAAAGGATTCAGCTTCCAGTCCGTTGTGTCTATTTCAACAATAAAACACAATAAATCCTTACAATACAAACATATGACAATAAACACTTAAGAGGAGAACTTAAAGTTGGAGCAAGTGGTATTAAAGCCGAGCAATGTGGAGAAGAATCCAAATAGGTTATTGGTTATTTGCGATATCAAACTCTAGAAGGTTATCTCGCATCTGATGAGTGCTGATGAATACAACAAGCTACATGCTTTTCCAACCTGGAGATGTTTGACTGTATAATTTTAATTAAATTAATGGTTCAAAGTTCAATTTTCTTATTGCATTTGCATTTTAAAAATTAATCGTTTTAAATTTTAATATACCTGAAGTTTTAATTACATTAAAATTAGTTTATTTATGTTAGTAAAAAGATTAAAGGATAATTGATAGTAGTATTTGGTTGATATTTGCTATTTTAAAAAGTTACACATCTTTTGATATCCACTTGCTCTAAACACTACTTTCTTCATTTGTGTTCTTCCCCATGTTGAAACTGCCCTTCATCCAATTATGCGTGTTTTTGTTCTCTATAATTATTTTTCTTCACCACATCGATTTAGATTCCAAAAGACCTTTAGAATATTATATAAAAGTCTTTTTAGAAATGTCACAGCAAGAAGCATTGGAATGGACTTTCTATTCAGGTTTGGCCGTATGTAGTGAAATATTTGTAGAAGCCTACTTGATGAGACTGTCCTAACCACCTTTGACTGCCCAAAGTACGGTTGTTAAGGAGCCTTTTGCCCTTGAGAGTGTGATATTATTTTGTATATCTTTATACAACTTTATTGTCTATTTTTTCTTTACAAATTGTTAATGACACTCACAAACAAACTTCTTTTCTATAACCTTATACAACTTTATTATCTAAATTTACTTTGTTAATTAGGTAGGGACTAAGTTGCCCTGCAACACTTGTTTATAATATAGTGTTATCCATTCTATTAACGTGCTTTTTGAATTTAATTTAAAATTTTAGAAAAATTAATGTTCAATAGCTTTTCTTTGCATCATAGTCTTCTCATAATACTTTATTAGCATGCCTTTAAAATGTTAATTTTAATTGTTACTATTAAATATTATAATTTTAATATCAAATATGAAATTAATAAATAATTATGATTAATTATTTATGACATTTTTTTTTCCAAGGAAAAAAGCGTAGTTTCATTTAAGTAAAATCAAATTACATATTGTATAAAAGATTCTGTGAGCTTTTTCAAAAATAAGCTTTTCAGCTTGTGTGTCCAAATATATGCAGTATATGTTTCGATCTGGTGGGATACATATTAAAACCATCTGTAAAATAGTGCTATGAATAGAAGAGAACCAGTCCTATGTAGCTGTAGAAATTGTCGATCATAAGATAGAGATGTTGTTCAAAAAAGTGGAAAATTTTGCAGATTTGGACCTTCGATAAAAGGTCTGTGAAAATATTCCTGAAAATTGTCATTTTGTTGTTCTGCTATTCTCCATTGTCCGTGCGGAAGAGTCAACCCCAACTTTGAGAGTAGGTCCGCATCCACGTTGCGTTCCCTGAAAACATGATTGCAAATGAAACTGTCAAACAGGTCGGCGATTCTGAGAGTGTCCTCAAGGATAGTGTGCAGTAACAAATGATGGCATTGTTGGGATTTTTTAATCCATTTAATAATGATCATGGAATCGCCAAAGACTTGTAGATGTGTTCAGTGTTTTTCCAATGTAAAAAGAAGCAGTAGTTTGAGCACAAATAGCTCCACAAAATTGTTTGTGCCTCTACCAAGGCCCATTTGGATCTTGTAGAAGTGTGTGGTAGAGAGATACAGTATGGCACCTCCCCCGTAGATACTGTTTTGGGACGCACCATCAAAATATGCCCAGGGAGTGTTTGGGATGATAATTTCAGCAATGGGAGTATGAAGGGAAGGGGTGGGATCGTCCCGTGGAAAGTGTGAGAGGATCGATAGGGAATGGCCGATCAAAATTGAAGGAATGGTGCTTTTGTCACAAAATATCAATTGATTGCGGGCAAGCCAGATGCCCCAAATGCTAATCAATGGAAGAGCTTTTATAATTGAGGTATTAGAGAAGTCGACCCATGATTTCCAAGCAGCTTTTAAGTTTTTACCCCTCCACTGGTCTGCCGAAGGGTGAGAGTGTTTCAACTCCAACCAAATGTTTTTTGAGTAAGTACATTCCAGAAAAAGATGAGTAATGTTTTCTTCCGCCTATTTGCAGAGTATGCACTATCCCGGTTCTTCAATATGTTTGTTTTTTATATGATCCCAGGTGGGGATATGGTCCGCAAGAGAACACCACATGAATAATTTTGACTTGTTTGGGCAGTGTGCTTTCCAGACTGATTGCCACCACCATTTCGGCTCCATCAATTGTTGTTTAAGCTCCATTATGTATTTGTAACCCAATTTTGGTGCATATTTACCATTTGAGGCTGGTGTCCACATGATTTCATCATCATTGTCGGAGATACGAGCATGTGACATTCTCAAGGTCAGAGTGTAGTTTTCCCAATGGTTGTGTAGATCCACCAGAATATGAAGAGCTTCAGCAGTGATCCAACCTTATTTCCATACACTAGTAGTAAGTGGATCAACAACTTGAGAGAGGTGAAAGTACCCGTTCTGATGGAGGGATTGGATGAGTGGAGCTGGAATTAAATGTTTGTTTTGACATCTAATCCAAGGATCAGAGCCAATGCGGATCTGTGTTCCAGAACCCACTTTCCAAGCAAGGCCCTGTGTGATGAGCGGTAGAGAGTCCAGCATTGCTTTCCATATGACCGACATCCCTGATCTCGGCTTTTTTGGATTCTGAATCCAATTTAGGATGGATGAGGGGGAAATGTATTTTTGAGTCACTACCTCAGTCCACAGATTGGTAGTTGAAAGCATTCTCCATCTCGCCTTTGCTGCAAGAGAGGTGGAAAAGGTATGTATGTGCTTTAGTCGCCAGCCCCCCAGAGACTTTGGCACAGCAATTCTCTCCCACTTGACCCATGGAGTAGTGGTGTTTTCCGCATGTCCAGACCAGAGGAACCGGAAGCAAATTTTCCTAGCCCTATCCTTGATTCCCTTAGGGATCCAAGCCAACAACATCCAGTAAACAGGTATGGCTTCAAGAACGGACTTTACAAGAACCAGCCGCCCAGCCCTAGATAGCCATCGGTGGCTCCATAATAGGGTCTTTTTTCCAATTTGGAAATGAGCCAATTCCAGTCACACTTTTTGTATCCATTTAGTTTCAAGTGCAAACCCAAATATTTTAGGCCATCGCTCAAAAGAAGACATTCAAAGGGAAATAGAGTGGTATACCTGTGTCTTTATTCTTCAGACAGGCCATAAAGTGTGATGGTGGATTTCTGAATGTTTATGATCATACCCATGGCTCCTTGGAATAGAGTGAGTATTGATTTTAGTTATTCAGCATCCCCAATAGAACCATCACAGAAAATGAGAATGTCATCAACAAAAAGTAGATGAGAGAGTCGAAAATTATTAGTTATTTGTAAACCATGGAAAGTGCTATGACGAATAGCATCTTTGATAGCCCTGCTAAGACCCTCCACCACTAGGAGGAAGAGAAGTGGGGATAGAGGATAGCCCTGTCGAAGCCCTCTTTCCGCGCAGAAAAAATTGGAAGGGGAGCCATTGATTAGAATCGCGAAGGAGGCAGTGGTGATGCAGCTCATAGTCCATTTGATGAAGGCATAATCAAATCCAAGGTGTGTCATAAGAAGACGAAGGTAGAGCTAGCTGACTCTATCAAATGCCTTTGAGAGCTCAATTTTGATTACAACCCCCTTGATACCCTTTGATTTTTGAGAGTGTGGGCCTTCCTGTGCGACCCCAATAGCTTCATGAATTTGTCTGCCCTCCAGGAAACCAAGCAGTTCTTTGGAGATAAAATTTGAGAGAATAGTTTTTAGTCGCTTTGCCACTACTTTGTATGTGATATTGCAGAGTGATATGGGACGAAATTCATCCATAGTAGCAGGTTTATCAGAATTAGGAATTAGAGCTATGAAAGTGGCGTTAAGTGGTGGATGTATATGTCCCCCAAGCCTGGACTCCTCAGCAAGTTGTAATAAGTCTAATCCAATAATGTCAAAAAACTCTATGAAAAATTCAATAGTCCAACCATCCGGGCCAGGGCTCTTGTCCTGTTGGAAGCTTAAGAGTGTGGATTTTAGCTCCTCTTCAGAGATCTCAACCATGAGGTGCAGATTATCCTCTTCAGTAACGGCTCCCGAAAAAAATTAAGAGAGTCTGATAAATTCTGCAATCGTAGCCCAGTTATCATTTGAGAAGAGTGCTTTGAAGTGTGTAGAACCTAGAGAGGCTAGTTCTTCAAAGGAGGAGAAGTTTTCTCCATTTTCATTCGAAAGTTCCCAAATGGTATTTCGAGACTTTCGTCCTTTAGCATATGCCTGGAAAAATTTAGTGTTTTCATCCCCATTTTTCATCCAGATAGATCTTCTTTTTAGACACCAGACAGCCTCCCTCTCAAGAAGAATCTTGTTTCTCGTGCTTTCTAGGGTTTTAAGTTGAGTGGTGGAGTCCGTCGTGGCGTAACCTCCTCCTTCTCTATCCTGTAATTTGGCCAGCTCTAATTCAACCTTGGATAGTTCCAAGGTATCCTTTGCATGTTTTTTGTTTGTCCAATCCTTTAGAATTTTCTTGATCCCGGATATGTTTTTGACAAAATGTGGTGCTGCATGTGTACCCGCTTCGTGCTGGAAGGGAATCCAGTTCTTTTTAATAATGTTAGCCACTTCCTCCTCCTTAATCCATGCTGCGCAGAGTTTGTGGGGACCAGGCGGTTTCCTGGTATTCCCCATGATCTCAAAAGAGATGGGATGATGATCCGAGATACCCCCAGAATAAACCCATTGTCGCAACCTGAGATGTTGTGTAACTAGGGCTTCCGAGATAAGAAAATGGTCCAGTCTCTTTGAGATACAGTCTCCCCTGGTTCTGTGGTTGTTCCAAGTAGGTTTCATAGTGGGAGGGTTATAGTAAATGAGATGAGTGTCGATTAACAGGTTTGCAAAGAATCCAGCCATATCATCACCCCGAGTAAGGAGACCCCAAATCTCATGGTTTCCAAGAGTAAAATTCAAATCCCCCCCAATGATGGTGTTGTCCCTAGAGAGCATGGAGTTCCTCCTGATGTCTTCCTAGTAAACAACGTGATCAAGGTAGGGCCCGTAGATGTTGATGATTTTGAAGGCCCTGTTTAGGCCAAAGTGGTGGAATTCAATTCCCATACCTGAGGAGAAGCCCCAGGTATTATAAACTTTGATCGAAGAGTGTCTCCATCCTGTTGCAAGGCCCTCTAAATGAACATGAGCAATAATAGAAGTGAAGTCGTAGGAAGGGAAGGAGGAGGTGAGGAGTGCCAGAATGTCAATATTAGAACCCATGGTTTCTTGTAACAAAAAGATGTCAAGCTGTTGTAGAGTTATCAGCCGTTGTAGAGCAATTTTTTTGGGCTTACTTGCCAACCCCCTACAGTTAAAAGACAAGATCTTCATGGGGGGTCCCCAGGGTGGGTGTGCAGCGCTCTAAGTGCCCCAAGGATTGATTTTTGTTTGCTGTCCGTAAGTTCCAGAATGGCTTGCTGTTGTGCCGAGGCAAAAAGGGAGGGTCTACCATGACCACGGGGGTGTTTACGAGGGGGTGGGTTAGGGCCCAAAACCGTGCCCTGGGGATGAATGTTCTAAGAGGGAATGTCCCTAGTGTGTAAGTGAAATTGAATCGGTGGTATAGGGAGCACAATGGGTGGGAGAACCGAGGAGCGGTCCAAGGAAATGGGGATCGACACAGTGGTAGTGATAGTGGTAGGAGGTGAAACAAGGGGAATAGTAATGGGGGTGCCAGCAGAACCCACAATGTCTAGATGTAGAGAGCAAAAAGTAGAAACAACAGTGGTGACAATAGAATCAAGTTGTTCGGTCATACCCATGGAGATTGCTGTAGGAGAAACCCTTCTGCATGCCGAAGTCGATGCCGGTGCAAAAGCTACAGTGGACCGAGTCGGAAATTGAGTGTGCTTCCCGGTGCTGTCCATAGTGATCGTGGTCTCACCAGCAGAAAATTTTCCAGTGGAATGCAGGTTTTTACCCCCCATACCCGTCGAAGCAAAAAGGCCACGTTTATCAAGTTCCCCCCCCCCTGCCAAGAGTTGAACGAACAATCCATTTGCGCGTGTTGTCAATTTTTGGTTGGAAAGAAAGGCGGCAGTGCTTTGCAAGGTGTCTAATCCCATGGCAACGTCGATGGCAGTGAAAAGGAATTCCCTCATAATCCAACTTCTGAACCCTTTGTGCCAAACCCCAGGTAAGATTGATATGTGGATGAAGTCCTTCACGAACATTTATGGAAACCAGGATGCGGGCCACAGAATATAGCCTGGTGTGTAGAAAAGACATATCAGCAAGAATGAAAGCTCCCAGGGCGTTACCAATGTCCTGAAGGGAATCCATGTTCCAAAACTCCCAGGGTAAGCCCGGAAGATGAACCCAAACAGGGATGAGGTCAAACTTTTCTGTATCTGCATCAAACATCGGGGTCCAACCTTTGAACAGTATAAGAGTGTTTCCCAGACTCCAGTGAGAAGCAAGAAATTTCCTAGCATCCTCATGAGAACAGAATTTAAAGACGAACCACCCTCGAGACAAGACCATAACCTCAGGCTAATAATCAAAGAGTTGGTTCCAGTTTTTGGTGACCCAGCCATCCAATTCCTCTGCGCGGGGGTATTTCCCTCGAGCTCAACCAACGATGAAAGTCTCTGCCATGTGAAGTGTGTTTGCAACATATACATTTTTTCCACAAACCAGATTAATGGAGTCCCGAGCACTCTTCAGGAAGTTTCCATTCTGTTTGCTGGTGGGGGGAATCGCCCTATTCCGTGATGGTGAAGGTCAGCTGCTTGAACTAGAGCCAACAGTGCAATGAACAATTGGGGGAGGACCAGGATGGGGTGGTGTGCTGAGTAGGGAGTTGAAAAAATCATCGAATAATGGAGAGAGCGGGTTTTCAGATGTACAGGGGTAGTGAAAAGGAGCCGAGAAATCATAAGGTGGATAACCACTGGCTCCGAGCTCAGAGAAGGCAACATTTTCAGGTGGTCGTGTATCCGACATTGGTTCAACATGAATGATCATGGAAGCGGTAGGTTGAGTGAGACCTAGCATACTACCAAAGGGAGAGTTTTGATGTTGAAAAAGAGGATCCCCAAACCCCAAATCTTGTAGACCCGGATCGAAACCACCCATTTGGTTAATGTCCCCTGAAGAACACAGGTGGTCAATGGGTGTTTTTTCCACTATCGATTTCTCCCCACCAGTTGGAAAGAGACCGTCAGATCCTTCGTCGAGCTGCTACAGAGAAGAGATAACCGGCGTGGAAACCGCTGCAGGAACTCGGAGGGTTTGTGTAAAAATAAATTCAAGGTCAGAGTAAAAAATAGAATTACCCTTAGATGGATCCATTGTATAGTCCACCACATCCACCGAATGGTAATCTGTGTAGTCCTCCGCGTCATGGCATGAGCCTGTTAGTGGGATCCATGCAGCTACCATAATAGTACAGTAGGGTTTAGCAGGGTGCAGCCCCTACGGGCTGCGGAACCCTAGACCAAGCCATCTCCCCATTTCACTATGCGCTTAGTATCAATTATTTATGACTTATATATATATAAGCAATTTAGAATGAAATACTTTATTAAACAATTTTAATATTAAATCTGAAATTAATAAATAATTATGATTAAAAAGATGAATTATATTATTCTCAGTTCATAAAATTGTTGTGCTTTTATACATATATCTAATTAAATTTATTTTGATGGCGTTCTACATATTCAATCCATAGATCACATGATCACACATGTTTCAACATAAATTGGTCATCGGATTTGAGTAACATAAATTGGAAAAGTTAGCGAGAGTAACAAGGTGCTTTACACCCTAGTTTGAGAGAGATATATTGAGTCAATTCTAAATTTTACAATTGCTTCTCAAGAAAGAAATACATCTCAATAAATTTGATCCCTCTTAGTGCTTGATAGATCTAGGTTTAAGATGGATTTTTCCAACTTATGCCATAATATTCAGTATCACATGTATATTTTTTCTTAATTATGTTTAGAAGTTTCCATAACAACCTAACATGTTTTAATAAGTTTTGTTTTATTTTACACCTCATTCTACAATTTGGAAATATGGTACATTGAAGTATCAGTGCATGTATCAAGTTTGCCACCAAACTCATAGATCGTTTTGGATTCCATTTTTGTTTGATATGTGAGGATGATTCCTTTCTATTTTTTTTCAATTTAAATATAAATGATTTAAATCCAAATAAAAATCCATTTTTTGTTGGACAATAATGCTCCACCTAATAAATGCAATAACTAATATCAAGGGATAATTGTTGTTTATGAATACAACTCATATGTATGTGTTGTTAAGACTAAATTACGTGTAGGTTTAAGAGCAATTATAGGGTTTTCTGTTAGTGTAGAGAATGCATTTGTGTATAAATATGTGTATCCTTGAATAAATAAAATATATAAATATTTGTGTGGAACTCTCTTGTCTTGTATTGTTGCATCTCCCAATTATATCATGGGATCACAATGGGACTAGACTTAGATACCTTATGGAAATCCTAGGAAGATTAGATACTGTGGTATGTAATCCTTTTTAATGTAGATAACAATAGGTTAGAATAGATTTATGTTAATTATCATAGAGTATTTATGAATTTGAAATTTGTCATTAATTTATGTGTGCAGTTCTATTGTGTTCTATTTGTGTGTGAGACCTCTGTAGAGGTGTGTGTGAGGCTATGAGATTTTTCTATCAATAAGACTCTATTATTCTTTAGTTGGCACACTGTTGTTGTGTAAGTGAGAGCTAGGAATGAGGCAAGGTGCTCCAACAAATTCAATGGAGGAAAAACACTCAGATGAAGGGAGGATCCCCCAGTAAGAAAAGTGAAAAAAAATCGTCAACCTAGAATACTTCAACAAAGATTGATGTTTTGATTTAAGGAAGAAACCACATGAGAAGTGAAAGAGCGGATCAAGCAGAGAGACACCAAACAACCGTCTTATATGTTTCTTCAAGGAGAATCAATGGATAGAGCCATTGGTAGAGGAGATCAGTGGATTTTAAAGCTGGAGAGTTGCATTTTCAAATAAGGGATCACTACCAAAGTTAATCAAATGAGATAAGCCAAAGGAAAAAGAAGAATTTGTTGCTTTCTAACATAGGAACCATGAGTAAGAGTAGATGAATAATGTTGGAAAAGAAGAAGACTTGCATGATAGAGGAGAGGGAACAAATCCTTTCAAATTTTTATAACACATCATTCATAGCCTCACTTGCATAGGAGAATTTCCAAAGAACCTTTATTCCCATAATACAGAAACATGGTTATATTAGTTTCAAACTTTGACTTCATTAGAGATTTTTATTATAGAGAATTTTTAAATTAATGCAAGCATGTTAGAATTAAACTAGTTGAAGAAGATGACAATAGAGAAAGAAATTATTTTTTAGTCTTGAAGAAAATGTATCTCCAAAGCCATAGGGGGGATTTCAAGTTCAACTTAAGATGGATGGTTTCCTAGATATTTTAAGAAGTTGGAGGATTGAAGAAACTATATATCTCATTACGGTTATGAGACACGCATGTGGGGATTATTTCCCAATAGTTCAAGGGAGATCTGTGATATGAAAGTTTGATATCATATAGTTATGAAGGTTATGAGACATTTCAAGTGTTAATGGTGTCCAATGATGTTAACTTAGATCACATCTAGGAGACTAAACTTTTTGAAGTAACAAGAGACAACTTGATGGAGTTTGAAGCTTGCAAGGTTTAGAAATGGTGAAAGATAAAAAAAGATGAAGATGAAGACTTTCAATCATGTTTTGTTATCATTCAATTTTTTGTACTGGCACATTAAGAGGGGGTTGGAGAATAATTCTCCATATAACAAATGCAATAACTAATATTGATGGATTACTATTGTGTATGAATACAACTCATACATATGTGTTGTCAAGAGTAATTTAAGTAGTTGTTGGTTTAAGGGAAATTACAGGGAAGCTTGTTAGTGCAGAGATTGCAGACTTCCAATGGGACTATACCAATGCATTTGTGTATATATTTGTATCTCTGAATATAAAAAATATAAAAATATTTATGTGGAACTCTCTTGTCTTATATTGTTGCATCTCTCTTCTCTATCATTTTTTCATATTGTTTTATTACAAAAAATATTAAAAAAAATTGCACCGATACATTTCAATAAATATTCATGAGAATACATTGCACTAATACTTGTACTCCTTCATAACATGATGCCTCGTAAATAATCTCTCAAAATCCTTCACAAACATTTTTACAAGCAACCACACGAGTAGCTTGGAGGATGCAACAATATGGGTAGTTGCAGGTTCCCTTGTCAATCTCCTCAAAAACATCACAATGACAACACTCTCATGGAAAATGAGGATTGCGCCTCTGTAAAACCGAGAGCTTGACCTATTGAAGCTCTTCTCCAACCATAAAAATTCCGTAGTGGATGAATCTATGGCGTTCCTCACCATAGCCACATCCCACTAGGAGGTGGATGAAGTAATGGGGAACACATGGGTAGTACCATGATGTTTTATCTCTATCTTAATCCTGTGACCACATGTAGATAGGTTTTCTTCAATCTAAACTAAGAGACTCCTTCAAGTCATTTATATTACCATAACTTAGTTTCACTTTGTTAATCATGACAAGTATAAGCTTCAAAATGTTTTCTTAGCTTCTAATTCATAGAAGTTATAAAATTTGTAAATCAATTCATTATGAATTCATAATGGTTTTGGGCATTTATCTATTTAGAGATGCACATATGACAGCATGGAATGAATTCACCATAAGAATACTATTAAAATGATTTTGAAGTGCTTCTTATGTTGAAGTACTTGTAGGAAGAGATGATCAATGCTTGACACCAACTAGCCTTGCAATTATCGAAAGAAGATTCTCCATGCTTCAACAACACCGGTGCCAATCCAACTCACAAGTTTAAAAAAAGTGCCTAACACCAAATAAATCTACTAACATTCTCGAGATTGACTCTAGCCCTCAAAATTGCCCTTGCAACAAATAAATCTATCAACATTCTCAACATTGAATCTATCCCTCAAAATTGTGTTTACATCTTCAAGCAATCAATAAGAGGGTCAAGGTTTTCATATGAAAAAAACAACATTTGCCAAAGAATTCAAAGCCATTGAAGAAACATTGGAGCACTCAATGCAAGTGAGCTTGAGGGTTTGATTAGGGAAAATCAATATGGACCCCACAAGAGTGTAATAAATAGTGTCTATTTTGTGATATACATGGTTGGATTTCCAAAACTTCAAATCAAGGTATATATCCTAGTGTGTACAAAATTTATTACATTGTTTTGAAGTACATATGATACATATGATTTGCCTTTCATTCCTAGTATTAGGGATCTTAGTGATAGTTAAATTTTCATTACTTGTATTATGGATTTTAGTGGAAATTAAATCAAACGATCAATAATAGTGATGTCAAATCACTGCAATATATCTACAATCAGGGTTGAAATTTGATGGGTAAACTTGACTTGGTTTTGACCCATTTTATTGCTTGTGAAGAAGCCTATTTAAAGGTTTCCAAGATAAACCTTCTTTGTCATTGTGGGTGATTGGTTTAATCATTATGTTTATTATGTTTTTTTGTTTATTATATTTTTTAAACATTTTATTTTTCTATTATATGAGGCAAGATATGAGAATTCAATGTTTGATATAGTCATTATAAATGTTATTAAAAATGAAACACTTTGTTCAACTCTACAATGTAAAGCGAGAGGAAAAATGGAGTGCTCTGGATTGCCGAAGATTTTTTTAGGGTTTTTGTTTCGCTGCGAGGGTTTGCATCCCATGACAATCCCTGGAGGGGGCGGATCCCCCTACTCCTCCTCGCGCCAACAATATAGTATGGCTGCGCAGGGCCTGTCGCGTCAACCTAAGGATACTCGTGAAAGAGATCCAGAGAATGATGGCCTTGGACGTGCCAATCACGGCTCAGGGAAAACCCATGGGGGGTGTCTTCCCAAAGCCAAAGAGATCCCATCTCTACAGATAAGATCGAAAAAACTGCGGGAGCATGTGGAGCAATGGAAGGAAAAGGCCCTAGTCGGGAAGTTCATAGGCATCTGGCCCAAGGAAAAAGACCTAACCAGATGGATCATGACCACATGGAACCCTAAGTGCGATTATGATCTACACGTTGGAGCTAACGGTTTTTTCACAATAGTATTTTTCAACCAAGAAGAAAGAGACCGGATTGTGGAAGGAGGGCCATACTTCTTCTTCTCTGCAAGGTTGTATCTCTGCCCATGGAAGGAGAGATTCAACCCTGATAAGGAGGACCTCAACATTGCTCCAGTCTGGATCAAGTTGTATTCCCTCCCCCGTGAGTACTGGGAACCAGAAATCCTACAGGGTATCGGTAATGCATTGGGAAAATTTGTGAAGGCATCTGAACAAACTCTTCAAAGATGTTACACTTCGTTTGCTTGGATATGCGTCTACATGGATCTAGCACAAGCTCTCCCAGACGCCATCAACCTGATGTGGGATGATGAGGAATGGACCTAGCCACTGGACTATGATCACCTCCCATTTCGTTGCCGCGGTTTCCATGAGTATGGCCACCTCAGCCACGACTGTCCGCAGAACATCAAAAACCCCAATCTCGCCTTGGATACAATAGAGAAGGGGATAAAGGTAGATATGGAAGGTTTCACTCAGGTCAGCTGGAAGCGATCGAGCTGACAGCAAATCAACCACTAGGCTCCTAATCAAGCCAAGGTCAAGAACCCTTCCCTTCGGAATAGATTTGATATCCTAAATGATATCGGGGAGTCCCTGGGGGTTTCAGAGAACAAGAAGAATGGAAAAGAACCGATCCAAGAGGCCGAGATCCCGGCCCAAGCAACACCTGTGGAAGGCCAGGAGGATATGGAAGACAAATTTTCGAAGGACGCAGAAGATATGGATCTGGGAGAACTATACCTAGATGCCATTGAGAAGGAATGCGACAAGAAAGGAAAAGGCTATGTTTCACACAGACAGTTAGAACTCACACAGGAGGTGATCCTCAAAGCCAAGGTGAATCCCTGTTTAGGAATTGCAAAAGAATCCCTGAAAGGGAACAAATAGAAACTACCAGAAGAAGGTGAAAAGCGAGGCCGAAAATCGAACAAGCAAAGGACTGCGGAGATAGGAACCAAACTCATAGAGTCAGGGCAGTACCCTACTATCAAGGTTGCCTTCACAGAAGCTAATAGGATTTAGTCAATGAATATTATCACCTGGAACATACTGTTGGTTGTGGAGCCTAATCTTCTAGTCTCATAGATGATGTTGATTCAACCATGTTTGTACCCCAGGTTTGGTTGTGATCCCGACACGCGCAATAGGGGGTCCTAGGGCAGTGCCCCCCAAAGAAATTTTTGTTATGGGTTGTTTTTGCGCCAACAAATTACGGTCCCATGGTTTTGGGTAGCCCGTGGTATTTTCCCATGGTATTTCCCCTATAAAAGGAAGATATTGTAATATGGTTGTGTATTGTATTGTAGAATTGTAAAGGTATTTGAGATCGTGTAAGAGAGATTGAAAGAGAGTGAAGAGGAAGTTGCAGCGGATGTGTTGTATGTTGTATCCCTTCATTTATTGGATGGTATAATAATAAGGACTGGGAATTTCTGTGTGGATGTATCCCATCTTGGGTGAAACATGTTATACTGGTGTCTCTCTTGTGATGTGTTTGTGTAATTTATATTTGCATCTTGTTTAAAGTTATTGCTACGCGATCTTGTTTTTCTAACACATATGAGGGGTGAATCACCCTCGCAAGATTAAGAATATGAGGAATAAGATCAGGATGGAGAACCAGATATTGTTTTTTCTCCAGGAAACAAAATGCAGCATGGAAAAAATGCAGGAAATAGGGAGTAAGGTGTGGAAAGGATGACAAACAATTGCCATAGAGGCTCGAGGTTCTGCTGGTTGGTTAGCGACCCTCTAGAATTCTGAGGAGATCACCCTGGGGAAATTCTGGGCTACCAGGTTTTTGCTCTCAGCAGACATTGAAATCATGGAGACAAGAACGAAGGGAGTGATTTCAAACGTTTACGGCCCAAGCATTAACCTCTAAAAGAACTCATTCCTCCACTCCCTATCATGGATGGCAAAGTAGATAGGAGAAAAGAACTAGCTGATAGGAGGGGACTTCAATATGATCACTTCCCTAGAAGAAAAGAAAGGCGGCAGATGCTTACTTGGACCATCCAATGAAGCTTTCAAGGACTTCATTGAATCCAGCAAGCTAGCCGACCTGGAAACTGGGAATGGTTGGCTCACATGGAATAATAAAAGAGGGGAGACCATCATGTTGCCAATCGGTTGGATATGTTCCTAATATCTAAGGATCTTACCACAAAGGGTGGTGAGTTGATGGCTTATGTTCTCCCTGCGACAAGATCTGATCATTGGCCTATCAGCCTTCTCTAGGATTAGACTGAGCTCAAAGGTCGGAAATATTTTCAATTTGAACAGTTCTGGATGGAGCACAAGGACTTCAAATCATTCGTTCAACAGTGGTGGGAATACATTGTTCCCCTAAGAGGGACAAGAATGTACCAATTCCAGCAAAACCTAAAAGCCTTAAAAGCCAAGATCTGCGCATGGAACAAGGAGGAATTCGGGAACATATTCCAAGATAAAAAAAAGTTAAGCGATCAACTGGAAAGTCTCCAATGGGAAGGTATGAATAACAGTTATAGTGAATATTTGAAAAAACAAGAGCAAATCCTCATAGAGAAACTTCGAGCCAGAGAAAAGCAGGAGGAGATCTATTGGAGACAGAATTCCATAAAACAATGGCTTCAAGAGGGGGAACGAAACACATCCTTCTTCCACAAATCTGTCATCCAAAACAGACATAAATCCAGGATTCACAGACTCAAGACGGAAGCTGGCCAATATGTGGAAACAAGAGAATATATGGAAATAAAACTGACTCAATTTTTGGGGATATCATGAAAGAAGACCAAGGAAACCGATCAGAGCATATCACAAGAATCACCCAGCTTATCCCCCACACAGTCACTGATGAACAAACGATCTCCTGAAGCAACTAGTGAATCTCATGGAAGTTGAAGAATCCCTCCACCAAATTTCGGAAGGCAAGGCCCCAGGCCCTGATGGCTTCACGACTAACTTCTTCCACCATTTCTGGAACATGATCAAATACGACATCTGGCAAATTGTAGAAGACTCTAGACAAAACAAAGGAGTGCTACGCGCTTTCAATGCTACCTTCATCACTCTTATTCCCAAAGAAAATGGTGCAGACACTCCATGTAAGTTTCGACCAATTTCCCTTTGTAATGTCATCTATAAAATAATCACCAAAGTCATGGCCAATCACCTAAAGCCCATTCTCCCCCATCTTATTTCCCCAGAGCAATCCGGGTTCGTTGAAGGAATACAAATATTGGATGGGGTGATTTTATCCATGAAGTTATTCACTCCCTCAAGGTTTCCAAAATCCTAGGAATGCTGCTCAAACTTGACATCTCTAAAGCCTATGATAAGTTAAGTTGGAAATACATGAGGGAAATGCTCACTGCCTATGGATTTAATGAGGAATGGACTAACTGGGTTATGAGTATGCCCTCAAATACCTTTTTCTCCATTCTGCTTAATGGAAACCCTACAAGAACCTTCTTCCCTTCAAGAGGCATCCGCTAGGGGGATCCTCTATCCCCCTTCCTCTTTATCTTGATGGCAGAAGTCCTCAGTAGACTTATCAAATCTATGGTGTCCAATGGAGAAATGAGAGGCCTCAACGTTCACCCACATGCCGACAAACAAACTCATCAACAGTATGTGGATGACACTATTCTCATGGGTCACGCTTCTATCCAGGAAGCAAAAGCCATTAAGAAATGCCTTAACACCTTCTCCAAGGCTTCTCGGTTAGAGATTAATAGAGAAAAATCACAAGTCTACTTTTTTAACACCCCCAACATTTCCCAAAGAAACATCCTTCGTATTCTCGGCTTTCAAGGGAGCTCCCTTCCATCCAAATATTTGGGCACCCCTCTGGTGGAAGGTGTTATTAGATGAGTGTCGTGGACTGATGTTCTTGATAGAATGCGGAAAAAGCTAAATAATTGGACGCTCCCACCCTTGAACCTGGCCAGTAGGCTCACTCTTATCAAATCCGTCCTCCAAACAATGTCCATTTATCTCTTCTCAGTTCTTGTAGCTGCCAAATCTTTGATTAAGGAAATCAGAGCCATCCAAAGAACCTTTTCGTGGGGTCGAAATGCAGAGAAACATAAATGGGCTCTAGTCAGTTTAGGAAAAAGTCTGTCGTCCCAAACTCCAGGGAGGCCTTGGTTTGAGAGATCCCGAGATGAATAATGAAATGTTGGGAGCTAAAATTTGGTGGAAATGGGTTACCCACAATGAGGAACCTTGGGCTCAGTTATGGCATGCTAAATATGCCCATGATAGACCAAAGCAGAAACTCATCCGATTCAATGAGGAACTACAGGGCTCTCACATATGGAAAACTGCCTTCCAAAACCAGAGTATCATCCAAGACCACAGTTTTTGGGAAATCCGCGATGGGCTCTCTACGGATCTTTGGGAGGAATCCTGGCAACAATGCACAAAACATGCTTCATCCCCCCCACCATTGAGTTCCAGGCGCTCTGCTATGCCCTCAACCTCTCCAAAGTGGCTCATTTTTTGAAACCTGACTCGGAGGAGACGACTTACAAGGAATGGAAACCTTTGTATTGGTGGCTACAAAGATGCACGCCCGAAGTTACTCACCACATGGAAGAGACCCTTCAGGAAAGAATCATAAAAACTCAGAGAGGTCATGATAGACTCAGGTGGGGTTACTCAACCAAAGGAAACTTCAACACCAAGGAATCTTATGATCTCTGGGAAAAAAGAGAAAATGATCCAGAAGACAGTATCTAGAAGAAAATATGGTTATCAAACCCCTGGCCAAAGGTGTCTTGCTTTGTATGGTTGGTCATATACAGACGAATTCTCATAGGTGAAAATCTCCGAAAAAGGGGAATAGTTGGCCCCTCTTAATGCCCCCTTTGCTCCAATGCTGAAGAAACTATGAATTATCTACTGGATTCTTGTCCGTTTTCTTCTTCTTTGTGGGATTGGGGAGCAGAATTATTCATACAAACCAATAGACAACAGGGGAATCCTAATCAGACTGTGAGAGCCTGGGACACTACGACCTTTAATAACAACATTGTTAATT
Source organism: Larix kaempferi (assembly GCA_027924585.1). NCBI lineage: Eukaryota > Viridiplantae > Streptophyta > Pinopsida > Pinales > Pinaceae > Larix > Larix kaempferi. The sequence continues at coordinate 10,830,019 of BSBM01000151.1, read as the reverse complement.
CTGCATGGATCATGCTTCCTGGCTTCCTGGCTTCCTGTTATGGGAAATTTGGAAGGAGCGCAACCAATGAATTTTTCGAGAAATAAAAACTCCTGCTTAGGTTATCTGGAATAAAATTGTGAATCATATTCAGGAAACTCTCAAGATTACCCCATGGTTGGACAAGGACTCGGACGCCAATATTCAGGAAGCTCGAATTTTGGAGCAACTTGGTTTAAAGAAATCGGATCCCGGATGGATTGGCAAGCCAAATCAATCTCCTAATCCCACTAGCCCCAACTTCTGGTCGCCACCCCCTTTCGGCTCCTATAAGCTCAATTTTGACCGAGCTTCCAAAGGAAACCCAGGTGCTACGGGCTTCGATGGTGTTTTCAGGAACCATAATGGCCAAATCTTGCATATTTACTATGGTAATATTGAGCATGACACGAACAATACTGCTGATCTTGAAGGTCTCCTACAGGGATTAAATATCGCAGAGGGGAACAATTGGGAACCCCTCATAGCTAAAGGGGATTCGAAGTTGATCATCCAGATGGAAAAAAAGCTCCAACTTGGTCGCCCCCATAACAGGTCTCGGACAGTTGGAGACTGGCGTACAGGGTGGAAGAACTTGGAACCATACTCCACAACCCCCGCGCCTGGTATTTTTTCCACGTTAGACATGATGAGAATAAGGTGGCTGACACCCTGACAAACGTCGGATCCTCCTCCCCTCACAGATTTCGATCTAGGCCCCTGTCTCTCTTTTCAAATTTTCCTTGGGCTATGCATTGCACTCAACAGGCTAAAAATGATGCTAAAGAAAGGCAACATCGAGAGATTGACACCTCAACCTGCAATGACTCCTTGGAAACCTCACACGAGGATGCTAGATCTGCCACCTCTCTTCAGCATGTGCTGACACGTGACATTGGAAGGAATGATATCAATGGCAATCCAGATTGTCCTGGGCAATTAAACCATGAAAGGAGTTTCAATAACAGAAGGGTTACAAACTGTCCTTTACACATGCATACTCAATGCATAGAGTAATTGAAAATGGTGGTCACTATGATGGATTGAGTACTGTGATACGTCGATCTGATCCAGGGCATTACGAAGGCATGATGGAAATTCGCCAGAATTATGTTATAAATTGGGGAACCATGTAGCTTCAAGCTCATACGTTTTCTCATGTTTATGTTCCTATTATTTTGTTTTGCATCACCTTCACCCTCTGGATGCCCTAGTCTCCCTCTGGTGGTTGCCTCTAGGCACTGTTGCGTGCTTCTTTCCCACCCAGCTGAACTCCCATTCTTTTGTTCTCCCTTGCAACCTCCCCTTCCTTGACATGGCCCCTAAGGCTCGCACCTCCCAGGGTCACAAAGATGGGACTCGACCTCAGCCATCCCGTAAAGCCCAGAAATCCAACCGGGAGCAAGACAAAGCTACCCTGGCTACCAAGTTCTTTAAAAAGCGAATTCCTTGCCAGATTCGCGAGGAAATTGAGGTCCTGGAGAAGGAACTCTGGGAACATATTTCATCCGAGAACATACAGAGTATCCACAACGAGGTTGATGGATGGGTTCAGGACCCTGAAACCATTGCGGGTCATTTATCGCCTATGACTGCATTATCTCTACCTACTGGGTTACAAAGGGATTATTGGCCCACGTCCTGATGGACCGCGAGAACAAGGCTCGGGGGGATGCTGAACCGGTTCGTGCATGGAAAGAACACTACAATGATTGCAGAGTATTGCACAAAAAAGTGGATCTCATCACTTTAAAACTGGGAATTCTGCTGTATCCACCGCTCGATCAATCTCCAGTCGGCCCGGGAAGCAATTCTGGAAGCCCTATGTGCAGAGGTGTAACGATTCGGGAGCCCTCTGGTGCCATCGCCAACAACCCCGAATGCTTTGTCGACCACCATGCGTCGTAGTTGGGGTGCCCTCCTTTTTGTTGTTCTGGCCCTATGATATTTCCTGTTTATTTCAACAATTACTACTTCTGGACGTTTTTATGTTAAATGTTGTTTCAGTTGTAATTAGGAGGGGAGGGTTCTTTGTCCAGTCTTACTGTTTTGTTGTTAGGCTGGTCTTTTGTAATGGCTCTATGGTTGCTGATAGAATTTGGAAGGCTAATCCTTTTTGGGCCTGTGTTAGGGATAGCTACTATGATAGAACTTCAGTCAGTATAGGAAGTTTGTTATCAACATGTTTTTTTGGGAACTATGAACTCTTGAAGCTAGGTAACCTTATAGGAAGTTTGTTATCAACATGGTTTTTTTTGGGAACTATGAACTCTTGAAGCTATGTAACCATTGAAGATTTGCTAATATAAAATACTTTTACTTATAAAATAAAAACCATTCTTATGTTATGGTTTTGAATAGACCTTCTACCAACAACTCGAGCTACCTTTTAATCCAACAATTATCTAGTAAATCAAAGTTTTGAGTCACATCTTGATGTCTCTTATAAAAAGTTTTTTAGTTTCAAAATATTCTATTCAAGATAGTTTCTATTTATACCATTATAAAACTTTATGAAATTAAGCACGAAATCCGCTGCAAAATCTGATTTTACGGTAGGATGGACTTACCTCCAAAACTCCTATAGACGTGTATCATACAATCTATGGATCCCTAAAATAAACTCGTTTATAAAGAAATTTATAAAAAACCGAATTGTGTGAACAGAAAATGGGAACGTTGAGCTTTTAATTTTACTTTATTTGGGTATAAGCGTTTCAATCACAAAAATGGCGGGTATTTAAACCGTCATAATTTTGGATTGGATTGAGAGATGGGATTCATAATTGCAAGATCCGATCCAACCATAGGGTTATCATTTCTTTCTTTGAAGCACCCATTTCTTTCTTTGAAGCAGCCACCTGTTTTTAAAAGAAAAAGAAAGATCGAAAGAAGTAAGCCGGCCAGTTGGGCTAAGCATAACATGTGTCAGTGAGTAAATCACCTGTTGTGTGTGGGAAACTGCGGGATTATCAGCTAGCATCATTGGCAAATCCATGATAGCAGGAAGACATCTGTATGGCAAAAAGGAATGCAAACACAATTTTTAAAAATACATTTTGTTACATAATTTTTTTTAACATTTACTTTATGTATAATTTATTCTTTCCACTTTTGTTTTTGCATGAACTTAATTTACTCGGATAACCATAATAATTCTAGAGTTATTAGAGGTTGCCACAGCTTCTCGAATGTATATTCGATGTTTCATAGAAATGTTATGTTTCATTCAAATGCCTTTTTTTTTATTAATTTTAATCTATTATATATATTCTAATATTAATTTAATATTTTATTTATTTGTAATTTTAAAATTAAATTATTTATTATTTTTCAATTAAATTATTTTACTTTAAATTTTAATACAATAATTTCATTTTAAGTCTTAAATTTATAAGAAATAATTTTTGTTTCGAGGCAAGAGCTTTTCCTCAAGTATTTTTAACCCATAATGAAATAATGTGTTTAGTTTTAAACATTATTTAATTTACATGTTGAATGGCATAAATAAAGTGTGACAAGTAGTTTGTCCATTGGATGTAGTTTGGGTGGTTGGGAGGAATGATTGTTACCCTTCCCACCTAAGTTCAAGTCTTGTAAGTGACATGATGCTCTTCTTGAGCCCCTATGTAATAATTGAGTGGATTATGTAATCTGACCATACCTTGAAATTAAATTAAAAAATTAACACCATTGTCATGTTTTAACATGTTATTTTTTTAACTTTAATAATATATAGATATAGATATAGATATATATATATATATTAAATGAGCCAAAGAAGTAGAAGTATCAATATAAAGTGATGACCTTGTTTTAAAGCCATACTTATATGTGTTAGCAACTAAATGCTCTTTAAGAGGAATTTGTGAAAAATTCTCTTGAATTTTAGGACTTGGTCTTTGTCATGTTATAATGCGGTTGGTTCTAATGTTGTAATTAAGAAATTTTGTCTTTGTTGCCATTGTGTCTCATGGTTTTGAAGGCTCTTTTGACCCTTAGTACTTTGTCCAGCTGAGAACTTTGGATCTTGTTATGGTTTATGATCAATTTTGTTTTGGGTCTAATAGAGTATGAGCCTGTATGTATTCAATTTTTCTCTTGGACTTTTGCAGTCTCGTTTTATATACTTTTTGATTCCTATATAAATAACAAAAATACTGTTTTTTTTTTCAAAAAAAGAGGTTGAGGTATTGTATGACTTGGGATCACTTGTTAAGTAAATTGTGATTGTTGATTTTTATGTTTTTTCTATGAATTTAATATAGTAAAAAGAATCTTGGATACATATCCTTTTGGGTTGGAATTTGATCACTTTGAACAATTATTTAAGAAAAATGCATATCATGAGGAGTAGATTAAGAAGGCATTCAGCAAAACTCAAAATATACAATGAAGACAACAAATTAATATCCCTAAAATTACTTTTCCATATATTAAGGGAATAACAAATCAAAATTTCAAAATCTTAAAAAGAAGAAACTTCATTGTTGTATTCGCTCTCTCGAGCACTATTAGGGTTGAATTTACTCTGCAAAAATCTCAATGGATCCTAGACAACTGAAAGGGGTGTCTAAAATTCCTTCTCCTTGCGAGAAGATTGATATTGGGGAAACTGGTCACTCGTTGCAAATTCCTCTTGAAGAACATACTGTCGACATAGTTCATGATCATATAGCTAAGTTTGCTCTTGTTGAACACTCAAAACCCCACTCATCAAATTTGCATGGATAATGTAATATCCCTTTTTCAAATTTTATTAAAATGCCCAATTTTCCACTTTTTTTCCCAATTTCGACCTTTGACTAGTTTTACTGTTTTGACCTCCAAATCAACCCAAATGCTCCCAAATCTTCTGTAGGAGTGTATGAATGGTATTTAGACTTGAATATAAGGTTCAGGGATGTTTTATGGCCCTCCAAATACTGCTGCAAACTTGATTTGTATTCTGATCAATATATGTAATTTTGACTAGTAATTTGTGCATCAAATCCCCCTCGGGTAACACTGCAAATGGCCTTCCAAATGCCTCCAAACTCCCACAAATTTATGAACAGAGGTATATAATGTGTTAAGTATGTGATTAAGGTCTCATATGCACCATTAATTGATTTTTAATACTGTTCTAACTCTCTCACATTCAACAGCAAAAACCCCCAATTCGACCCTTGGGGAAATGGCACTATTTCACCCCCCAATACAACTAAACTAAGTAAAAATGCTTCAAATGCTCAAGTACAGTACATGAAACCTTTAGAAGACATCCATGGCAGTATATTTATCACAAATATATCAGAGAATCATCCATCCATTCGAAATCATCATCAATACATTGGCTCACAACAAGGTAGTGGGGAAATGGCATTGTTCTTCCATTCAAAATGAGATTTATACATTTCTACTTGGAATTTCGACCTGAAAATTTTTGGAGATGAAGAAAAGAGTATTTACTTCATATTACAAAATAAATGGGGCATTAGAAGCTCCCCCAAAGAGTACAATAGTTCACCAAAAACGCCCTCCCTCCAGGAGCACGAATATGCCTTCAAAACTGGAAACGGTGGAGAGGAAGTGCTGCACTAAACCAAACCATGAAACTTCCTGTAGCTGCTACCTGCAAATACAAACTCCATTAAAGCACCATGAAAGACCTGAGTGGCCTCTCCAAACACCAACTTGGATGGGAATCTTTCACCCTCGAAATTGGCTAAGGCAAGAAACTAGTCATCCACTAGCTCTCTCTTCACAAATGCAATTTTTCTCAAATCATCAAAAGCCATTCTCATACTTGATTTCTACATTTTATAACCAGCATTAGCCTTCAAGGGGTCGAAATCCTCTCAATAGATTCAATAATTTTCCATTTAGAAAATATTCCTCATTTGCCACTTGTCTCCTAGTTCCAACCTTCCATGTTCTCCCAAATTCGAATTTGAGTCTCTTTAGATTCCTCCAACTCCATGAGCGCCTTCTTGAGCCTATTTTTGGGGCTGACATGTCATAATGGTCAGGTGTAAGAAGTCAGGTCTGAATTTTGTCATAAAATGTCATAGATGCTTCATTATTGTTGTCATAAAACTAGGGAATCTAGCCCATGTGTCCACTAGTCTCCAATTTGACTCTTCCTCTCCCATGGAGGTTACTATTTCTTCCCATTTCGACCTAATATGCTCAATGCCATGTGTTATGACTTACCAACTCACCCAAGAGTGTTCCCCTTCCCATGAATTTGAATTGGCAAGAGAGAGCTGCCATGTGTCATTGAAAAATCAAGCTAGTGTGGGTCCCACCACCTCCATATGTCTCCAAAACCACTTGCCACCTAGAATTTCTCTTGAATTTATTTATTCATCATATTTATTAAATTCTTGAACCCTTCTAATGTCTAAATATCATTTATTAGTTTCCTTATTACCATCCCACATGTGCCCATCCAACCTAGGAAACTAGTAGGATTGATGGGATTGTCTTACTATGCACTTATTTGAATGGGGACATTACAGATAAGGCTTTGTTAATCACCAAAGAAGAGCACTAAAATAAGAGAAGAATGAGAGAAGATCTAGAGATTGAAAAAAAGAATAACACACTAAACAGAGATGAGAGGTTGAAGCTAAGGGACATGTACTTGATACCTGTCATAAACCAAATCAAAATATTTGTTTGTTAAGGTTAATCCTTGGGCTAAAATATGGGTGCTAGTACAATGAGTCTACTTCACTCATAAAAAGATTTAGTTTTTTTTTTATATTTATATACTATGGATCATTGTTAACCCTTGCTCAAATCCTTGGATTGGGTGATTGTACTGAAGATAGACTCACTTTGAAGCAGTCCCAAATGTTGGTTTCAAAATCGTCACTTCAGTTTCCTAATGGAATTAATTTAACATGTTAGAAAGATGTATGCAACCACCAAGAAGTTTACTTTGATCACCACCCTTACACAAGATCCACAACCTTCTTTCATTGCACCATTTCTTATCCTCCTAGCTCTTTAAATAGATTCTCAATAGCCAACAAATTTCTAACTATTCGTGGTCATATCATTAGCATATTTCTAACTATTTGTGGTCATATCATTAATCATGAGTACCAATTACCTAGTGGTCCTTATTTAGTAAAGATGACTCATTTACATTGAATAACTATCCATTAATATCTAATGGAACTTTATTCAAGAAAGATGTTTGCATATATTAATTGACTAAATCCTAAATACCATGAAGTGGAGAGGTTAGGGTAGGACCCTAACATGCCCTGCCCCTTCAAGAGAAGTGTTTTCACCAAGGCTAAAGGTGAGGGAAATTTCTATAGAATCACAGTTGGTTCCCATGTGGCATCTTCTGAATTCAAATCTTTCCATTGGATCAACACTTCATGGATTGTGAACTAGTGCAATTGACGCTCTCCGGTATTTAATATTGATTCTTGCTAGAGAAAAATGAATCCATTTTTATCAAGTTCTAGTAAGTTGGTTTGCACTTTGCAATTTAATCCCATGACCTTCTTCAGACAAGACACATGAACGACTTAATGAATATTAGAGTGGTTTGGAGGAGCTAGCTAGTAGGCCACATGTCCAATGCACATGATGATTTTGTAGCATCCATAGAACTTCAATGCTAGTGTTTGGTGGAGTTTATCTTTGAGTGATGCTTGTTTATAAGGTTGAAGGCAAAGAAACATATGATCCCCCTCTGTAGAAAAATGATCTAAGTGATGCTAATCATCTTGTTGTTTCATTCTATTTTAAGCTATAACCAAATTGTTCTTAAGTGTGTAGAGAATGTCTCCTCTAGTGCTAATGTGTTATCCATTGCATGAACCTACAGGGTTCATGGTCTCCCGGGTTCATGGTAAATATGAAACCATTAACAAGGATATTGAGCTACAACCTACTTCATACTTCATACGATGTCATTTTTCTAGCATCGTGATAAGTCGAGTTGAAAAAAAAATATATTTAAATTGAAGCTAATCCAATCTACAGAGATATGATATGAAGTGACGACAACATATGTTTGAAATTTTTTAGCTACGCGTATGTAAAGTTGTGTGCCATGAGGGATTGCATGACCATGGAAATTGAAGGTCGTTGATGCTACTAGTTATTACAACCATTATAACCATAAGTTACAATTTAAATTGTTCTTTAACATGGCATCTAAATTTGTCCTCGTGAGAATAAAATCTTCTCATGTATTGTCTCTCTCCGTAAAGATATCAAGAGATCACCTTGGGGTTCTCATGGATCTTTCAATTATGAATCGTGTCTCTCACATGCCTCAACAAATCCAAAATTATTACTATTTAAATGCCCAACATTTTTTCTGATTTGAGGCATTTATTCCCAATGTAAGATACGATTAAAAGATAAACGATCCCATTGTCAGTTCAAAAATTTGGAGTGGTTTTGTACATACATCGAAATAAACATCTTTTGATTGAATTCTCCATATGCAACCCATAGATTACACGATGCACGTGTTTCAATATAAATTGGTAGTTGGATTTGACTAACATTAAATTGAAAAAAGTTACCGCAATGAGAGTAGATTAGAGTTTTGAGGGAGATGCGTAGATTAGAGTTTTGAGGGAGATGTATTGACTTAATTTTAAATTTTATATATTGAGGACGATGTATTACCCAATTTTAAATTTTATATATTGTACGTGAAATAAATTTTAATTTTACACAAAAGTTAAAAAATAAAATTGTGATATATTTCTCTCTTTTATATCTTATTGTTGTAAAATTATTATAATTTTGTAAGTGGTCTTCGTGAGGAGTTGAAGGCCAAGGTTCATCCGTGGACCTTGAAAGTATTGCTATTTATTTTTCTAGGTTGTAAGTTATAAATGGTAAAGTTATAATGACGCAACTAAAACGATGGACAATTGAATCCACTAAGGGAGAAGCCGATAGCTAAAAACCATGAGAGTCTAATTACGACGGTTGTCATCCTAAGTTAGATCCAATTATAAGTAGAAGGACGAACTTAGTATTTAGTATTTGTGGCTAAAACAAGTATTTTTACATACCTACTTATGAGGAACCAGTATTATTACATTAATCTTTAGGGTGTAATAGACATATATATATATATATATATATATATATAAGAAAAGATGCAAGTAACTTAAAAGGATATATCTTGATATGTTTATATATGTACCCTCGTCTATAATGAGAGGGATTTTAGTAGTTTAGTTAATCAAATTTTAGAAGGGTATGTTGGGATTTATCGCTGGTGGTGGTCTCCTTAAAGGAGCACCGATCCCGATTAGCACCAAATCTTGTTCCCTTGATTAGAAGGAGCGCAATTTTCTTTTTTCCACTTGGCTCCTTCTTATCCCCATTTTTGTTATGAGTTCCAATTCCTAAGGGAGGATTCTCGCTAAAGTTAGGCGAACACTTCGAGGAAAGGGAGCCTTGAGTAGTTTTGAAAAGATGCCAGCCTTTTGTGAAGGGATTCGATTTGTCGGCCTCTCTGACAGAAGAGAGAGGAAGTCGAGCCTTCCTCGGCGACAAGGACTGGTCTTTTAATTATGGTGAGGACGCACTCTAAGCATAGAGTGAGTGGTGTATATAAGAAGAGGGGGCGATCTGACCCGGGGAGGGGGGAAATTCTTACGCATTTGGTTTCAAAGTGATGATACCTGCGACTGAGATCTTTGCACAGTAACATAGTTCTGCATATTTTTGTTATAGGATTTTGCCTTCTCCTCCAAGGTTTGAATCCCGATAAGGAGAAATCTCTGCCCAATGCTTTATGGCTGCGTATTGGCTTTGACTATGGAAAATCGAGAATCCTAGATGGATCTCTTTATTTTGTGTTGCTGCTAACATATATCTGTGGAGTACATCGCTGAAGGGAAAATTGCGTGATCTAGTATGATTTTTTGTTTGTATGGTTTGGCGCCAGGAAATCTTTCTCTGTCAGGATGGAAATGATAGAGATGCGGGTTTATATAAATACTTCCTAAAAAAATGTAGATCTGCTGATATGTATTACATAATGATGCTTCAAAATGTCGACATCTGTTGTATATGCTTATATATATAGAGCTGCATGAATTCGTATGGATTTCTTATCTCATACTGTTAAAATCGCCTAAGTAAAATCGGCGTGGCTTCTTTTGTTTTGGAAACTTCAGATTTTCATGGTAGCCTCAAGATCCCCTTTTTATTTGGTTATATTACATGGGAAATCATTTCGAATCTGTAGAATCTTCTACTGTATATATGCTGGCAGATCGTTGATACATATGCTGCCAACGTTGTCTGCGCATAGTCTCCTGCTAAAACTCTTGGTTAAGCAAAGGGTAGGGACGGTTTGTAAGCCGATTTCCAAACATTGTATGTATATATATAAAGGTTTATGCTTATGGAAGATCTTTCGATACGTATGCGACTTGTATGCTCAGGTTGATAAAACCTCGGTAGTTTACAGAGTTACGCTGATTGTGAAATTATACTGTAGTGAATTAGTTTTTTATATACTTTCAAACATTGTTAATCTATAGAAACCGTATTCGGATTGGCCTGTAGTTACAGAGTTAGGTTGTTTTGTATAATGAATAGTAGCAGATCGATTTTTCTTATACTCTCGTATAGACTAAGTCCATAATAATCGACTATCGATTGATCTGTAGGATACAGAGTTATGATATTTATTTGTTGTGATCCCTGTATTAAAAGCCTAGTTAAAGGCCATCCTTATTATCTCGTATATTAATATACAGTATTTTTAAAATAGGGTTTGAACAGGGTTTAACATTTCTATGTGTATATTATATAGCGCCAGTAGCGATAGAGATTGAATAAGTTTTATCATTGCTATATATATATATATATATATACATATATATTGACAGTAGTGATATAGAGTATGAACAAGTTTTAGTGTTCTGTAATATGTTATATACCGCCTTTTTGGGATAGGGTATGAAGGGTATGACTCCGCTGCTTGGAATCCACAGTAACGCCCTGTGTATTTTTTTTTCCCCCAAAAAAAAGCGTAATTTCATTTCATCCTTAAGAGTACGAAATTACATAGAGAGTCAACACTCAGATTGAGTGTATGAAGTGTCTTTGAGAACCAGTAATGCCTATGACTGAAAAAAAGAGTGAGATGTTCTCACCACGTGAGCATTAACATCTATTACATCATGTATGGTAATAACCGTTAAAAAGAGCGATATAAATATCAGAGGTATTTGCAGCCTGTGTGGATCGTTTAGTTACAAAATCATGCTAATATATACATAAAGTTGTGTATAGCTGTGTACAATGAAAGTACAATGGTCTTCCAGAAAAAAAGCAAATCATAGATCAGTCGATGAAAGGCCTGTGGTGTATATCTCTGCTGACCCCATCCAAGTGTTCAGTAACTTTCCATAAGCCTGGAGCTAGTAGCAGTCCTTCCTTCGAGGCTTTGTCCGCCTCTGTGTTGTTTTCCCGGTAAACATGCCTGCAATTAAAAGTATCAAAGGTGTAAGAAACATTCTGAATATGTTCCAAAACCCCAGCTAATTTCCGATTGTTGCACTGATACAGTCCATTGACCCAGTTAATCACATTCAATGAGTCCCCATAAACAGTAACAGTTCTGAGAGCTTGTTGCATAGCAAATGAGAGTAAGAGCTTAAGGCTGAGAATCTCAGCCCAGTTGTTGGTTCCTCTCCCAAATCCAAACGACATCACAAAATAATGTGAAGGGGACAAAAAAAGGAGCGCCCCTCCCCCACAAAAATTGTTCTGACAGGCCCCGTCAAAGAAACCCCAAGGCTGTGTTGGTTCGTGGTCCAAGGGTTGTATGTTCCTAATGGAGGTGGTCTGTTTGCAACGGTGGAGTACTTATGGTTTCCATTATTAAATAAAAAATTCGTAAGTACTTCCATTAATGGATGGGTTCGATATTCTGGTAAATATTGTCATTATGATTCTAAATTCGTTTCCTGTTCAGGATCAGACCCTCGACTGTCTCTGTAAACTGTCTTAGCAACTGCCTAAAAAGGTAGATGTATGGTCTCTATAATTTAAGTCTTGTTAGACTTCCTAGAAAGCGCAAATAGTGACAGGGGTTCTGTATTGTCGTCTTACAGTCACAACAAGAAAATCCATCTTTTAGCACCACAAGTTAGCACCACTTATAGTTTGTGGTGTAAATGTGGTGGTATTCGCACCACTTACATTTATGTGGTGTTAAAGTGGTGTTATTAGCACCATTTATATTTTGTGATGTTAAAGTGGTGGTATTAGCACCATTTATATTTTGTGGTGTTAATATGGTGGTATAGTAGTTAATATTATTGGAAATTGAGTTTTACCTTTATGAGAAATGCCATGTTGGCAAGTACCATAAAGTGGTGCTAAGCTATTATTTTCCACATGGACATGTACATGTAGGATTATGTGTATTTGCACTATAAACAAATTCACAAATAATTATTTTGAAAATAACTCAATTCAATAATTTTTTTTTTTATCAATTAAAATAAATGATCAAAGATTAATTTATGATTTTTTGCACCATACTTACAAGAAGTTCAAATATTTATATTTAGAATATTTAAGCAAATAAATTCACATAGAATATTTAAGTAAATAAATTCACATGATTCATTTATGAGGTTTACACCACAAGCACAACAAGTTCAAAAAAAATATTTGGAAAATAGCTCAATTCATTTATTCATTTTTTATATTATTTAAACATATAAATACAATAGAAAAATAAATAAAAAACAATTATTTTTAATTTATTAATATTATAAAGTAGTAATAAAATTATTTGAATTTAAATTTGATTATTCATTTGGGATATTTTTATCTTCTTAATTTTTTTTATGGAAATTAGTATTATTATTAGGTTTTTAACACGAGACATGGGTCTTAGATACATCTATATGATCAATGGAGAAAACCTCTAGCTAAGGCCCTAAAAGAACCTTTTAGGAATTTAGGACCAAGAAAGACACCACAAAGGCCCCCACACATATTCCTAATAGTATTCTTAACCTCTAAGTATGGGCATTCACACTATTATGAGTTTTTAATCACTAGGGATAGGTCCAATGACCCTCAACATTGTTGAACGAACAATCATAGGCCTTAGCCTAAAGGAATCCTAAGCATAAATAAATGTCATGTTGTCAAGTGCCATATAGTGGGGCTAAGCTCATATTTGTCACATGGACATGTACATTTAAAGGATTTAATTATGATGATTTGCACCATAAGCACAACAACATCACAAATAATTATTTTGTGATAATTTAATTCAATTTTTTTCATTCATATAAATGCTCATGATTAATTTATGAGGTTTTAAACTACCATCATAGCAAATTCAATTATTCAATTATTTGTTTTTATCACTATTTAAACCAACAAGCTCACATGATTCATTTATGAGGCGTTGCACAACAAACACAAGTTCACAAATAATTATTTTCTAAATAGCTCAAGTCGACAATTCATTTTCAATATTATTCAAGCAAATAAATACCCATGATTCTTAAATTTGACAAATAATTAAATACAACCATTTTTAATTTATTACTATTATAAAATATTAATAAAAATGATTTGAATTGAGATTTCATTATTTGATAGGGCATATTTTTATTGATATTATTAAATTTTCTAATGGATATTAATATCATTACTAGGCTTTGTGCACAAGGCATGGGTCTCAAATCCTTGGAGATGTTCGAGGGAGGAAATCTATTCCTTGGGCCCTAAATGAATATTTTAGGAATCTAGGACCATGAAATATGGTCAACACACATATATTCCTAAGAATATTCTTAACATCTATGTGTGGATATTGATTGTATTTAAAGGTTTTGATCACTACTGATAGGTCTATTGGCCCTCGACCTAGTTAAGAGAATAAACCTAGGCCTTAGCCTAAATTAAACTTCTAGGCATGTGGAAATAATAATGATTTGTCACACTAACACGAATTAATTTTTGAGAGGATCTATGGCCTTATAATTGGGATAATGGGGGGAGTTGGAGGAACTAAAATTAGGTATAAGTATTTAGGGAATAAAGATTATTAAGGAAGGAATCCCATGCCTTGGACCTTAGAGGAAACCTCTAGGAATATAAGATTAACAAGTATACCTTGAAACACCACATAAGGCCTCTTAAGCGTATCCTTGGCTTTCTATTGGGGGTATTAATGTAAGTAAGAGGTTGTTTTTAAGCACTATATATGGGTGTTCAGGCCCTTATCATGTTTGAGAGAGGAAACATATGCCTTATTCCCTAGTAAAATATTTTATGCATCCAAGGAAAAATACAAAAACTCAAAGCACTACACATGACATATTGGGGTTATTATTTACCTCTAAGTAATGAAATCAACACCAGTATGAGTTTTTTTCTAGTATGCATGTGTCTTAGGTTTTTGCATAATGCCATAGGAGGAAACTTGGGCCTTAAACCCTAAGGGAAGATTTAAACCACACCCATAAACTCCAAACACTGTCCTTGGCATCTGAGCATTCATATAAGTGACACTAGGTATGCAAACCTTAGACATAGTGATGAGAGGAATTATAGGAACTAGGCTCTAAAGGACGGATTTAGGCATATCGGGCTAATGACAATGACTCAAACTATCACTTAGCAAATCATGCAATGTATAAGATATCATTATTCTCAAAGCGGGATATGGGTGGAAATATGTGGTTTTGTGTACTAGCGATGGGTCTGAGTAAATAGTTGGGGAAGAAATTTAAATAATTATACCCTAGCATAATATTATTGAGGTAATGGGAAATGATCAAGACCACGAACCATAACATACACCATTTAAAGTTGATATTTGACATAATAGTCGGATATGAGCATAATCAAGAGTTTTTGCATAGAGGGATGGATCTCAAGTCCTTTATTTGAGTCATAAAAGTAAAGCAAGAGACTTATGTAGGTGTCCCAAGGCCTTCGTAATGATATTACATAGAAGATGACCATGACTTTATCCCTAAAGAAACCATTAAGGAATCCAAATCCATTGAGACGTTATGTATCTAGGTCTTATGGCCTTTTATCCTTAGATAAGATCAATGGAGGAGACCTAAATATCAACCACTAAAGGAATCTTCTAGTCATCTAAGGCTAAGAAGGTTTCCTCCACCAAAAAGGTTTCCTCCAACAACAACACATGCTTAGTGGAGGATACATTAACCTTTTCCCTTAAAGGAAGCTTGTAACTATCTAGGGGTAAGAAGTTTGCCTCCACCAACCATACACAACCTCCTAGTTGTATAATTGGCCTATGATTGAGGGTGTTGTTATAGTTAGGTGTTTTTAAGTAGCATGCACATGTATTAATCCCTTGGGAATTATGTTCCATGGAAGAAGACCATGTTTTTGGCCCTAAAGAAATCATTGATGCATCTAGATCCATGAATACTACCTAAAAGAAACATTCATTACTTCAGAGGGGTATCTATGGCACTATGTATCTATGTATTGTGGCCTTGGGGCCTTACACATAGTTAGTGTAGTAGACCTAAATCTCGAGCTCTAAATGATTCTTCCATCCATCTAAGGCTAAGAAGATTGCCTCCACTAAAAGCACATGGCCACTTGAGGGTATCACTAGCCTATGATTGATTATTTCATTGTCATTATGTGGTTTTGAGTAGTATCTACATGTCTCAGGGCCTTGGGAATTATGTTATAGGGAAAACAACCATGCCTTTGGCATTAAAGAAACAATTGGGGAATCTAGAGTGATGAACAATGCCTAGAGCACCATGCATGACCTTGCATGGATATCCATGCCACTATGTATCCATTTCTTGGGGCCGTGGGGACTTGGTCATGGTCAAGGGAGGAGACTTGAACCTCTATCCATAAAGGAATCTTATAGCCATCCAAAGCTAAGAAGATCTCCTCAACCAATCACACATGACCTCTTGAGGGTGTCATTGTCATATGATTGAGGATATTAACACCATTATGTCATTTTGAGAAGTATGTAGGTGTCTTAGAACCTCAGGAATGATGCTATAGAGAAGAATACCATGCCTTTGGCCCTAAATAGACCACTAAGCAATCTAGAGCCCTGAACAATGCCTCAAAGCACCATGCATGACTTTGCAAGGTTATCCATTGAGCTTTGTATCTAGGTCTTAGGGACTTTAGGTCTTGGACATCGTGAGTGGAAGAAATTTGAACCTTGGGCCTTAAAGAAATCTTTTATCCATCCAAGGCTAAGAGGGTTTCCTCCACCAACCAAATATGGCATCTTGAGGGTATCATTAGCCTATGATTAAGGATGACAATTCCAGTAGGTGGGTTTGAAAATATGTATGTGTCTCAATGCCTTGGGAATGGCATTCTAGGGGAAATACCATTCATTTGTCCCTAAAGAAACCATTAAGGAATCCAAAACCATGAACAATGCCTTAAAGTACCACATGTGACTTTGCAAGGGTATCCATGGCACTACGCATCCAAGTATTGGGGATTTGGGGGATTGGAAATGGTCATGGGAGGAGGCATGAAGCTCAAGCTCTAATGGAATCTTTGCAACCATATATATGGTGTTATGTATCTAGGTCATGGGGCCTTGGTGTCTTGTACATGGTCAATTGAAGAGACCTAAACCTTGGGCCCTAAAGAAATTTTATATCCATCCAAGGCTAAGAATGTTTCCTACACCAACCACACATGGCCTCCTTAGGGTTTCATTGCCATATGACCGATTATATCGGTGTCATTAGGTGGTTTTGAAAAATGTGTATGTGTCTCAA
Organism: Larix kaempferi; assembly: GCA_027924585.1. Classification (NCBI taxonomy): domain Eukaryota; kingdom Viridiplantae; phylum Streptophyta; class Pinopsida; order Pinales; family Pinaceae; genus Larix; species Larix kaempferi. Next base: position 10,813,217 of record BSBM01000151.1, on the reverse strand, counting down.
GGCCTTGGGAATGACATTCTAGGGAAAAATGCCATGCCCTGGGCCCTAAAGAAACCATTGAGGCATTAAGAGCCATGAAAAAAATTTCAAATCACCACACATGAATTTGTAGGGGTAACCGTAGCACTATGTATCCAACTATTGGGGACATGGGAACATCAACATGGTCATGGGATGAAACCTAAATATCAGGCCATAAAGGAAAATTTTAGCCATACAGGGCTACGAAGGTTTCCTATAACAACCATACATGGCCTTCTTAGGGTATCATTAACCTATGATTGAGGATGTTGATGCTATTAGGTGGTTTTGAGAAGTATGTATGTGTCTTAGGGCCTTCAAAATGGTGCTACAAGGAAAAAGACCATGCATTTAGCCCTAAATAAATCATTTAGGCATCTACAGTCATGAACAATGCCATAAATGAATTCGTAGGGGTATCCAAGGCACTATGTATCTAGGTCTTGTGGCCTTGGAAACTTCAACATGGTCAATGGAGGAAACCTGAATTTAGGGACCTAAAGGAAGAACATGGTCAGCAGAGAACACCTAAAACTCGATCCCTAAAGGAACCTTGTAGCCATCCAAGGATAAGGAAGTTGCTTCCACTAACCACACATGCCATTCTGAGTGTATCATTGGCCTATGATTGAGGATGTCAGTGACATTAGGTGCTTTTGAGAAGTATGTAGATGTCTCAAGGCCTTCAGAATGGTCTTCCAAGGAAGAAGACCATGCATTTGGCCCTAAAGAAATTGTTGAGGCATCTGGAGCCATGAACAATTCCTTGAAGCACTATGCATGAATTTGCAGTAGTATCTATCACACTATGTACCTAAGTCTTGTGGCCCTTAGGCCTTGGACATAGTCATTGGAGGAGACTTGAACCTCCATCTATAAAAGAATCTTGTAACCATATAGGGTTAAGTAGGCTTCCTCCACCAACCACACATGGCATTAAGGTATCATTGACCAATGATACAAAATATTGGCACCATTAGGTGGTTTTTAGAATTATGTAGGTGTCCCGAGACCTTGGGAATGACATTCTACAAGAGAAGACCATGCCTTTGGCCCTAGAGAAACCATTGAGGCATCCAAATCCTTGAACAATTCCTCAAATAAACATGCATGGTATCCATGGTTATATATATCTAGATCCTCAAACAATTTGCCTCAAAGAACCATGCCTTTGACCTCGAAGAAACCATTTAGGCATCCTAAGGGTATAATGAGCCTATGATTAAGGATGATGATTCCATTAGTTGGGTTTGAGAAATATGTGTGCCTCTTGATGCATTAGAAATGACATTCCAGGGGAAATATCATTCCTTTGTCCCTAAAGAAACCACTCAAGCATACAAAACCATGAAGAATTCCTTAAATCACCATGTGTGACTTCAAAAGGGTATCCAAGTCTTGGGAATATGTATGGAAATCCTAAGGACTTGAGGGTTTGGACATGGTCATGGGAGGATGCATGAATCTTAAGACCTATGGAATATTTTAGCCATTTAGGGCTAAGTAATTTATCTCAACCAACCACACATGGCCTTTTGAGGGTATCATTCACCTATGATTGAGGATTTCAATTCCATTAGGTGGATTTGAGTAGTATGTACATGTATCAGGGTGTTAGGAATGAATTGCTAGGGAGGCAGATCATGCCTTTAGACCTAAATAAATCATTGAGTAATCAAGATCCATGAGCAATTCCTCAAAGCACCACACATGATTTTTTTGGGGTATCTATGGTACTATTTATTAGGGACTTCGACATGGTCATTGGAAGATACCTAAAGGTAGGGCCCTAAAGGAAGATTCCATACATCCATATCTAATAAGGTTATCTCCACCAACAACACATGGTTTCTTAAGGGTATCAGTGGCCTATGATTAGGGATGTCGATGCCATTGGGTGGTTTTGAGAAATACACACATTTATCAGGTCTTGGGGAATGACATTCTATAGAAGAGAACCATGCCTTTGGAAATAAGGAAACTATTTAGGCATCCAAAGCCATTAATATTACCACAAACGACCACACATGGCTTTGGAGTGTATCGATGGCACTATGTATCTAATTCATGGGGACTTGGGGCATTGAACATGGCCAAGGGAGGAGACCTCAACTTCAAGCCTAAATGAACCTGCTATCCACCTAGGGATAAGAGGAATACCTAAACCAACCACACATGTCCTCCTTAGGGTTATCGTTGTCTTATGATTGAGGATATTAGTGAAATTAGATTGTTTTTAGTAATATCTATGTGTGTTGGGGCCTTGGAAATGATATTCTAGGAAATCCAATTATTTGTTTGGCCCTAAATTAATTCTTGTTGCATTTAGATCCATGAATAATGCATCAAGGAATCATGCATGACTTTATAGGGGTATTCATGGCACTATGTATCGAGGATTTTGTCTTTGGGGCCTTGGACATGGTCAATGAAGAACACCTTATCCTTAATCCCTAAAGGAATATTCTAGACATCTAAGGCTGAGGAGGTGGTCTCAACAAACCATACATTGCCTCTTCATTATATCATTCACCTGTGATTGAGAATGCCAGATCCATTAGGTTTATTTGGGTAGTATGTAGGTGTCTCGGGTCCTTCAAAATGATGTTCTATAAAAGAAAATCATTCCTTTATCCCTACATAAATAATTGAGACATTCAAATACATGAACACTACATCAAAGAACCCTGGATGACTTTGGAGTGGTATCTATGGAACTATGTATCTCAGTCTTGCAGCGCTAGGGCCTTGGACATGTTTAGTGGAGAAGACCTAAACCTCACGATCTAAAGGGATCTTCTAGCTATCTATAACTAAATATGATTCCTCCACCAACCACTAATTGCATTTTGAGGGTATCACTACCCTATGGTTGATGCTGTTGGTGCCATTACGTGGTTTTGATAATTATGAAGGTAGCATAATGTTGCGTTACATGACAACATCTCCCCCATAGTAGGTTTTAAAACACATCAGTATTCTCAGTGCAATCACTATTAAGAGGTATTAAGAGGTGTTAGTCCTCATATATAGGTCTTGGATCTAAATAAGATAAATGTAGGAAACGTAGGACTTAAGCCCTAAGCATACACAACTAGGAAGGAGGTTGCAAACCACCACATATGACCAATCTAGGGGATTTTTGGATTCCAAGTATGGATATTAAATCCATTAGGAGGTTCGAAATCCATGTATGCATCTCAAGTCCATATACATGGTTGGGGAAGGATCCAATTCCTTAATTTATAAAGAAAGCTTCTAGGGATTAGGGGCCATTAATATTTCCTCAAATTACCACACATGACCTCTATAAGGAATCTAGAGCCTCTAAGTGGAAATATGAGAGCGATTAAGAGGTTTTGAGAACTAAGTATGCCTCTTAGTGGAAATATGTGAACCATTAATATGTTTTTAGAACTAGGGATAACTCTCAACACCTTGAAACTAGATAACCACAATAAAAAATCATTATACTTAGGCCATAAAATTAGATTATAAGGCACAAAGGCCGTGCATGACATCTTATACATCCACAAAAGTACTGTGTAGGATATGTTTATCCTCTAATTTTGGATATGGGTGGTATTAAGAGGCCATGAATGAGGCCTTGAAACATCACACCAAATATTTTCTCTCTTACTAGGTATATGGGTTCCAATAGGAGGTATTTAACTTTGTGTATGGGTGCTTGGGTCGATATTCCTTAGGCCCTAAAAGAATTACCTAACACCCACCCAAACCCCCCCTCTCTCTCCCGTCTTATGTCTCCTTCCTGTATCCTCATGTCTCTCTTTCCCTAAGACTTCCCTCTCCTTCTTTCCCACTTTCCCTATCCCTTTCTATATCTCTCTCCCTCTCTCTATCCATATTTTTATCTTTCTCCGTCTCGTACCCCCCCCTCTCTCTCTCCTAGTCTCCCCTCTCTTTCTCTTCCCCCCTATCCCTATCTCTCCCCCATATCTCCCTCCCTCCAGATGTCCCCCCCCATCGATCTAGCTTTACCTCTCTCTATTTCTCATTCTCTCTATTTCCACCTACCCCCCATCTCTCTCTTGATCTCTTTGTTTCTCTTTCTCTTTGTTCCCACCTACCCCCCTCTCTGTTTCCCCTTTCCTTAACTACCCCTCCTCTCACTTGCTAACCCCCCTCTCTTTTTCCCTTTCTCTCTCACTTTCCTACTCTCTCTCTATCGCTCCCCCTCCCCCTTTATCTCTCTTTCCCCTTTAACTAATTGCCCCCTGCTCTCTCTCTCCATATGATAGGAGAATCACATGATTAGTAACGAAGTGAGGGGCTAGGTAGCTCTTTGCACATGTTACAAGCGTCCCTACTTCAAAAATTAAAGAGCTACAATAAATACACCATTTATATTTGAATCTTCCATACTTTTTGGACATAGATATGCAAGGACATGTTCACATATATTAGTATACTATATAACCACTTCAAAGTTCATAAATATTCTAACTTGTTATATAAAACTTCATTACATTTCTTATTGATAAAAAGTAAATTACCTCACCTTACACAAATATTTTATGAAAATTAAATTATATGAAAATGAAATTTTATTAACTTGAGAAAACCAAATAATGTTGATTTCCATATAATAGATACCTCACCTTACACAAATATTTCATGAAAATGAAATTATATGAAAATAAAATTTTATTAACCTAAGAAAACCAAATAATGTTGATTTCCATATAATAGAGATTAAAAAAAAAAAAATACAAAAAAACTCTCCTAAGTGTTTTGGTTGCTATGCCTAATGAATACCATAAATAACTTTACATTTCCTACCCAAGCTAGCTACCTTAAGATTTTTATATCCAATAATCAATTTTCAGGAGGTCTACTATTTAAATATTATACATAGGAGTTATAAGTACATTTATTAAAAAAATTTATTATGTAGTTTTTAATTATAAGAGAAAGAAAGAAAAGTAATTTACAATCTAAAACGATGGATAAATGTTTTAAATAAAAAACTAAACACAAATCTATTTTACTCATCGAGTATTCTTTCATATAATTTTGAACATAGATATGTGTTTATTTTTTTATTTAATTTTATAAAAGAATAATAGACGGGTTTTATGAAGTCAAACTAATAGGATGAACCAGCGAAAGACGAACTAAAAAATGAAGAGCTCGATGGGGATGAACTTGGCGGGAAACTAGAAGGCATGTTAGGAGGTCTCAGAACATCAAAATTATAGCTAAGTGCACTCTTTCTTCACCAGTTCCATAAATCGACAGCTTTTAATGTGGATGACTTCCGGAGCTAGGGTTTCGTTATAATGAAATATACAGGAAGATCCCTTTACAACAGCCCACTGGAAACTAAAGGCAGGTTTGGTGTCGTACCCTGTTAATCAATTTTCAGTTTTTATTCTTGGTAGTGAATAATTTGCATTTTCTTTCTTCTGTTTGAATTTGATGGAATGAGTATGGCCCGAATCTCTGGTTCATAAATTGTTTTCTCATAATAGCGTAAGATAAATTGCCCATTTTAGGGTTTTTCCTAACTAGGTTAAATTGGGGTTTAGTGTGCTTTATGATTAATTTTTCATGTTCAATTGGGATTTTTACAAAACATCGGTGAAGATGGGATGCGATATGTTCGGGAATTACATGGGCTTGGGTTCTCTGAGAGCAATCATAAATTTGGGGATTGTTTGATATTTTAAAAAAAAATCCGAATTGAAGGTGTTTGATATAGCTTCAACAGTTCAATACCTGGCGTGAGTAGCAAAGGAAAATACATAGTTGGGATAGAGGCAAAGGCATAGCCTATTCTGTTCACCATTTTGAGATTCGTTTGGGCCTAGGGATTCCCCCGCTATCTTGATCGGCTTCCCTACCCTCCCCCACTCACTTGGGACACTACACGAGAAAGACTTATGGGCCACCATCGGCTTGATCCATGGGAAGGACTTAGGGATAATGGAAGACAAATCGATGGACGATCTTGATCCTGGATCATGGAGAAAGATTATGGTGGGACGAGGAGAAAGATTTTGGAGCCTATTTTATTCCTTCCTTCATCACTTCAAATAGAACCCTAAAGGGATGGATTTTATTTAAAGTCCCGCTCTGTTGTCTAGGGTGTTATTTTCATGGCTTTTAAAGGCCCCATTTAAAGGAAGAGAACCCTTTCATTATGGATGAGTTTGACCATTGCTGCCACACAATAGTGAAGTATTGTAATAAAACATCAAGGCAGAGTAAAAAGCATAATAAAGTGAGTGAGGTATGGGCGTATTATGAGAGCAAGCCCGTCTCTCTCCTCTGATTGGTAGGTGCATTAGAAATGAAGGATGGTCCTTAGGTTTATATTAAAGGACTGCCCCAGTGGAGATTATCTGTTAGGAGATCTTTTATCTCTGCTTCCCCATTTCCACTTAGACCTGATCCAGATAGAGCAGCAGAAGAAACTGATCGAGATGGAGTTCCAGCTTCCTAGATAGCAGATCCACCCGTAGCATTAGAAACAGGGGTAGTTGCTAGAGCACAGTAAGCATAGGTATAGGTGATTTTATAGATCCTCGACAAACCTTTTTTGTGGTTGAAACTGGTCAGTGCCACTTAGCATTAAAGAGGGTGAGATACGAGCTATTCCAGGGTCCTCCGATCACTCTATTCTCGTGGTGATAAACTGGGACTTATCAACCTTTGCAATCTAAAATTTAATCCTCTGTCACGGCCAAACTAATGCAACTGAGTGATCTATTAATATCCCAAGACATAATAAAAAATAAAAAATAAATATATAATTGAGTGTTTTTTTGTTGGCCGAGTCTGAGTCTGAGTCAAGTTGACCGATTATATACTGAGCATGTATTCCTTCAACCGGTCCTCTAGAGAAGCTATCCTTGAAGAATTCATAGAGTCTGGAGAAGAGAAACCAATCTGCGATGCAGATGTTGGGAAACGCCTAAAGTTACAAACACAATCCTTAGTTGAATTTTCAAAAACTGCATACTTATCTTCTAAATCAAATGGCTTTCATGCAAAATGAGTGAAGGGCTAGTTGGAAGAAAATATAGTTAAATCATTACAAGAATGGACACAGGATAACTTCTAAATTTTTCCACTTCAATTTGGTTGTTATTTTTATTTGTGTATTTAGTTTCTACGATTTTCATCTATCCAGTAGCACATTGCAACTTTGAACTGCTACATTCTCTTTGTCAAAGATATAGTTTTGTCTAGTACATAGTATATCTACATATAAGTTAAGTTCTGTATTTTCACATACATATGTACTGTGCACACCTATCCTCCAATTCATCCATCCATGTACTATTAGTTTATTACCTTGCATTGTTATAGGCTTGCCTCAGGCTTTTTTTCCTAAATTTATACTATGCATGAATTTACTAAGGCCACCATTAATATGATTATTGGCAATTAATAAGTAATCATCTTTATATTGTTATCATTTTAGCAAAGTTGATGAGTTACTTAAATCTACAAAGAGTGGTTGTAGTTTTTCATAAGAATTGACTTTCATATATATTTGGGTCTGCAGGAATCTGTCAGGAAGACCATAAGTAAGGTGAGGTTGTAATTTCCCCATGTTACAGATGTAGACATGGCATGGAAGGAAAAATGGGTTAAACTTAAATTATAAGTATAATTTTTTAAATTGGTATATATACATAATTTTAAGTATTATTTTCCAACATATCTCTGTACTATGCATGCATATCCTACAAACCATCGATCCACATGCTGTTGGTTTCTTACTTGTATTGTTGTAGGCTTGCCTCCGTGGATGTTTCCAAAATTAATGCCACCAGTGATATGACGGTTGGAAATTAATGATTTTACTGTTATTATATGTACTGGATCATCTTTATATTGTTATCATTTCAGCAAAGCTAATAAGTTACTGTAGTTACATCAGCTTAGTACTTGTTTCCAATGAAAAAATTAGGGTTTATGTTTTAAGATATCGACATTGCAGTAATGAAAAAATCCATGTCTGAGCCTTGGACAAGTTTCATGGGCCTGTAAAAAAATGAGTAGATAATGCAAGACTATTGAGATTGGTGGAGCATGTATACATGCCATTGTTGCATGTACACTAAATTGGGTACATAACACCCAATATACTGGTGATTCACTTCCAATGCGGCTCAATTCACAGGTATGGAAAGATTGTTAGTGTAGATATTCTCGCATATGTAGCAAATTTAGTCTTTTTATATTTGAAATCAATTAGATGCTTTAGATACATATATACACATGGTCGCATTATGTTGCTTGATTGCACAGGAAGGTGCAGCAGCTCTGGTGAGATCACAACATCACAGTAAGCAACAAGATCGCCTTGCTGACTAGTCCAGACATGCGAATTGCAGTATATTCGTATTAGGAGCCTAGATATTATGTCACATGGGATACATGTGAATTTTTGTACACGTTCAGGCATTATACTTCATGCCATCATGCCTGCAAGGGCATTATACACATTCAGGCATTATACCTCATGCCCTTATGCCTGCAAGGGAGTTTGTGTGCATAATGACTAGTCATTGTACTTTGAGACACATGTATGCATGATATATATTGATTTCAATGAGAATTATTTTTTGATTTTAAGTGTTTTGGGAATTTAGCCAAGATTCCTTCGTTTTGCCTATCTTTTTCATGCAAAGATCTCTTGCTTTAAAATTTTTAATTCCATTCTGACAATTATTATCTCTTGCACTTTTACCCATATATATTTTGTCTTTCTGGACCTTGCGGATCTTACATTCTGCACTATCAATTGACGCAATATACAATATTTATTTTTATATTTTTGTGGATTTGTCTAGCCATGGATGTTTCCTATTGACTTATCTTAATTTTATGGTTGCTTGTATGGTGTGGGCTGGGCCACAAATGATTTAAATGCAGGTTATTGATTTCTTGACTAGCTCATGCTTTCTTATTCAGTGTTGTCTCATTATGAAATATGTTTATTTGTATTTGATTTGTAGGTTTAGATTTTGTAGCAAAATACTTACAGACTTTGAACAAAGGCATGTAGGATTTATATTTGTTGCAAAAAACAGTTGCACCTGCTGTGTATACAAAGTATTAGGCCACATTAACAAAGATGTGCCTTGTAGACAACAAACTTGCCAAGTCCCTCTATTTGTACAGGTCGTGTTTTGCATCCTTCTGCTTTTTATATGCATGGCACATGCATTGAGTTTCTCGTTCTCTTATAAGTTAGTAGATATTGTGTGGGTACATGGCTCTATGGTCTCCCTATATAATTTGTCATAAATATTTTGATTGCGAGGAGAATGAAATTGATGGTTCTATGACTGTCACAAGTTTGTAGCAATATTATGGTGGCCATGACTGTTTTTTCATTCCACTACACTGGTATTTTGGTGGATAAGCCAGTTTTCTTCAAGATCCATAATTTATGTAAATTTTTTCCAATCCTATTTGTGCCATAGATGATCGGTTTTTCCAGGGTTGATGTACTTGTTGGGGACTAATGGAAGCTCAAGCTACTTTCCTCTACTAATTTTTGTTCACAACTCTTAACATTGATTTTGCCAGTCTTTTACAAGTTAATACATATTGTGTGGGTACGTGTCTCTATGATCACCTGGTATAACTTTATTTCCATAAGATCCATGTTATTAACTGTGTTTCCAAACTTTCTAGAAACATTAAAGCTCAAGTTTTTTTGAGATGAAATGTTAAAGCTCATGAGTCAATGTGGCTCCGAAGGTGTAACGATATCGGAATTCCCATTCTTCTTTTTAAACCTGAGTATTTATATGGTTGGTTATTTATAATAGATTGGTGAGGCAGGCTCAATTAAAACTTATTTCCCTACTGGCGTGCACATAATTACCGGATGGTAAGTATCTTCTAACAAAATATACATTCGATCAGATGTTAGGAGAGGACATTCATATACTCTACTTATATGCTATTCAATGATATCGGCTCTCAGCCAACGATTGATCTTCAGCTTCCCGAGATTGCAGTGATGACGTGGGCTACTCCTCAATGATTTTAGTGCGAGAATTTGGCAGGGTCTCTTAAATATTTTCCTCAACACTTGGTCGGTTGGTTTTTCTGGGCTTAGTGGGAATAGTCATGCTCAGAAGTGCTATCAGTTGTGGAATCTTAGTAAGTGCAAAGGTCCCTATCTGAGAGACTACTAGACCATGATGCAGTCAATTCACACGTTGGTTTCCTTGTTCCGGCCAATACCAGAGAACCTTCAGGCCATCCATACCCAGAGACAAGAGGAAAAGGTTGAGCGATTGATCTATAGAACCTTGCCAGGCTTGCTGGAATTGGCTAAGTTTAGGAACTGCTCCAGTTACTGCACCTCTAGTATTCCAAATATACTCTGCCATTGAATAAAATATAAATTATGAATGGAATGAGTTCCAGTTACTTGAATTTATATAGCTTGCATAGTTTTTCGTTTATGGAATTTTTTTTCATGTTCTATAATTTTACTGCCAGGCCCTAGCCAATTCCTCCAACTCGATTCTCCTTAGTTGTTACTTGTGTGGCAGGGACTTGCTGCTCAATAGCCACTCTTGTTTATAATTGTCCACAATTCTCCTACATTTAGAAATTTATTATATTAAGTTTAGCACATAAATATGATTATTTGATTTTCCTTGAATCCTATATCTTGTTTATTTTTACATTTATTATTGAATTCCAATTAAAATGAAGCTAGAATATATTTATAAATTTAATATTTCCATTCATAAACCCTAAATAGACCATTCAAGGGTGGCAATGGAGATCACAATTTTCAATGAGAAATTTGAAATATAAATCTCATATATATATATATATATATATATGATGTGATTTATATTTTTTTTTGCACCATTTATTATTTTATGGTGCTTTGCACCACTTCTTATATTTTGGTGTTTTGCACCACAAAGTCACAATCCATGTTGGATTGGTTTAGGTGTTTTACACCACAAAATCTCCATCCAACTAGGATTGGTTTTGGTGGTTTGCACCATACACCATGGAATGCTACATATTCATTTAACACCAAAACCAACTTTTTTAAAAACACCACTTTTGCACCATAAATTTTAGCACCACTTGCGTATCCCCACATTATCACCACTTTTGCACCACTATTTGAAAATTGAGGATTTCTCAAATCCTTTACAAATAGTGGTGCTAATGTGAGGCTAAAATGCCCTTTTTCTTGTAGTGAGTTTTCTTGATGTACCGGTGTTAATAGGTGTTTAATCATTGGATGCTAGTATGAAGACTAGCAATTTTTTTTTTTTTAGAATAGTATATTATAGATCTCGGTTAATCATTTTATTGATTGAGTGAATATCTGACAGGAAACTTTGTCAAGTTTTTAAAAGTACGTATCTTAATTCTGATGTCAACATTGAAGTATCTCGAAGATACTCTCAACGAGAAGGATTGTAAGGTAGCGGAAATTGATTATGGCAACAGTTTTCGTTGCAGGATGTAACCCCTACTTGATAAATAATAAAAGCTGAGACTCTCTTTGTGGACGTAGCCCATGGATTGGGGTGAACCACGTAAATCGTTTTCTCTTTGATGTGTATCATGTTTCCTTATATATGTATCTTGTGTGTCGTGTTTCATTTGATCCAAGTAGATGAGAAATTTCATTAAGAAAGAGTGTAAATGACATTTACATAAGTACAATTAAAATGATACTTAGATATTGAGATAGGCTCTAATGTTCTAGAACTAAGCTTCCGCTTAATAAGGCTTTTCTCTCACATAAATAGCCATTGATTAATCACGATTGTTTTATATGTGTTTCTATTAATGTTTAGTACATTTGTGTTCACATCATATTTATGGTGAATGAAGTTGATAAGGAAACGAAATATTATACATTTAACAAAATAGTACTAAAGGGATATGATAGGGGTTTTGTGATCAATATGAAAAGAATTTCTGAAGGTTCCCCTTTAGGTACTAATTTGGCATATGGATATGTTATGACATTATGTTTTTATACTTTGATGATAACCAGTAGCAAAGAAAGTGTAATATAAATAATTGAGATGTTTTATATTATTAACGTGTGAGTTTGGTTAATGACTAGAGGAGGAAAATTTTTATTTTCTCTCAAATAACACCAGTGATTATGGAGATGTTACATATGGTATCAGAGCACAGGTTGCAAACACTCGGGCTTATTTGGGCTCAGCCAAAGGAAGCGAACATAAGGTAGTTGAGCTAACAAAGAGAATCCATCTACAAGACGCAACAAGTTTTATGCCCAAGGATCGGTAAGAGGTAATGGATAATCGCCTGTAGACTACAAGTAAGTAAGCTACATTAATATTTGTTGCTGAAACATTATGTTCTTCAAGATCAAAGTACATTCTGCGAGAAGTGTAACATTGCATTAGAATTTTGATAGACTAAAATGTCAAGATTTTATTACCATATAAATAGGTATGTCAAATGAAGATAAGTGGAATGACCATGAGGAATTTATATTATTCTATTGAATTTCCATAGCATAAGAAGTTGTAGGTCACGAGAAAAGTGGTTTTGTGTGGTATGCCCTACAAAAGGTGAAAAGCATATTCGATTGAAATATTAGTAGTTAATGAAATCAAATGCTAATTGTAGATATATATAACTTGTTCATTAAGATTAAAATGATATTACCAATCAGCTTTGGCAATACGATAATTGAAATATAGTTGATCTAAAGGGGTTCTAACTATTTGGAGAAAGTAGTTAATATGAACTCCACCATGATTCTACACCTAGTAGTTATACTTTAACGATGTACTTAAGGAATAACATTCCTCAAGTAAGGGTGTGTAAATTGCATGAATAATGAATATTGATATAGGATGAAGTGGTATACTGTTCATTGGAAAAATGCTTATTATGAGTGTATTGGGTCAATAACCACGACTACTAATCTACAAATCATTAGTATCAAGGTTAGTAGAAATACTATACTCCATCTTCATTATAGACAAGGATATATAAATTATGATGAAACATGTTTGATTAATGAAAGTTGTGGATTAAAAACTATAAAGCATAAGAATAATGCTTTCATATCATTTTGTTGACATAATGAAGGTAGAAATTGAATTATAATTGCTACTTTTGGTGCCCTCCAGAAAGGAAATGTTCAAAATTTTCTTGATATACAGATCTCTCTCTCTCTCTCTCTCTCTCTCTCTCTCTCTCTCTCTCTCTCTCTCTCTCTATATATATATATATATATATATATATATATATATATATATATATATATATATATATATATGTACAGAAATTTGTTTTACAATCGTCCTTATGTAGACGTGAGACGAGAACATTGAATGATGGTTTAGATGAGCATTGGAACTTATTGATAAGATTTTATACCTAATAAGTTGATGAGAAGAGATTTATCAATGCTTTGTGCTAACTTTAAAATTTTATGTCGTAAGGTATGATTGATGAAAATAAATCAAATAAAAATGTTGATCATATATGGATGTTGTAATCTGAAGGATGACCTTCTTATGCTTAGGAAATATTTTCTTACAAATTCAACTTGTTATATAAAGTGGTACTAACAAGGGAATTTGGTAGATGGTCAGGATCTGTGGAACTTGTTGAAAGAAGAAAGCGTGATGTATTGTGCATGGTAAGCATATGAGAAAATTGGAAATAAAATTCAAGTGCTCATGAAAAGATATATGTCAAGGCATGAGTACGAATTGACAAATACAAGACATATGTAAGTAAGTTATACTTTTATGAGATCAAGATTTATGATGAGCTTTTATGAAACAAGTAAAGGTGATGATTGGACATATGTTATATGTACATTTTTTTTTATGATTTTAGCACCTTTATACGACTAACACTTTTAATGTTGTGGTCGAGCGAATTTATTTTCCCACACAACACTACCTTACAACCGCCAAGAGGTAAACGTGAGATATACAGATTCATGTGATATTTAGTGTTATACTAATATGTGATGATACAAGTAAACTGGTGCCTCGGCATACGAGGGTCTTATAATAAGGAGATATGCGGTCTCCCTTACAAAGATATATGGTTATCTTTATAAGGTAGGCAAGTATGTTTTTAGGCAATTGGTTATTCCTATATGTTGTTAGTGCATACAAAGAAGAGTTGTATAACTAAAATAAGAATGGTGTTTGAAATGGTGAAAGCTAACATTCGAGGTTAAGCGATCATTATGTCCATGGATCATCATAGCGAGAATGCTATTTCATATTCAAGGCATTATGTAATCCTATTAATTAAGCTAGTTATGCTTAGTAAGAAATGAATGTTTATTTTAAATGACCAAGTATGAATATTGTCATATGAAGGATGATTTTCTTATTTTTTACGCATAGGTAAAAGACCTTCTTACAATATTTGATTTTGTTATATAAGGTGTTACTAACAAGTGAATTTGGCAGATGGTCAAAACTCGGTGGAACTTGTTGAAAGATAAGAGCATAAATATTATGCACATGGTAAAATAAGGGGGTGAGGATTTAATATCCACATCACAACTGTTATTTATTCTTTTAATTTTTGATAATTATTGTTGAATAAAGAACTAGACCCAAATTGGTCAGAGTAATCGTATGGTTACAAAATGTAATATGATGAAATAATTGATAAATTTGAAAGAGATTTTCCTAGACTCAAGCGAGAAGGCTTGAGGGGAAATAGATTCCAGGACTCAAGCGAGAAGGCTTGAGGGGAATTATGTAAGAGTGAGTTAAGGGCATTGAAACACTCCCTAGAAATCAGGGAGTTGACAGTCGCCAAGATTCTTGAAGTAATCGATGGGCTGTAAAGACCTAGGCAAACTATAAGAGAATGCATATGTGGGAGGCAGGACGTTGCTTAGTATGCATGAGAGAAAGTATTGCTGCGTGAGAATTGTGGTGTTAGGAAATAAATATCCGAAAGAATTGTTGTGTGAGCACTGAGGTGTTAGGCAAGAATTTTCGAAAGGATTGTTGTGTGAGCATTGGGGTGTTAGGAAAGAATTTCTTGGATCAAGTGACTGATGTGTTTTGATTAAGTTAAACAGTCTACATTCTTGGAGCACTGGACTTATGTGTGCTTGTGATAACAAAAGCACAAACAAAAGTTAAAAGATATTCCATAATTTCAAATGTTATATTGCAATAAAGGGGCTCATTGTTTATGCTTCTAGGTTTGATTATGGAATTTATGATAGTTTTTATTGAACAATTTTTCTTTGAATTCCGGTTGGTAGTAAAAAATGCAGGTTATGAGAAATAACGACTTACGAAAATCATGAAGGTTCGAAAAAATTCAAAACCAAAATGTTATAGCAAGAAAAAAGGCGACTCAAGAAGAGAGGACGAACTGCTGAAAAGTATGAACATCGAGGACGGTGTTATTCTTAATGGGAAGAGGATGTGATATCCCTCTCTCTTTTATATCCTATTGTTGCAAGAATATTATAATTCTGTAAGTGGCCCTGGTGAGGAGCTCAAGGCCAAGGCCCCACCAGTGGACCTTGAAAGTATCGTTATTTATTTTCCTAGGTTGTAAGTTATAAATGGTAAAGTTATAATGACGCAACTAAAACGATGGGCAGTTGAATCCACTAGGGGAGAAGCCGATGGATAAAAAACCATGAGAGTCTAGTTACGGCATTTGTCATCCTAAGTTAGATCCACTTATAAGTAGAAGGAAGAACTGAGTATTTAGTATTTGTGGCTAAAACAAATATTTTACATACCTACTTATGAGGAACTAGTATTATTACATTAACCTTTAGGGTGTAATAGACATGCATATATATATACATTAATACATCATAAGAAAAGATGCAAGTAACTTAAAAGGATATATCTTGATATGTTTATATATATACATTAATACATCCTAAGAAAGGATGCAAGTAACTTAAAAGGATATATCTGGATACATTTATATATATGTATACATTAATACATCCTAAGAAAAGGATGTCAGTAACTTAAAATGATATATATATATATATATATATATATATATATATATATATATATCCTAAGAAAGGATGCAATTAACTTAAAAGGAGCAGAGAAACTTCCTTCTATCCTAGGAAGATTAATAACTTATTTAAAACTTATATAAGAGGGATGCTTATATAACAAGAATATTTATGGAAGGACAAGTAATTAGTAATTGGGGCAACAATTACGTTTCAAAAGAAACCTAGTTTACTAATCAGTTAAAAGTTATTTATGTTAGAAAAGACTCCTTGTAAAGTGTACCTCGTCTATAATGAGAGGGATTTTAGTAGTTTAGTTAATCAAATTTTAGAAGGGTATGTTGGGATTTATCGCTGGTGGTGGTCTCCTTAAAGGAGCACCGATCCCGATTAGCACCAAATCTTGTTCCCTTGATTAGAAGGAGCGCTATTTTATTTTTTCCACTTGGCTCCTTCTTATCCCCATTTTTGTTATGAGTTCCAGTTCCCAAGGGAGGATTCTCGCTAAAGTCGGGCGAACACTTCGAGGAAAGGGAGGTTTGAGTAGTTTTGAAAAGATGCCAATCTTTTGTGAAGGGATTCATTTTGTCTGCCTCTCTGGCGTAGGGGGTTTTGTTAGCCTCTCTGGCAGAAGAGAGAGGAAGTCGAGCCTTCCTCGGCGACGACGACTGGTCTTTTAATTATGGTGAGGACGCACTCTAAGCATAGAGTGAGTGGTGTATATAAGAAGAGGGGGCGATTTGACCCGGGAAGGGGGGAAATTCTTACGCATTTGGTTCCACAGTGATGATACCTGCGACTGAGATCTTTGAATAGTAACATAGTTCTGCATATTTTTGTTTTAGGATTTTTCCTTCTCCTCCAAGGTTTGAATCCCGATAAGGAGAAATCTCTGCCCAATGCTTTATGGCTGTGTATTAGCTTTGACTATGGAAAATCGAGAATCCTAGATGGATCTCTCTCTTTTGTGTTGCTGCTAACATATCTTTGTGGAGTACATGGCTAAAGGGAAAATCGTGTGATCTGGTATGATTTTCTGTTTGTATGGTTTGGCGCCAGGAAATCTTTCTCTGTTAGGATGGAAATAATAGGGATGTGGGTTTATATAAATACTGCCTAAAAAACGTATATATGCTAATATGTATTACATAATGCTACTTCAAAATGTCGACATCTGTTGTATATGCTTATATATATATAGAGCTACATGAAGTCGTATGGATTTCTGATCTTAGACTATTAAAATCGCCCAAGTAAAATCGGTGTGGCTTCCTTTGTTTTGGAAACTTCATATTTGCATGGTAGCCTCAGGAACCCCTTTTTATTTGGTTATATTACATGGGAAATCATTTCGAATCTATAGAATATTCTACTGTATATATGCTGGCAGATCGTTGATACATATGCTGCCAACGTTGTGTGCGCAGAGTCTCCTGCTAAAAATCTTGGTTAAGCAAAGGGTAGGGATGGCTTGTAAGCCGATTTCCAAACATTGTATGTATATATATAAAGGTTTATTCTTATGGTAGATCTTTTGATACTTATGCGAGTTATATGCTCAGGTTGAGGAAACCTTGGTAGTTTATAGAGTTACGCTGATTGCGAAATTAAATTATAGTGAATTATTTTTTTATATACTTTCGAACAGTGTTAATCTATAGCAACCGAATTCGGATTGACCCGTAGTTACAAAGTTAGGTTTTTTTGTATAATGAACAATAGCGGACCGATTTTTATTATACTATTGTATAGAGTAAGTCCATAATAATCGACTATGGATTGATCTGTAGGATACAGAGTTATGATATTTATTTGCCGTGATCCCTATATTAAAAGCCTAGTTAAAGGCCATCCTTACTATGTCGTATATTAATATACAGTCTTTTTAAAATAGGGTTTGAGCAGGGTTTAACATTTCTATGTGTATATTATATATCGGCAGTAGCGATAGAGATTGAATAAGTTTTATCATTGCTCTGTATATCATATATATATATATATATATATATATATATATCGACAGTAGCGATATAGAGTATGAACCAGTTTTAGTGTTCTGTAACATATTATATACTACCTTTTTAGGATAGGGTATGAAGGGTATGACTCCGCTGCTTGGAATCCACAGTAACGCCCTGTGTATTATCCTTGTCTCTTGTTTCCATTATTAAATCGAAAATTGTAAGTAGTGCCATCGATGGATGGGTTCGATATTCTGGTAAAGATTGTCATTATGATTCTAAATTCATTTCCTGTTCAGGATCGGACCCTCGAATGTCTCTGTAAACTGTCTTAGAAACTGCCTAAAAAGGTAGATGTATGGTCTCTGTAATTTAAGTCTTGTTAGACTTCCTAGAAAGCGAAAATAGTTACAAGGGTTCTGTATTGTCGTCTTACAGTTTTCTTGATGTACCGGTGTTAATAGGTGTTTAATCATTGGATGCTAGTATGAAGACTAGCATTTGTTTTTTTTTTAGAATAGTTTATTATAGATCTCGGTTAATCATTTTATTGATTGAGTGAATATCTGAGATGAAACTCTGTCAAGTTTTTAAAAGCAAGTATCTTAATTCCGATGCCAACATTGAAGTATCTCGAAGATACTCTCGACGAGAAGGATTGTAAGGTAGTGGAAATTGATTATGGCAACAGTTTTGGTTGTAGGATGTAACCCCTACTTGATAAATAATAAAAGTTGAGACTCTCTTTGTGGACGTAGCCCATGGATTGGGGTGAACCATGTAAATCATTTTCTCTTTTATGTGTATCATGTGTATTATGTTTCCTTATATATGTATCTTGTGTGTCGTGTTTCATTTGATCTAAGTAGATGAGAAATTTCATTAAGAAAGAGTGTAAATGACATTTACATAAGTACACTTAAAATGATACTTAGATATTGAGATAGGCTCTAATGTTGAGTTCTAGTACTAAGCTTCCGCTTAATAAGGCTTTTCTCTCACATAAATAACCATTGATTAATCATGATTGTTTTATATGTGTTTCTATTAATGTTTAGTACATTTGTGTTCACATCATATTTACTGTGAATGAAGTTGATAAGGAGAGGAAATATTATACATTTAACTAAATAGTACTAAAGCGATATGATAGGGGTTAGGTGATCAACATGAAAAGAATTTTTGAAGGTTCCCCTTTAGGTATTGATTCTACATATGGATATGTTATGAAATTATGTTTTTATACTTTGATGATAACCAGTAGCAAAGAAAGCATAATATAAATAATTGAGATGCTTTATATTATTAATGTGTGAGTTTGGTTAATGACTAGAGGAGGAAAAATTTTATTTTCTCTCAAATAACACCAATGATTATGGAGATGTTACACAAATTAATATAGATTCATTTTAAATTCAGATTTATTAAGCATATAGAAAAATTACACCTCAAAAAATTTGATCATTCTCGGTGCATGATAATCCAAGTTTAAAAAGGATCTTGATAACTTATGGCATCATATTCATTATGGCATAATAACCCAGCATGCTTTCTCTTGTTTGGGTTTCGGATCCACATTAAATATATTGTGCATTGTGTATGATGTTATGTGTTGGTTTTATGTGATGGTGAAAGACATTGTTAATGGTTAATGTTACGTGTTGTACTTAAGGTTAAAAGTGTTAAAAAGTGCTAAATACTGATTTACCCCCCCTCTTAGTATAATTTTCCAACAGTCAATTGGTATTAGAGTCAATTCCTTCAAGAGAGTCTGATAGCTGGAACAAATATCTCTAGAGCACATGGATGAACATGAAAGTCTCTAGTCTACAGATGGGGTTCGACTCTTCTATGGATCAAATTTTTATCATTGGATTATAATGATGAGACTCTATTTACAGGAACAAGGTTTTGATATATGGAAATATGTTGTAAATGGTTACATCGCTCCAAAAAGACCACAAAAAACTGCAGCCATGAAGGAGCTAATAAATAATAATGCAACAGAAATGGATATCATCTTGCATGTAATATCTGATCATGTGAAAGATAAATTTGGTAAGTGTTCATCAGCTAAATAGATCCAGCACAAGGTAAAAAATCTCTACACAAAGGGAGCCCATTGTTAGCACTATTGTTACACCCAAAATCTACTCATCATGAGATTCAGTGTACACACCCCTGAAGATATATTGACTAAGTAATTAACCTGGGAGTATTTGTACCCAGTTGTACTAGGTTTTGAGAGGTTGTCACAGGTTGCACTCGTGCAACATGCGACGTCGCAACTTGCTTCATTGCAGGGTGCGACGAAGTTAGTTAATGGGAAAAAATAGCTTCTTCGAGCTTCTTCTCGAAACTTGTTGAGTTGGGGCCCTATCCCTGACCTCTAGGGGAGTTGGTACTCGGCTCCTAACACCTTGGGAGGATCCCCTATCTCTCTCCTACCATATCTCAACCTATCTTATCCATACCCTATCCACTTACTCTTATATAAGAGAAGCTCTACCCCTCTCCAAAGGGGGGGAAGGCTATGGTGTCTACATGTTGGTGAAATCACTCTTGAGAGATCCCTACTCATCCTTGAGAGACTCAAGCTTCCTTAGGAGTAAATGGAAAATGGTTTTGTTGGAGAAGGGCTACAGCGTTAAGCCTTGGTTGTAGTTCTATATCTCTGCTATGTACTTCCCTATTTTTACAGTAATACAAATGCTTTCCACCAATATTGTTCATGTGTGTAAAGATATTGAATAGTCTACCTGCTTAACTGTTCACTTAGATCTCTTATTGTATAGATGCCCTTTACTTGTTTCTCTTGTTTCTTGTCTTGACAGGTCTTGCAGCTTGGATCTGATGACCGTGAGACGTGGAGCAACATTCAGGAGAAAGGATTGTGAAGTGAAAGGTAAGACATCTAGTACTCGATCCTTAAGTAGATCTAGGAAATGCATTCATAGCCTATCTTATTTGTTCTAGACTCGCATTGAGCTAGGGAGATCTAGCTCGCGTCCGCTCGAGTGGATTGTCCGTCAAACAACTATTTTTGTCCCAAGTACCTAAGAAGATTGGTTAAATAGTTGATGAGGTTTGGAGTCCAAAGAAGGCTTAAAAAGTATAAGGGAAGTAATCTTACCTTAGGGAGCCTACAAAGTTATGCCAATAGGACCAAGCGCATAAAATATTAAGCAGAGGAGTTAGAGCATCAACTACATAGGACCTTAGCCGATGACCAGGGTGTTATCCGACGGGTATTGGTTTATCCAACAATACTGAGAGGTGGGGGGGTGAATCAATATTGCATTTTTCAAACATTTTATAAACAATTAGTTTTAAGCACAAGTTAAATAATCATAAGTAACATGAATAAGACAATTAACAATTTGAAAACACAGATTTATCGTGGAAACCTCAAAGGGAAAACCAGTAAAGCTTTCTTATTAATAAGATAATCTTATACAAAATTGTTTTACAAGCACCAACTTGATGGAGAACTTAATCTCCTAGATTCTTCTGCCACTACAGAAATGATGCACCTATACCCCTGGTTTTCTTCCTGCTCAACAGACAAGGATACCCCAACACTCTAATTCTCCAGCCACGATTGAAGGAGGAAACAACCCCCTTAGCAGGCCTCAACCTGCCCCAAGCACCACCCAACCACCCTCTGATTTATACTAGTGTTAACTTCAGTTTTTCAGATATTCAATGGCATCTCTAACTTTTGTAATGCTTCATCTATCTCACTGGCCTCTTTCTTGCTTCTCATATGCAATTACAAAAACTTCAGAGACACCTCTTCATACATTTGACTTGTATGGTTATATATCTTTTCAGAAAACTTTCTTATTTGAAACATTGTGTTTGTATAGGAAAATCATGCCTCTTCATAAAAAATATTGTATCCTTTTAATGGCATCGATTCATCATTGATCTTCATAGTCTTTCAATCTTGTTTTAATTAATAAAGAATTACTATTTTGCAAAGTTAACCAAATTTGGCATTCTCCAAAGTTGGAAATTTGGCCAAATTGTTCTCCAAATATACTATTGCCAAAACTTCGTTCAACATAGTGGATGTCAAACCGACGATCAACTAAGATTTATAAATATTTCATGTCCGATCCTTTTAATTAACCCTTGAGCATCTTTCAACAGTGAAATGATTCAAAACCGTTGGATCTTCGTCAATCCACATCAATGGTGGACTTCAACATGCGCTTAGATAGATTTCATAAATATTTCACATCACATCCTGAGCTTTAAAATCTGAACAACTTAACATAGTGAAATTGTCCTATACCATTGGATTGCCCCATCTAAGATCGAGGGTGGACTTGAACAATGGATTTCGGGTCACATTCTTGGGTTGAAATTCATGCATGTTAACCTAGCAAAATGTGTGTGATCTGTTGGATTTGATTCCTCCGAGAGCGACACTGTTCTTTGCAAGTCAACTTCATGGGCTTCATGATTTCACGCAAGGGATTCAAATGACGAAGGGAGGAAATGGAAAATGCGCTAAACAATTGAACAAATCACACCAAAAGTTGCAAACATGTAAAACCGTGGCGGAATAATGATGTAGACCCACCCAAAATCAAATCGATGGTGGAAAGGGGTTTCAGCGCTAGAAAGTGAACGATGGTTAAACTTGGAAAGGTGGAGCGGAAATTAAACCGCTTACCACGTGGCAAGCGTTGGTGGAGTCCTCGATGAAAAGCGGTAAAAGTTAAACCGCTCATCGCAAGTTCTGAAACCACCTAAGCATATGTTATATGAAAGTTAATGTTCGAAGTTTGGAAAAGGGAATTTGCTGATTTTTTCCTAGAGGAGAAGAAGCCGTTGGAAACATGTCACTTGTTTTCGTCAACAAGCATATAAGTCAACCCCAATGTTCTCATGTTCATAATATCACTTCACAGGTAGCTTGAAACCCTCACTTTTCAAAGTTTGTTTCCCAAATGGAGAAAATTGAAGACCTTGTTCCGTTCAATGAAAGTTTATATGAAAATGAGGAGCTTGTAGTTGATAGGGAAAGTTATATTTTAGACCCTGTTTTGTCTGTGGGTAGTATTTCGCAGTCTAAAGAGAAATTAATCGAGCTTAAGTCACAGGGAAATGATCCATTTAATGTTTTTGGTTATTTTCTGTATTATGTTTGTGTCGAACAGACCCTACACTTCCCTAAATTTGTTGGTTGGTGTGCGGTGAATTATTCACAGGAAGAAAGGGTAATCATTAATTCCAAGTCAATGCGTAGACTGTCTGTGAGGTTCTAGGTTTACCTGAAACATTTCCCAAAAGCATTGAGTAGTTTAATGAATAAAATTTGGTAATTTTTTATGGAAATTGCAATCCGGAAGAAAAAGAAAAGTTTTTATTACAAGTCTTGAAAGATTGTCAGTTGCATGAAAACTGTTAGGAACCTGTGTCAACCCTTCTCTTTACTTTGTTAGTATATTGTTGTTGGATGCATATGCTTTGTAAGTCATCCCGTAGTATTTGTTGATCCATATTTTGTATTAGCCAATGGTATTGACCCATAGTATTGGACGCATATGCTTTGTAAGTCGTCCTGTAGTATTATATGTTCCATGGTATTGACCCATAGTAGTGGGCATATACTTAGTATATAAGTGTGTGTTGAGGCCAATGAAGGAACCGTGAAGTTATTTGTATTGAGCTTGCTAAGGAGGTTTCCCCCTCGAAGTGTCTTGCGATCAATAAAAGTATTATGTGATCTGATATATCATGTATTTCATCGATTAATTGTTGCAGGTTCCTCACATATAGTATTAGAGCATTTTCTTGGGCTCGCTGGGTGGAATTTTTGCCAAATTTGTTTTTGCATCTATTGCAGGTTGGGATCTAGGAATAATCCCTATCCGCTTAATTGTGGGAAGTACTTGGGAATAATCCCTAAAACTCATTCTGAGGAGTACCACAGGAACCCCGAAGTAGCTGGCCCATTGAGAGGACCTGCCAGTGAAAAGGGAAATGACCCCTACCTGATTGACTAGTTCCCACTCGTGAGGTAAACCAAGAGTTGTCGTTTGTAGCAAAGCAGTTATAAGTTTTACCTGAGCCGTGGAGTGAGGGGTATTTCCCCAATATGCAATCCGTCAGACAACATTGGTGGCCGAGTGAATCCCATGAACCATTAGAAAGATGAGCATACCTGGGGTCCATATCTATTTTCAGCTGCTAAATCGCAGATTACATCTATCCAGACCTGTTGCCGATCACTTCCGCGACGTTGCATAGCAGATCCATTTGTTGCCGATCACTTCCGCACCGTTGCAGATCCATTCCGAATTTTTTTTTCTATTTTTTCACCACATCTCCTTTGTTTTAACTATGTTTCCCTTGAAACTTCACTGACATCCTTGCAATCCCATTCTCCATATTTCATTCTTGATGAACCTATCCCAAATTGCACTTCCCAAGAACAGAAATCCCACATTTGTATATTTTTAGGGTTTGTCATAACTTTTTCGATTTTCACCCAATCACCTTCAAATTTTGCAACCGTGTTCATTTTCTATTTCTTCTTCTTTGTCCCTCTTTGAAAAAATTTCCCATTCTTTCACCCCGCCTCTGAAATCCTCATTTTTTGCTTCCCTGTCCATTTGAAAGTGTCCAAAACCTAGTCAAACCCCAATTACCCATCAGAGTTTTTTCCAAATCCAAATTTCCCTTTACTAAATAAGATTTTGTTTGTGTTTTTCTACCCATTCACAAAAAAAAAAAAAATCCCGGTTATGGTTGTCACTTGCACAGGAGCACAAATCATGGAGGAAGAACTTGCAGCCCTCAAAACCAAACTCCAAGACTTGGATGAAAAATTTATCAGCCTCCATCTTCAGCATTCAGCAATGAACACTGGGTTCTCTTCTTCCAGCAATTTTTGTGGGTTGAAGCTTGATTTTCCTCGCTTTAATGGTAATGATCCGACTGGATGGATATACCGGGCAGAACAATATTTCAATCTGCATAATACTTTCGATGTCCAAAACATTCCACTTGCATCCTTTCATTTGGAATAGGAAGCCCTTCAATGGTACCGTTGGTACATCAAGGCTCATGCCGAGCCAAAATGGACAGATATTTTCCAACTCCTTTTGCAACGATTTGGTCCTAGTGATTTTGATGAATTCATAGGAGCACTCACTAAACTTTGACAAATTGGCACTATGAGAGAGTATCAGATAAAATTTGAGAAACCAACCAATCACACAGAAGGATTGTCTGATGAATTCTATAGGAGTTGTTTTATCAGTGGTCCTAAGGATGAAACCCACTCAAAGGTTAAAATGTTCTGTCCCAACACCATGATGGAAGTACTGTGGTTGGCTAAGTTGGCAGAGGACAAGATCACAGCCCAACAACGCTCGAAATCCACTTTTGTTCCATTCAGAAATATGGTTTCCCAACGACCTCCCATCACGCCAACTCCTCGCACATCTCCTATCAAGCATTTTTCTGAAGCAGAGATGTGAGCACGTAGAGTGTTGGAATATTGAATCTTCCTATCTATGTCATTTAATTACATTGGTAGCATTAATTAATCATTTGTGGTTAATTCCTATGTAATAGACTATAAAATTGCCATTGTGTGGACCACAAGGCAACATTGGGGGGACCACAAGACTTCCAAGAGTGAATCACAAGCTTCCTGGACCACTTGGGCCCATTTCTAAAATATTCTGGATAAGCTTCTGGTGGAAAAGACACCTTGCTGAGTTTTACTCCTTTTTACCCTAGGGGGAAAAACTAGTCAACTAGGAAACTTGTTTTTTGGACCACACGTCCTCTATGATGTTTCTTCTTTCCATATTTGGAATTTGGCATTTTTTTTATCACACATCAACTGCAGTTCACTAATTCAAAAATTCGTGAGCCTTTGGAGTGACTTGGAGAACACACTTGCCACCTAGGGGGGATGAGCATATTTTTAGTAAGTCTGATGATATGAGGATCCAAATGGCATCTTTAGCCATTCAAATCTCTGTTGTAATTTTATATAACAACAGCCTATTATTTTACAAAGGTTGGATGATGTATTTTATTCATGAGAGTTAATACAGTTTGTATTATTGTGAGTAATTTTTTGAGTTCTTTGACTAGTTGTGTAAGATATTTGTGAGTGAGTGTAATTCTTGATCAGATCTTGGTGTGAAAAAAAAATTCACATGGTATCAGAGCTATCAAGGTATTCCTTTCTCCTTCTATTGTCTTGCAGGATCCAACCAGTCTCAAGGAGGGCGCAGTAATTCATCCACAGGGCGCATTCTTTCATCAAGGAGGCGCAGGAAGCAAGCTTTGGACACACCCAAATCATTCCAAAATTAATTTCATAGCTTCCATGGATGATTCATAGCAGATCATCCTCAGTCCATTCAATTATTTTGACTAGAAGGTGCAGATGGAGATCTTACTGAGGAGCAAAGGGCTCTACAGGGTGACAATGGCAACTGAAGTTGAGCCAACCTTAGCAGTTGAGAAATCTAAATGGCAAAATCGAAGAGATGAAGCCTATGGGATGTAGAGTCTCACTACATCCAGGGATCTACTATTTCATCTTGATTTTCTTACCTCTCCTAATGAAGTTTGGCTGAAACTTCAGTAATTGTTTGGAAAGACGGATGAATTAAGAGGCCACCAACTGGATAATGAGCTAGTCTCATTGAGTCCACAAAATTTCGATAACCTTCAGGATTTCTTCTCCAAATTCAAATGACTTGTGTTGCAGCTGAAGAAATGTGGTATTGAAAAGAAATATGAGCAATTAGTCTTGGCGATTCTCTCTAAACTTGGCTCGGACTACTCAGTCTTTGTTTCGACCTTCCATTCCACCCAGAAAGCAGTTAAAAATTGGAAGAGCCTGACACTTTCAGAATTCATGGAGTCTTTGACACAAGAACAAGAAAAATTGGTCTTGATAGGAGGAATTAAAAATCCATCCAAATACCACTGTCTGAATGTTGGAGATTCAAAGGGTTCTAAAGGGAAGAAGAAGGGCAATTTCAATAATCCCACCAGTGAGAAGAAGGACAAGCATAAAATTAATGAAGACTCCTCGAATTTCAAGAGGAATCCAAATAAGAAGAATGAGAGGACAAAGTGCAATTATTGCAGCAAGGGATTTCATCCTGAAAGCTCTTGCATGAAGAAGACCATTGACCAAATGGCTCAACTCTTGGAGAAAGATAACATTCCTCTTCCAGAGAGCGCAAGGAGGAAGGATGGAGGACAAAATTTTGATGACAAAGAGAGATTACATGCACTGATGGAAAGCACATCCAAGCCTACCTCATTCATTATTGATTCTGGAGCTTCAAGACGCATGGTGTCAACAAGTAAGTTTTTCACTTCACTTGACTCTTCCAGTTGTCCAAATATTGTATTGAGTGACAATTCTGAAACATCTAGCAAAGGAAAAGGTAGCATAGATCTTGAGTTTGGTTCATTTAATAATGTATTATATGTACATGTACTTGCTGCAAACCTATTGTCAGTCTATCAGATGACCCACACAGGTCAGCCCAAGAGAGTAACCTTTACCCCTAATGATGTTGAGATAGCTGAAATTTCAATAGGAAAAATAGTTGCATTTGGCACTGTTGATCACTATTCTAGAATCTACAAGTTTTCTCACTTTGTACCAAATCCCTCACCCTCTGCTCTTTTAACCCATGCCAATGAGTCAAGCAAATTATGGCATGAAATATTTGGCCACCTGAATTATAAATATCTTTCCCAACTTCATGAGAAAGAAATGGTTATAGGGCTGCCCAATATCAGATTTTCCAAAGGTGTCCGTCAATCTTGCATCCTAGGAAAACACCCCAAGCATAAGTATGGGAGATACACTACTGAGAGAACCTCTGCACCATTAGAGCTTATTCACACTGACATATTAGGTCCATTCCCTCATGATTCTTTGAACCATGCCAAGTACATCCTCACATTCATAGATGACTTTAGCATGTACTGTTGGATTTATTTCATCAAGCTAAAATATGAAGTTTTTGGTCTGTTCAAGCTATTCAAAGCCTCAGTTGAGAACCAGTCTGGTAGGCATATTAAAATTATCAGATCTGATATTGGTGGTGAATATGTGAAATCATATTTTCAGCAATTTTTGTGCCTCTTCAGGCATTCATATGCAACACACAGTTCCATATACACCTCAGCAGAATGGGGTTGTTGAGAGGAAAAACAGGTCTCTAAAGGAGATGGCCACATGTATGCTTGAGGAAAATTCATTGTCTCCAAAGATATGGGCTAAGGCAATAAATTGTGCCACATACATTCAGAATAGAGTTCCATGCAAAGCTCTCAAAGGTATCACTCATTTTGAGGCTTGGACAGGGCACAAACCTGATATCTCTCATTTCAGGATTTTTGGCTCAAAGGCTTGGGCTAGGATTCCACTTGAGAAGATGAGGGCTATGCAGCCCCAAATCCAACCATGTTTGTTTGTTGGATATTCATAGGAATATAAAGGGTATAAGTTTCTGAACATGAGCACTCAAAAAGCCTTCATAGAAAGGAGTGTTCAGTTTGAGGAAGAACCCTCACAAGGTGCTAAAATTGGAGAACCATCTTCACCACCGCCTGAAGAAGAAGTAAGTGATGCCATTGAATTTTTTGATTATGATATTTCTGATGATGAGGACCATTTTATTGCAGATGCTAACTCACCTACAAATCCTAAAAGGAATTCTAAGACTTTGCAAGTAGTAGGTGAACTAGTGGGCAATCCTTAGGACACAAGGAGGACTAGATGACAATTTGAGACTGCTCTCAATGTGAATGACCCCTACCTTTCTGAGAAGTGTTATATGATGGTAGATTCTGATCCTTAGACATATGAGGAATCTTCACATGACCCAATATGGCAGGTTTCCATGGATGAGGAGTTTCAGTCATTGTAGAAGAATGAAACATGGGAGCTAGTCAAGCTCCCCGCAGGTAGAAAATTGATAAGGTGTAAGTGGATCTACAAAACAAAATGTGCAGCTGATGGTACATAAGTGAAATATAAGGCTAGGATGGTATCAAAGGGCTTCTCTTAGGTCCAAGGCCTTGACTGCAATGAAACTTTTCCACCTGTTGCACAGAAGGATTCGACAAGACTAGTTTTGGCAATTTCTTAATTTTACAACACATTTTTATTTTGACATTGTTATATATTTGAGCCATGTTGTTATGCTAATAAAATGTTTAACATCTTATGTTCTGGTCAATTTTATGTCTACTCATGTATGGTTGTTACACAGGTTCAAGCCACAATGCCAAAGGGTAGTAAAAAGAAGGCAAAGATGATTGAACCAGAGGAGGCAAGAGTCGAAACTTTATTTGAAGACACCAAGTCTATCACAGGAATTCCTCCTGAAGTCAAGTGGGGAGATATATACCGCACGTTAAGAGACCAAGATATCCTTGGGGCACTCTTGGAGGAAGGACACTTGTACCAAAACATCAGAATCTCTGGTATATCTAAAGCTTCTACCCGCCCAGAGCTCTTCCCTTGTTCAGAAGTGATTGGATGGATCTTGGAACATGCAGATGCAGAAACAAGGGTATTATCTGATAGCAAGGGAGAGGATTTTTCCTCATTTCATCCAGCCTACATCGCAGCAGTGTATAACTTACCACGTCTTCAGCAGCCACTGAATGATGAATGGTTGGGGCAACTCAAGATGGATAATTTTGAGATGGCTAAAAAGCTGTTAATCTCAGGAAAGCAATTGAGAAAAAAGGATAGTGATGAGTATGAGGTCCAAACCCTGAGGGCCCCTTTCCGAATGATCGCCCTTATGTTAAGTAGAATTTTTGCATGGCTGACAGAACCGTCTATAAGATACAATGGGTCCCCATAATTCACTATGTGGCATTCAAGGGAACAACATTTAATTGGGAAGATATCCTCTCGGATAGTATTTCATCTTCCATAGCCGCTGCAAAAGAAGGGTTGATCCTAAAGAAGTCAGAATTTTTCATGGCATCCTATCTCATAGATTGTATTCTGGCAAAGCTTCCTTTCCCAAAGTTAGGTTGCGTTTGGGATCAAGCCAACACCCCAATGTACACTACTTATAAAATGCTTTGGGCTCAAAATTACAGGACGTAGTACAAGCTCATTTGTGAAGAGTTCATAATACCTTTGTATGAGCTAATGTTTAATGAAGAACCCAATTGTTTATCTGAGAACGCCATGGAGGTCATGGAAAGCTACGGTGATTTTTATTTTTCAGAGAATGATACTTATAAAAGAATGTATGGAGGCTCCAAGTCGCCATACATCCCGCCTTAGTATGCTATTGATTACATAATCCAGAAGGAGGAAGTCAGGTAGGTTTTTCTTGATGGAGTTGGCTGGTTTTTGAATAGATTGAAGAAGGATTATTTTCCTCCCTTTCCTTTCTATGTGGGAGCCTATAAGTTCTCAAAGGTTCTATCAACCAAATATTTTGTTCAAGAGTTAAAAGGTTTTCACTTCGGGGAAGTAGTCTTCCATAGAAATGACAGGTGGAACAAAGGTGCAGAACATTGTAGAGAAATCCATGCCTACTTTGATTATGCTCATTACTATGATGAATATGAAGAGGTATATAGAGGAATCAGCAACGTGACTGAGCTCCAAATTTGCCGTAAAATCAAGATTGGAGCCAATTCTAGCTCCACAGCCACCCAAGGTACCCATGAAGCCGAACTCAAGAAGGAAAGAGAAGTAGCCGAAGCTGAGTCCAAAGAAGAGCAGAGGCTTAAAGACAAAGTGGAGAGGATCCAAAAGGAAGTTGTCGACAAGATGCAAAAGGAGCAGGAGGACAAGCTTCAAGAAGAAGAAGCTCTTAGGCTTCAGCAAGAAGAATCTCTTAAACTTCAAGAACAAGAAGCTCTCAGGCTTCAGCAAGAAGAAGCTCAGAGGCTCCGAGACGAAGAGCTAGAAAAGATAAGATTACAGGAAGCTACTAAAGAGCAGGAAGAAAGGGAGGTGGTTGAGAACCAGCTAAGGGCCGAAGAAATGGAAAGACAACTCAAGGATGAAAGAGAAAATAAAGTAGATGAAGATGCACAAGCTGGTGGTTCTAGCACGCAGGACATGGAGGTAGACTCATCCCAAATAGTCCAGACCCTGCCCGCGGAAGAAAAAATATCCATAGAGAATCTTCCACTGATCCCTTTCACTCCATCGGAAGATCATACTGTGTCCCACTGGGAAAAATTTGTTTATAATAAAAAAAGGAAGTCCATTGTGCTAAAGTCAGAGACAAGGCTGAAGAAAAATTTTCACCTGGACATCGTTACCCGGCAAGAAACTACTGTTATGCAAAACATGCAAAAGGCTCCTGTGGCTATGGCATCTGCTACTGTAGCGGCAACAAAAGCGAGCGAAACGTAATCGAAATGGTAAAGGAGTTTGAGACAACCAAGATAAGGGATTGTATGTTGCAGCACACCGTGGATAATGAGTAGGCCTATAGGGACCTCGTGGTGAAGAAATACAATCACCTTTTTTCAGATCAAAAGGAATTGTCAGATAAATATCAGCACCTGGAGGAAGAGAAAGAGCACATGGCAGTCCAATGATGATAGTTGAAGGAGAGAAGAATGATTTCGAATCTCGAATCATTCAATTAGAGGAAGATAAGGATTTGATGGCTAAGCAACTGGAACAAGCAAATAGAAGAACAATGGACATGAATCCCTTTAATGAGCAATCCTGTGAAATACTAAAGCAAATGCATGTGTCACAGGAACGACTTACTGAAGAGATTTGGAGGCTAAAGGCCATGGTGGATAGGATGAAGGAGATTAACTCCGAAGCTATTAGGCTCAAGAAAAAGTACACATGGGTGAAGGAGGATATAATAAAACAGATGGAATGGAGAGAAGGAAAGATGGATTTCCCCAAACACCTCCCCTTCAAATCTGTAGTTGATTTTAAAGAAGACATGAGCCTTCTTGAGTTCTCTAAGAGTTGCAGTGCAAAAATGATATCTGTGATCCAGGTAACTATTGGAAAGTGCAGCAACCTCTATCAGAAGATTCAGGAATTCCATGAGAAGTGCAAAGTAGCAATTCCCCAGACTCTTGAATATTTTTTGAATAAAGAGCAACGCCTGTCTGAGCTGAAAGATGAGCTAAGAATCCAAATGGAATATGCAAGGAGAATAGATGTGCTAACGACCGATGATCTTCATCAGTGTATTGTGATCCCTTCCATACATGCTCACCTGCTCCATGATATTCTCCAGACTGCAGTGGCAGAAATGCAGGACATTGAAGCAGAACTAGACAAGCATGTGGTTTCCAAGAAAATCCTGCTCCCTGCCCCTGCAAATGTTGTTATAAGAGACACATGCATCTAGTTCAGCTACATAGCAGAAGCTGATAAATAGGCAGCAGAAAAGGCATCGGTTGAGGCAGGAACACCATCTAGAACAAAGGCTATAGTTGAAGCAGAGGCACCACCTGAAGGATGACTTAGCAGCCACAATATGTTGAGATTTTCTCTCTCTATTGTTAAGTCGTGAAGTCAAAGGGACAGTTGTCTCCTTTTTTTTGTGTAAAGGATGCCACGAATTATTTCATTTTGTAAAAGACATTTAAAAGAAAATTAAAAGATTTAGGGAAAGGAGACAGGTGTCAGCTCAAGGAGCATTTTGTAAAGCTATATATAGAGATGATTAGAGAATAGTAAAGGACTTTTGGTAGGTGAAAGACATTTTCTGTCTTATCCGTGAAATATTTTACTGCATGTATATGAAATTCGCATTTGCTAAAGAAAGCCTGGGAGACTACATTTTTGCCTGAAGGATGTGTTAAATGTTTGCTGGATTACTCCTGTATCATCTATACATTACATTGAGATCTTTCCTTACTGTTATGAATTACTTCTATGTGATGAATGTTCTCCTATTTTCTGTGCAAAGATGTTTATCTCAAATGAGTAATGGAATGTGTTAACTGAATCAAAGTTATCTTTGATATCTTTTCTATTCTGCTGGAAATGCATCTTTATGGTTAAATAGCTATCTGTCTAATCTTTAGATGTTTCTTTCAGTTTATTACTCATCTTTAAAGTTTGCTCATTGTAAGGATATATTAGGTTTGCTTATACAGTTTTAGATTAATTTAGATCAGTTGCCTACATCTAGCTTAGAGCACTTGCATATCATCTTTAAAATAAAATACATAAACGATGGATCGGGCCGCAACTAGTGCAAAGAATACAAATATTTAACTCTTACGGTAGCCGGAACCGTTAACCAAACGGATTCCCCACACCAAACGGTGAGCGATCTAATTGGGCTTGCTTACCGGGGATAATCCCTTACTGATTGATGCTATGATTTCTGAGGCATCAACAATTTTTGGCACTAGAAGGAAGGCCACCAGCGCATGGCTGATAAAGGAGACTCTTCTTTAAGAGGAGATTCAACTGGAAACCCATTTGAAACAACAATCCCAGAAAATTCAGATCTGGAAATAATAAATCAAGAAGATCCTAATTCTAAGTTTGATCAGCAAGAAACGTTGTATGCTATACCTTTTGATGAAGTAGTAAACTTAAGAAGACATACCCATGCTTATGTTAAGCATCTTGGTGGTTTGAACGAAATTCCCTTACTCCCTAGAAGAGAAAGGTATTACACACGTGATTAAGTTCTTGTTCAAAACTTTGAAGAATTGGTAGATTTATCCTTGGAAGAAATCACAGAGCCTCTTGCAGAAATTGAACTTGAAGATCCTCTAGATATTGAAGAACATCACACTCCAAGGAATTCTCCACCTCATTCTCCACAAGTCTCTCCACCGAATTCTCCACATGGAGCCATGGCTGTACCTACCTTTTCACAATCTGCCTAAGAATCCTGCGAAAGTTTTGCCTAAATATGATCCTGGGAAAGGTATCTCTGCTGAAGAGCACCTTAAAAGCTTTTATCTAGCTCCAAGCCTTCTAAATGTGCAGCACAAAGATGTATTATGTAGAATATTTCCCTATACTTTTGAGCCTAAGGTATCTTCATGGTACTTTAGTTTACAAGCTAGCTCAATATCAAATTGGGAAGAATTTGAAAAATGTTTCTTAAAGAAATATGGAAATCAGAAGACGGTAGCTACACTCATGAAAGAGTTGTTGTCCATGAGAATGGAAAAGAAATAAAAGGTTCAAGAATTCAACCAAAGATTCACCACATTATTAAAAAACTTTAGTGCAGCAGCTAGACCAGCTGAGGAATCATTAGTCGAGTATTATACCACAGCTCTTGACCCTCCTATATCAATGTTTGCCAAAAGAACTAAGAAAACTACCTTAATAGAAAACTTCGAAGAAGCTATAAAGGTAGAAGAAGAAGTAGACAACATTGTTAAGCATTCCGTAGATGTGGAAGTAAAACCTGCAACTACTAAGAAAACCCTGCTGCTTACTAGGAATAAAGATGAACCATCAACAGATATGGAGAATGTAGTCAAAATGATGCAAAAATTGTCTAATAAAATTGTAGATCTTGAAAAGGATAAGGAAGCTAGTACATCTAGGAAACCTTTTAAACCTTTCTACAAGAAAAGAGAAGAAAACGATCAGCCTCATCCACCTACAAACAACTCTCCTGTTTTGAATTTAAATGAAGTAGGAATGGAACATTTCTACACCTTTCATCAAGAACCACACTCTGAAAAAAGTTGTCCTCAATGGGTAAATTCAATGAGCTTGGTAATGAACCAAATGTTGGACGCACAAATACCAGATCAAGACAATCCTCCAAAAGATCAGACTCTCGAACCAGAGGAACCCACCCCAGACACCACTATGGTATTATGGGACTGGGTACTTTAACTGAATTAATTGAAGATGATCCCGAAGAAAGTAAAGTCTCAGCTATAAACATCAATACCCGCATGAGTAAAGGTTTAATCGCTGATCCGATTCCAAGCTCAACTATACCCAAGCCTAAAATCTCCAAAGAAGTACCTAAAAGGCACATCACAGTTATTCCACCACAGCCCAAGGCAAGTCCAATGCCTACCAAAGAACAAAACATAGAGACAACAACTCAGCAACCAAAAGCTACTTTAAACAAGACAGACAATCAAGCAAAAGTTGTAAAAGAATGTGATATGGGATATGATATGATTGAAGACATAAAGAAAGTAAAAGCAAATGTTTCCATATTTGATATGTGTAGTTTGCCTCAGTAATGAAAGAAGCTGTTACAAGCTCTTGAACCCCAATCTAGCACTCCATCAACAAGTACTCAGGAAGATCCTAAAATAAATGAAGCTAGAATTGGTGGGAAATCCAAATCTCAAACATTGCCTTTTCTTTTAACCTTTGAAATTTTCAATCACAATGTGCATAACAGTTTGGTAGATTCCGGAGCTTCCTCGAATGTCATGCCACTGTCAATTTGCAAAAGGATTAGTGGGAAGCCAATGCCATCCCCAGCTCATATCATTCAGCTAGATAGAACTGCTGTTAAAGTCATTGGGGAAATGAAAGATGTGCTTATCAGGTTGTCAGCAGATCCTAGAGTGTGTCAGTTTATTGATATAATGGTAGTTGATATTCCTGAAGCGTATGGTTTGATCTTGAACAAGGACTGGTCTACAAAACTAAATGGTTATTTTGCAACTAACTGGTCCCATTTGTGGTTACCATATCAGAATAGGAAAAATCAGATTAAAGTACTGAGAGAACTGCACATGAAACATAATGTAACTCAGCTAGAGGAAAAGAATGAAGCTGTAGCTTTTTCATCTTCAGTTTTGGGGAACTATTTCTTAGAAATTGAACTAGGTAATTATCAATCAGAAAATGTTGGCCGTGAATCAGATGAACAGTCCTATCTCCTTCAATTTTCTCGGACTGATGATATTCACTGTAACATAGCTAGCTTAGTTATTGATTTAGATGATAAATATACTAACTTAGTTAGGTTAGAGAATGTTTTTTGGGTTCTATACTTTGATGGTTCCAAAACTCAGGAAGGATCCGGAGCTGGTTGCATTCTAGTTGATCCTAAAAACAACAAACACTTCTTTTCTTGTAGATTAGAGTTCGATTATACTAACAATACTGCTGAATATGAAGCTTTAGTCCACGGATTAACGAAATCCATCGGTTTGAACGTTAAATACTTCAAAGTCTTTGGTGACTCAGAAATAGTCGTTAGATAGGTGAGAGATACAATTCATTGTCTTTCACCACATTTTAAAGGTTATCAGTCTGAGGTATGGGATTTAATTACGCACTTTGATGCTTTTAATATAAAATATGTTCCTAGATTGCAGAATGATGCAGTTGATTTATTAGCAACTTCCGCCTCTAGGTTAGTGCCTACTAATAATAAATGTTCTATTGAATTGGTTTCCATGCTTTCTGTTCCAGATAATATCACAAATCTCAGAGTGTTCGATGATGATGATCAGATCATTAGTTTCCTCACACATGAAAACATGTTCCAAGAGGCTGTTATAGATGAAGAAAAGCATGATTCTGATCTGCAAAACAAGGACGCAGTGAAAGGAAATTTCATGCCCAAAGGAGTAAGATCACTTGAAATTTTGTTCAATCTGCAGAGCAAATTCAAGAAGCCAGCGAATGTCAAAACTCATAGTTCCTCTATGCAACATGAATTGGTAAATATGGGCACACAAGATGAACCAAAGTATGTCAATCTTGGTAAATGCTGTTCACCGGGAGAAAGAGAGAAGTTCATTAAAACATTTCGGCAATATAAAGATGTGTTTGCTTGGACTTATGAAGATCTGAAAACACAAGACACCCGCATCATTCAGCATGTCATACCAATGAAAGAAGGCGCTAAGCCATTTCAGTAGCAGTTAAGAAGAATGGATCCTACTCTCGAACCTTTAATTCAAAAGGAGTTGAAGAAGTTATTAGATGCTAAGATCATTTTTAAAGTCCGACATTCATAATGGGTTGATAATCTAGTTCCCGTGAGGATGAAGTCAGTAGAAATAAGACTATGTGTTGATTTCAGAAACTTGAATAGAGCCTCTGATAAAGATAACTATCATGTTCCTTCAATGGAACAAATTCTACAGATGGTATCAAGATCAGAACTTTTTTCTCTCCTAGATGGTTTCTATGGTTACAATCAAGTGTTGGTAGCAGAAGAAGACCGTCTTAAGACTACTTTCCACACTAAGTGGGGAACATTTTCCTACCAAAGGATGCCGTTCGACTTGATAAACGCAGGAGCTACTTTCCAGCGAGCAATGGACATTGCCTTCCAAGGATTGGGATGTCATTATGTCGTAGTCTATCTAGATGATGTGACAGTTTTCTCGAAGAAGAGAGAAGACCATGTTTTCCATTTAAATTAGATTTTCGATCACTGCAGGAAGTATGGTATCTCTTTAAACCCCAAGAAAAGTGTTTTTTTCGTTCTTGAGGGCAAGCTTTTGGGTCACATTATTTCAAAGAAGGGAATTTCGATAGATCAAGAGAGAGTGTAAGTTATCAACAAAATTCCCATGGCCCACAACAGAAAATCTATGCAATCATTATGGGCACTACAATTTTGTTCGAAGGTTTGTTCCCAATTTCGTGCAAACCGTTAAACCTTTGAAGGAAATGGTCAAGCAAAGCGTACATTTCAAATGGACAGACTTGGAAAAGGACGCCTTTAAGGATATCGAAGCAGCCATAGCTAACACTACCTCTCTAGGAAGTCTAGATTTTGACAAAGATCTTATTTTGTATACCTTTGCTTCAGATGACTCTCTCGCAGCTGTGATCACACAACAGGTAGAATCAGGAGATGAATACCCAATTTATTTTATGAGCACTGGTCTGCAAAGCACTGAACTGAACTACCGTGTTGTAAACAAGCAGGCATACGCAGTATTTAAAGTAGTAAAGCAGTTCAGGCCATATATTCTTAAGAACAGAACTAAAGTTGTAGTTTTTCACCCAGCTGTCAGATCTCTTTTCGTTCAAAATGAACTAGGAGAAAGAAGAGGAAATTGGGTCACCGCGCTTCAAGAATATGATTTAGAATTTAAACCATCTACCATCATTAGAGGTCAGGGCCTATGTAAATTGCTCACTGAACATCCAGTTGATGAAGAACAAAGTTGTGAAAATGAAGAAGAACTAAACATGGTTGAGGTATGTCCTATTTTCACAGCTCCTAAATCCTGGTATAGAGACTTAGTGCACTATTTGCAACAAGGGTTCTTTCCAAAGCATTGGAGTTCTAAGCAAAGAAGGGCACTTCGTTTGAAATCAGTAGCTTACCAAATCATTGATGGAGTACTTTTCAGAAAAAATTATGATGGCATTTTTCTTAGATGTCTGGAAAAGGGAGATGCGAGTAAAGTGGTGAAGGAGTTTCACGATGGCCCTGCCGGGGACATTATTTCGGAGATACAACAACTTCAAAATATTTAGGGCTGGATATTATTGGCCCACTTTGTTCAGAGATGCTCATGCCTATGCAAGGAATTGTGATGTATGCCAAACGAGTGCTGGGAAATTACTGAGAGCAGCAGGACCGCTGTAGCTAGTTATTATCTCATAACCTTTCAAATAGTGGGGCATAGATGTCATTGGAGAAATAAAAATGAACTCTTCTCTACAACACCGATACATTCTGAAAGCCACAAACTATTTTACAAGATGGATAGAGCCTGTTCCACTGCGCAAAATCAATGAAGATGCAGTTATCAGTTTCATAAAAGAGAACATCATAACCAAGTTTGGGGTTCCAATTTCCCTAGTCTTTGATAATGCAACTTACTTTTCATCCTTTAAAATAAATGAGTTTATGTATGAGAGAGGAATTAAGTTACATTATTAAGCTAATTATTATCCCCAAGGAAACAGATTAGCTGAATCTTCAAATAAAAACCTCATCCGGATTTTTAAGAAAACTGTGATCGAAAATCAGAGAAGCTGGCACATAGCTCTCCCAAACGCCTTATGGGAAGATAGGGTTACTCCAAACAATGCTTTAGGGGTCTCCCCGTATACCCTAGTCTATTTTAGAGAAGCCATCCTTCCTCCCAACATCTTACTCCCATCTTTGCAATTGGCCCAAGCCTCTCGAGGTTCTAGTAGTCAAGTTTTACAATCTAGAATTGACACCCTGCTGAAACTCGAAGAATCCTGACAGAAAGCCAAGGAACGATTCCACCAACACCAAGGCATAGTCAAAAGATGGTTTGATAAAAGGAAGTCTGGAAAAAGAAGTTTTGAAGTAGGTGACTTAGTTCTGAAATCGGACCGCTAACACGAAGGTAAGGGAATGTATACAAAGTTTCAACATTTATGGGTTGGCCCTTACCAAATTGCTGAAAAGCTTGGCCCGACAACATACAAGCTAAAAGATTTACAAGGAGAGGAAGTAACTCTACCTATCAACGGTCTCGCTTTGAAGAAATATTTCGCTTAGTCCTCTAAGGGCTCTTTGTACATAAATAAACACTTTTCTTTCTTGCTTGCTTGTTTGGTTTTGTTTTCTATTATTTTCAGTCAGTTTGTTTTGATTTCTACCTTGATTTTGTTTAGAGTTCTTTTTTCTTCTTTAATAAATCCCAGTTCAGCTTTTGGTGAAGAGGTGAGATAGATCTTCGAACAAAACTCAAAATCTTGTAAGGTTGAAAACTGCTTACAAAGAAATTCGCGACTTTGTTTTCACTGTTGAGTTTCCAGGAATTTAGAGATCCTTTTCTGATTGGTCAAAGTAACCTCGTTTCAAATAACTAAGATTCGGCGTTTCTTTCCTACTATCTTGGGGCTCCACCCACTCTAACAATAAATTCCTGTCTCGAGGAGTTCACTATGAGAGACCCATGGAAAGGAAGCATGTCTTACAGGTGTATGGTACTTAAAATGATCCCATGCTACAAATGAAAGCTAAAAAGCTTGTATTAAAGAGTCTAATTTCCAGAAATTCTCCTCTCAATCAAAGCACGACAGAGAAAAGCAAAGTACATCCAATTAAGAAAATATGTTCAAATAAATCAGCCCAGCAGGGTTCTTCTCCGTCCGTAAGGCATGGAAATCAACCAAATTTATCACTCACACAAAAGGACATTATGGATTGAAGAACCAAAATCAAATATGGAAGTTGAAGAAATTTATTTGTGGAAGACTCAAATGACCAAAGTCATCAAGGAACATCCAAAATGATGCAAATAGCATGGGAATGAGGAACAAACGAATATGTCTGTGAGTTATTGTGACGATCCTGTGGAGTCTTCTCTAAGTTGACATCATAGAGGCAGAATTCCAAAATGAACTCCATACTCCATCCCTGAGAGAGTTGTAAACAAGTATGATTCTAAGTTGCCTTCTCCCAAAATGACCATGATGATGAGAGTGATCACTGTATTCACAGAAGCTGAACCATGAAGAGATTTTGTTTCCCATATAAGTCAGCATCTTGTAAGTTTCCTACCCCTAAGGAGAGTTCTTTTCAGAGATCTGTGTTCACCAGAGAATCGCCAATTGTTGTTGCTGCAACATCCCCCCCCCAATTTTTTTTTGTAAATACTGGGGCCCCTCCTTCTTTGTTTTAGAAAAGTTCTCTTAGGAGCTAAATACTCCTTAGAAGGTCTTTTGTACTTAGTTTTTTCAAGGAAAGCAAGTGGTGAGCTCTCATAATAGATGCCTAATGAGAGCAGCTAGACTAGGAGCCTACTTTAATTATCAACCCGGGGGACGTACAAACTTCAGAGGTGCTGGCAATATATGTACTCTTATAGGATAGTCCTTGTCGTGGTTGGGTGTTGGTATCAGTGTTTAAGGGTGTTGCCTAAAAGAAATCAAATAAGTTGGAAAAGGATTGCCTAATCTATGGATGAAAAATACCTATGCTAAGAAGTTCAGATACTGAAAACAGTAAATCTATATTAAAGAATTAAAATGCTGAAAATGGTAAATATGTTCCTAAGAATTTACTTACTGAAAATAGAGAATTTAGACTATGAAAGTGAATGCTGAAAACGTAGCAGATCTATTCTAAAATAATGAAAGCGAGATCTTTAATCTAAGAAGCAATTACTGTAAATCAAATGCATAACAATAGAAGTTTGGTCTAACCTATTCAATTGCCAAAACCAAGTTCAGAATGCCATTATCTAATGTTATGAAGTAATCAGAACTTTAAGAAGTGAATATCATTAATTAACCACAGTAATGAAAGTAAGCAATCTTTATGAGCAACCATAATAATGGGAGAGTGCATAAGCTTTAAGATCTGGATCATTGTTTCAAAAGCAATGCGAGTACATAAGGAAATAGATGCTTAAAATATGCTTGGAAGAATGCTGCTACAGGACTACTAAAATAGTATTACTGAACTACAGAATGTGTTATAAACTACTATGGAATCAGACTGGTCGCTTTACTACATAAATCAAATCGTAGTATTTAATGCCATTCAAATTCTTTCATATGCAATATAGATTTCAGTCAATGTAAAGCACATAATGAAAAATTCCTGAACAGTAAGATCTCCTGACTTACGTGTTGGAGGGGCCCTCTCCAACCTATACTCAGGAGTGAAGGAAACTTATATACGCCGAATTGAAAGCAACACCAAATCTTTATTCAAAATAGCAACTTCATAGTTTAACAAAAGTCTGTAACTCAAAGTACCTTGACAGTATAAAAACGTAAAACAATGGTTCTCAAAAATGGCAACAGGATCCTCTCGCTGCCCGAGAGGCCCGTATATATATGCCTCTAATGCTTAACCTAACTTATCTGTCTAATTGTCGATTCTATTTGAACAGGTGTTCTATCTAGAAATCAGGAAAAAGGCACTGAGCTTTGCATGATCTTTCAGTCCTTTGCTTGATCTGCGTGTTTGTCCTTTAGTGTACCTGGACCTGCTCAATCATACTCGATTTTCACATAATTAGTTTATTGAACATGCATTTAAACATACAAGAATAATATTTAAAAAAACTTCATTAAATAATCAAGGTAAATCATTTCTCCCACAAAACAAGTGTATTTCTTCACCCTTTCTTGTGCTTTTGTTGTGGGGAAAAGGCTATCAGATACCTGTATCTTGGACTCATCATTCTCCCCCATACTTGAAGGATTCACCCATCCTTGGGTGACAGATTCAACTCGTCGATGACTTCTCTGATGTCCCATGCTACTACCCTGGGGGTCCCTGCCTGCCTGTGGTAGCCCATGGTTTGATCCTCCTTGACCCATGCTCTCCTCTCTTCTTCTTCATTAATCTGTTCCTTAATAACCGGGGTAAGGAAGAATGGGGGATTCAGCCTCATTCCAATCCATCTGAGTTGATTCCTTATCAGGGATTCCCTGTATAGTTTGGCCTGAAAAGAGCATCTTCAAGTCTGAGAGGGGAGTGGAGCTCTCTTCTTTTTAGATCATTTGCTACTCTGCGCCATCTTTCCTTAATGGAATCATGAACCTCTTTGTGTGTGCTTTGGAGAGTAACATCAAAGTGAGCCACAGCATCTTGCTGCTTTGCAAGGAGAATGGGGATCAGCTCCTCATCTTGGGTGAGGATCCTATGGTTGTAAATTATTCTTTCAGGGTGAGTTTGCTCTGCCCTGACCATTAATGGGGTTTGCCATTTTGCTGCAACGTAAATGTGGTAGTCCTGTGCTTGCTCAATTTCATGATTCATCCATCAACACAGTGCCCTCAACTGGAAATCACCCATGTAAGGGTTTGGCAACCAGTTGGGCAAGCTAGGAACTATAAAATTGTGCAAGAAAAATTCACTTAACTGGTCCTTCTCCAACTCTGTGGAGTTTAGAGATGCATCCATAAATTCTTTGAGGGCGTTTATCTCTATCAGAGGTCCCTGTTTTATCCTTTGGAGCTGGAATTTTCCCCACTTCTCATGTACATAAACTGCATAAATTGCTGATGGCGGCCTGAGGTCCAGTAGTTTATCATAAATTTTAGTGGTAGTAGCCAAAACGTCTCTCAATTGAACAATATCCTGGTCCTTTTTGGCTAGCTCCCCTTGTGCCTCAACCAATTTCTCTTTAAGTGTTGAATTTTTCTGCTCAGCCATTCTTAGCTCCCCTGCATGATGCATTTTTCAGAATTTGTGTCTTTTCAGGTGAAAATGGGGGAGATGTGGGCTGGCTTCCTGATTCAATTCTCAATGTTTCCAGCTCCTTTTTGAGCTTTTCTAATTCCACCCGTGCCTCAGCGAGTTAGTTGATGACCCCAGGGTTTTCATTGTGCTTAGGAGGGTTCCCGTAGAAGTTGTCTTGCTTTTCTTGTGCATTCTGTTCTTCTTCTGCATCCTCCTCTTCTTGTTCATCCTACTCTTCTTATTCATCCTGCTCTTCTTCTTCATCTTGTTCTTCTTGTTCATCCTGCTCCTCTTCTGCATCCTGCTCTTCTTGTTCATCCAGCTCTTCTGGTGTAGTGGGATCTTCCTGATCTACCCAAAGATCATCGTCCTCATCAGACACATTTTGAACTAGGGGACCGGGTTCCCTTTTCTCTTCCTTGTCGATTCAGATTCTGGATGTTTGTGTGAATCTTCTACGTCGTCTCTTCATCCCTTGACTACTGGTAGAAATCCCTGGGTTTGTTTTGGGGGAGTCATCTCGTGAATGCTTTATCTTCACCAGGGTATCAGCCACACTATCCAGGTCAATTTTCCTCTTCGTCCCTGATGTAGAGGCGGTCTTGTTCTTTGATCCTGGCGGCAGGGGTACTGTAATATCCCCCATTTTGACCCTTGTAATATTTTGGGCTATAATGTAAATAATGTATGCATATTATGTATGATTCCTAGTGTGGATCTCAAGGCCAAGGCCCTGCTAGTGAACGCTTGATCTAGAAGAGGCAAGTATTTGATATTATGCTACCCATGTGCTAGTGAACCA
The DNA here is from genome assembly GCA_027924585.1 of Larix kaempferi. Lineage (NCBI taxonomy): Eukaryota > Viridiplantae > Streptophyta > Pinopsida > Pinales > Pinaceae > Larix > Larix kaempferi. The sequence continues at coordinate 10,769,342 of BSBM01000151.1, read as the reverse complement.
TGGGAATTATAAATATGCATTTTAATATAAAAGCCCACAACTAGCTATGCAATGCAACAAGAGATGGGGTCATGATGTTACAAGGAAATTGGGAGGAAAATATTCAAACCCTTGAGCCAATCAAGTCAAGCCAAGTGTCAATGAGAGAACCCATCAAACCCTCAACTACCCATGTTGAATTTTTGTGCCCAATCATTAATTTCTCCCAAGAGTTGGTTGAGGTTGTTAATGCCTCGGGAAATGGAGAGGTATGGCTGTCCAAATTCGAGTATGGGTAAGCTACCCTTCCTAGAATTTCGTGTTTGGCTTCTTGGGAAAGAAAGGAGCCACAAAATTGCCCCCAAGCCATTATTCAACCACCAGTCTTTCTCCCTCACGAGTTTAGAGCTACTTGGGTGTTTTCGCCAGGGTTTTTGTTGTGTATCCTTCATTATCCTAGCTGGGAAGGGCGTTTTTATGTTGTATAATAGTGGGGAAGAAGGGGAAACGATTTGGGGGTTTAACTGAGGCCATTTTGACCCACTGAATGCTCATACATCTATGGGAGAAATCGATTTTCTTCCCTAGGGTTGATTTCCTCTTCCCACAATCCGTTTTTGTTGTGCCTACGTTTTGGGGAAAACCCTTGTCCATCTAGTTCCTAAGTCCCACTACTGAAAGTGTGTTCCAGATCCCATATCTGAGTTGGGTGTGCAAGAGAATGCTGGGGTTGAGATGGGTATCCATTGCTTTGGGGCTGTGCTGTGCTTGAGGGTTCCCTTTTCCTTGTATATATCATGTCTAGCTCGGGGGTGGTCTCTGAGTGCTGAAAGAATACAGGTTGGGAAGAGACCTATGGTTGGGAGGAACGTTGCAGCAACATAGCTAGTTGTTTGGGACAATTGCACAACAGAGATAAGTGTTTTCTATCTATATGTTTTACCTCTGCAGTGTTTAAATTAATGACTGTTATTGATATTGAGTGCATATGAAAACATGTGTGTGGATGAGTTTATTTCCGTTGTGCATATTTGTTTGATTTACATCTGCACACATTTGTTTTTAACTGTATGCATCTAATGAATTATTTGATTCTTATGAAAAGCCCCATAGAATGGCATCAGGTTCCCTTCCTTGCACTGGGTCCAAGGGTGGGTACGTTACATTTGGTATTAGAGGGAAGGTTGCAACATTTGGGCCCTCATGGGCTACCTATCACAGCTTGCAGGGGTAAGTATGTTTCCTGCTCATTATAGACCATTAAGAAAAATTTCAAACTTTCAAATTTTCAAAAAAATTTCTTAATGTTTTTGAAAAATTTTCTAAGCCTGTATCGGAAAGAACTTACGAGTTTTCATTTGCAACGGCGGCGAAACTCAGCGAGTTCATCTGCAATGGCAGAAGGAACTGATGAGTTTTTGTCGAAATGGTCGACCGAAAATTTTTAAGTTTGCCAAACTGGAAGAACTCGGCGAGTTCGTCCGCAACGACAGAAAAAGTTGGTGAGTTTCCGCCGCAGTGATGGAAGGAAAAGCTGAGTTTTCGACTGGAAGAACTCAGCAAGTTTGTCCGCAACGGTAGAAGAACTCAGAGAGTTGGTCCGTAACGACGGAAGGACTCGATGAGTTGGTCCGAAAAATTTCAAAATTTTTCTAAGTGTTTACAGCGGAAAGAACTTGTGAGTTTTTGCCGAAATGGTGGAAGAGATGGGCGAGTTCGTCCGCAACGGTAGAAAAAGTTGGCAAGTTTGCGCCGCAATGTCGGAGGAAGCTGGTGAGTTTATGCCGCAATGGCAGAAAAGGTTGGTGAGTTTCCGCCCCAATGGCGGAAGGAAAAGATGAGTTTTCGACCGGAAGAACTCAGCAAGTTCGTCCGCAATGGGTCAGAAGAGAATGATGAAGTCCGCCGAAACAGAGAAAATACAGTAGTTTTTCAGTGAAATTTTCAGGTGCCCGAAAGAGAAAAATGCCATGGAACTTATGCGCTAGATTGTGCGAAATCGAAGGATTTACAAAAAAAAAAAAAATGAGAGCGCTGCCCTTGACCCCCGTCGTCCCTCAGAGACAGTCGTTGAAAGTGTGAAATGCATTCTTGGGATGAGAAGCAGGAATTGCATGGAAGGTTTGTGGAAGCCTTATTAGAAGTAATTGGCTGTGATATGCATTGCGGAAGAGCAATGGGAACAGCAAGGTAATGTTGATAAGAGGGAAACTTCTCACCTTAACTATTTTTGTTATAGCATAGGAATTTCATGCTTGAAAAGTAGCAACTAAGAATGTTTTACATTTGTATTAAATTGCTACTTGGTGAGAAATGACAGCTAATGATTCCTTGCGTGCTTGGTAGGGAAAGCCAAGAAAAGGATCAGCTATGATGTAGAGGAGGAACTCCATGTCACGCTTGGAAAGGGAGAATTCCTTAATTCCTCTCTTGCTATTATATTTATATTTCCTAAGTTTTATATACGGAAAATTATGGCATAGGGATGCTGGAAATGCAAGAGAGTAATGCATATGAATTAGCGGGCATAATTAAAGAGTCATTTCATAGTGCATAAAAAGGTGTTTATGCATGAGCATGATGTTGCATATGGGTAAAGTGAATATGTACTAGCCGAAATACTAACAGACATTGCATAGTGCATGTGACAATGTTTGTACATGTATATGATACTGCCCATTGGTAAAATAGTGAGGTTTTACATATGCAATGAACCACTTAAGATCCTTATTGTGGTTGCTGATAAATAGTTGTGTTCGCATTGGTTGTAGGACCAAAGAAAACCGAAGCATGGCTAAAGATGTGGATGATGTTGTTGCATATGACCAACAACCTTATGAGGAAAGGATGGTGCAACAAATATATGATCATGAGGTTGGAAAAAGGACTGTGTAGCATTGGTAAGAGGCTAACCGATCAAGTAACATCAAGCGATGTTAATAACAGTCATGCAGGTAATGGTTAATTATGTTTAATTGCATGAATGTTGAAAGAGGATTTGGTGAGATCCCTTCAACTATGTTTAAACTATGTCGAATTGTTTGCATGTGAGACTAAGTGCCTGAATGTGAATGTTAACCTACCGAGTATGGTCAGGTGTGGGTAAATGAAGGCAAGGAGCCTTACACCCTATAGTTTCTTAGAAACCTCAATGCATTCATATGAAATTATATCATGCCATTTGTGTATGTTGGTTGTGAGTTTAACAACCAAAGAAAGTGATGACTTATGGTGCTGTTGTAGTGTATGCCATATGAAATAGGCATGGTTAGGCCATAATATGTTTGAATGCATAGTATTCATGAATTAATGTAAGGTTGCATTGAGGGGATGTGCATTAAAAATATTTTGTACAATATCGTGGTTATGCATTGAGTGGGTCCACATTAAAAGATTATGTGAGTATTGTAATGTGCATGCATGGGTATGGGTGCACATGTTGAGATGCATTATGTGAATGCATGGTTGTGGTGTATGTTTCATTACACTTAGATGGTAGAAGAAATGGTGAACTATTGTTAATCTTGAGACCATTTCATGAGCTGCTGTGAATGCAGGAGAATGATTGAATATAGAAGGTAGACATGATTTGCATAAAATGATACAACTATGAAGTGATGAGTATGTAAAGATTCATTTAAATTGCATAAATGATGTGACTGTGTCTTGCAATTTTATTATGATGATGATGCATATATATATATATATTTCGTTGCATTCCAAATGTTAATAGCTGAGGGTGTTTGAGTTATTGAGTGTTATAATTCTGAGATCACTTCAGTGACTGTTGCAACAATGAAATATTATATGCACAAGAGACTTACAAAACGTTTGGATGATTGAAGTTTTAGATTTCAGGTAGATTGTTTTAAGCATGGAAAATGTGGGTAAGTCCATGATGAAGATTCGAATCTACCATGAGAAAGAGCCAAACGATATGAGAGCAGACTCATGGCTAAGCAAATATTTCTGTAGAGAATAGAATTGCAAATTCATACTTGAATTTAATTATTAATGCCATTGAATGATTATTGTTAAATGTTGCTGACTGTTTGGCTATTAGATAAATGTGCCAGGAAAACACATTGCAAGAAGACCATGTGTGATGACCCGCAGAAGCCAAACTCCATGGGAAGGACCCCATGCTTTGGAAATGGGCTTCGGGTGAAACACCATTACATCTATTAAGGATGACATCTCAGCTAAGCTGTATGTTGGAAAACCATGAGAGTGAGATGGTAAAGTTATGCCAAGAAGGCATGAGTGGATTATGGAACGTGGAAAGATTGGGGTGGCAAACCGAAGAACTATTGACTCAAAGAAGGGAGCCCCCATTCTTCGCAAATGAAGGAAAAGACACATCTGCAAAAATGAATGAGTATTCTGTGACCCTAGATAAGAACATGCATATCTAAATTATTAGGGTTAATATGCAAAGTATGCTCTATTCTATTTATATGTCATTTCAGACTGCTTGAGTATGATTAGGGCCTACATGGCTCACATTGGAAAGGGGATGCACACATTTTCTGGTGGCGGGTCATGATAGGGTTGTCAATATTGACTACACCCTAAGGGAATGGACGCATTCCTGGTGTTTCAATACTTGATAGTGAATGTTATGGAATGCGGATACAATTTTGAGAAGCAATACTGATAAGCCTACTTATCCTTCTTGTGTTGTCAGCCTGCACAGATGCCAATTGGTACTACACATTAAGAGGCAAAGTGAAGACGGGTATGCAGAAGGACTGTATAGGAATTGGTAACCTTTCTATGCTCACACTAAATAATACTGAAAGGGATGGACTAACCCAAGGAGCTGTGTAGTAAAAAGGCGTATCATCCTTGTGTGAGTGGGGCCATGTTAACTTGCAGTCAAGAAAGTCACCTATAAAGTTCCTAAAAGGAACCACCGATTTGCACAAGAGAAGGAGTGGCGTCCTTTTATGAATGAAGAGTTGATGTGTGTGTGAAGGGTTATGGTGTAAGAAGGTGTGGTGACATTGGTGAAGGCATAAAATCTCTATTGGGTCAGCAGTAGGAGGGTGGGCGCCAAGACTGACTAAAAACCCTGAGATGCTTCTTGGGTTAGCAGTAGGAGGGACGGCGCCAAGACTGACTGAAAATCCTGAGATTCCTATGGCTCCATAGTAGAGCCTTGACCTATAGTGGTCAGGTGGCACAGTTTCCTTCCATTGGTCGATGACCCAGACGAATGTGGTGGCTCGGCACTGGAGAGGGCCAACTAGGTATGGGACTGGTTGGGCACCACCAAATGCTTGGTAAATTCAACCGATGGGGAGGTGTACTGGTTAAGCATTAACTACATCAAATTCCATAGGGGATTCTAAGGCTTGCAAAGCGAAGCAGGACCTTGTGGACCAGAGGGGAAACGCACAATACAGATAAGTATTCGTTTTCATTTATGTCTTGTTTGGAATAATGAAGATTTTAGGTATAAGTCTTCTAACATCTAAGCTGATAGGCTATTGTTTCTTTGTTGGAAACCTTGGTCATTGCAGGAAGGCAAGACCCGAAAGACTATAAATTGCTGGTAAATCCAGAGAGTAAATGAGTGGGTGATATAAATTGCTGGTAAATCCAGAGAGTAAATGAGTGGGCGATATAAATTATTGAGAAATCTAGGGAGTAGCTGGTTGAACGCTATAAAGTTATTGATAAGTCCAGAGAGTGACTAGTTGGGAATTAACTACTTGATATGGTAAAGCAACGTGTACACTGGCCCAACACCCCTTAAACAATTGATAAAACCAGTTGGAGAATTGGCCTAGCATATTGCTAAAGGAAATGATTGATAAACCCAGTCGGCGTACTGGCTTGGCATTGCCTATTTGAATGATTGTGGAGTAGCCTACGTGCTGGCCCAACATTCATAATTGTGTCTACGGGAAATCCAAGGCTTGTAAAGCAAAGAAGGATCTTGTGGAATAAAGTGAAGATATCCAATACAGATAAGTATTTGGTTACCTTGCAGCTTCTTGCTTATGAATATACGTGTGTATATGATTTGGTTATGATTTCCTAAACTCTTGTTTAGAGATAAACCCTATGAAAATGAACTAAACATGTGAATTGATTCAATGTTTGAGTGTAGGTATTGCTGGAAGCAAGGATTATGAAGGAATCCTAGAGATGCATGTGGACATGTGACTGTCCTAAAGAGCTCAGTATGAGCAGTAATGAAAGATGGTGCTAGTGGACACGAGTGGATCCTAGCAGCCAAAGGTTCTGTAGGCAATAATGGGGAGGGGTGCCTTAGTTGAAAATCCATATACAGACCTTAGACACTAAGTGTCATAGCCAAGAAAGGAAAGTCAAAGCATTCACATTGAATTGAAAGAGACCAAGGAGCATGAAATCACAGCGAGTGTAGCTCCATAATAGAACAAGACTAAGATGGAGAAACTCCTACTCTTCTCTTTCCTTTCGATTGATGCATTTATAAAACAAAAGATTGTTGAGTGCATGTCATGGCTGAAAATAGATTGTGTTTAATTACTTGAAATGAATTGTGAATGATGAAATAGTAAATTTCCTGTGAAAGGATGAACATGAATGAGTTCATGTGTATGTTGGGAAAGCATGAAAAGTGTGGAAGTCCCATGAATAAAGCGTGGACATTCCATGTCAATTGGGAAAATAATTGACTAATTTTAATGTTCATGTTATGCTTGTCCTAACAAAGAATTTTCATGATGAATTTCACAGGTAAGAAATTGAAACAATTGGTTGCAGCTGGCACAAGAAAGTGTTGCTAGTAAGCAGAGTGTGGTCAGTTGTGCCCATTAACCATGGCAGCAGACCAAGGGCTATTAGAGTTGGCTGAAAGTCTTCTTCAAACAATTGCCAGGACCCAAGAAAATCTTGGGGAGATGCTCAAGCTACAGAGACAACATAATGAGATGAACCACAAGGTTTTGCAGGACTCTATTCGTCTGCAAAAAGAGGTAAAAAGAATTCTGGGAGCAATCAGTAAGGGAAAGGAAATTGGATCCATGAAGAAGCATTCATCCAATCGGCCGATTAAGAAACGATCCAGGTGGGAAGACTCAAAGGAATTTGAGCAGGAAAAGGTAAAGGAACCAATGAAATGTTGGGGATGTGGAGGAAATCATTGCCTCCGTGACTGCCCAACAATGGAGCATCAAGAGGGTAGCTTCCATAAAGTTTCTAGACTTGTAGATCAGCGGGAAGGTAAAGAAAGGGAAGGGATTGTTTTGGAACAATGCCCTCATGCAGAGCTAGAAGGTCCCAGCCAGCGAGAGCAGTTTGTGAAGGCCAAAGGACTTGATCCCAAAAACCCAAGAAAAGGGTGAAATGTAGGATAGACCTGCCATATTTTGTGAATTTTGGACATGTATATAGCGTGTATATATTCCTAGGTATTGGAACACCGAGGACGGTGTTATTCCAAGGGGAGGGGAATGTAATGTCCCCCATTTTTTACCCTTGTAATATTTTGGGCTATAATGTAAATAATGTATGCATATTATGTATGATTCCTAGCGCGGAGCTCAAGGCCAAGGCCCCGCTAGTGAACGCTCGATCTAGAAGAGGCAAGTATTTGATATTATGCTACCCATGTGCTAGTGAACCATGGGAATTGTAAATATGCATTTTAATATAAAAGCACACAACTAGCTATGCAATGCAACAAGAGATGGGGGCATGATGTTACAAGGAAATTGGGAGGAAAATATTCAAACCCTTGAGCCAATCAAGTCAAGCCAAGTGTCAATGAGAGAACCCATCAAACCCTCAACGACCCATGTTGACTTTTTGTTAGGAACCCATGTCTTTACTTTGTTAGTATGTTGTTGTTGGACGCATATGCTTTGTAAGTCGTCCCGTAGTATTTGTTGATCAATAGTTGTGTTATTGTTGTTGGCGCATATGCTTTGTAAGTCGCCTGTAGTATTGTTAATCCATAGTTTGTAACAGCCCATGGTTTCGACCCATAGTATTGGCGCCTAGAATTAGTATATAAGTGTGTGTTGAGACCTATGAAGGCACCGTGAAGTTATTTGTATTGAGCTTGCTCAAAGGAGGTTGCCCCCTCGAAGTGGCCTGTGATCAATACAAAAGTGATTCTGAGTTCTGTCATTTCTGCTATTTCGCGTATTCTTGTTAATTAATCGTTGCAGGTGCCTCACATCTGGTATCAGAGCACTTTCTTGGGCTCGCTGGGTGAAATTTCTGCCAATTTTTTTTTCGCATCTGTTGCAGGTTCGGATTTGGGAATAATCCCTATCTGCTTAACTGTGGGAAGTACTTGGGCATAAGCCCTAAAACTCATTGTGAGGAGTACCACAGGAACCCCGAAGTAGCTGGCCCATTGAGAGGACCTGCCAGCGAAAAGGGCAATGACCCCTACCTGATTGACTAGTTCCCACCCATGAGGTAAACCAAGAGCTGTCGTTTGTGGCAAAGCAGTTATCAGTTTTACCTGAGCCGTGGAGTGAGGGGTATTGCCCCAATACGCAAGCCGTCAGACAGCATTGGTGGCCGAGTGAAACCCCTGAACTGTCAGGAAGCCGCACATACCTGGGGTCCATATCTACTTTCAGCTGAACTATTGTCGATCACTACTGTGCCATTCAGATCCATTTTGCAAGTCGTTTCAGATCCAGCCGCTTTCAGTCCATTCGGCGCTGTTCCAGATCCCCAGCCGCTTTCAGTCTATTTGGCGCTGTTCCACATTCCTTCCGAGCCGTAGCCGCTCCATATCTTCCTTGTTTTTACTCTGTTTCCCTTGAAATTTTCGGGGAACCCCTGTCATCCTATTCTGCATATTTCAGTCCTGAGGACCCTATCCCAAATTCACCTTCCCAAAGCCCGAAATTCCACATTTGTCTATTTTTAGGGTTTGCCATAACTTCCTCAGATTTCACCCAATCACCTTCAAATTTTACCATAGAGTTCCTTTCTGAATTCTGCTTCTTTGTTTCCCTCTGCCAAATTTTCCCATTCTTTCACCCTGCTTCTGAAATCCTCATTTTTACTTCCCTATTTATCCAACAGTGTCCAAAACCTAGTCAAACCCCAATTACCCTTCTGATTTTTTCCCAAATCCAAATTTTCCCTTACTGAAGTAGTTCCTGTTTTTGTTTTCCTACCCAGTCAAAAAAAAAAAAAAAAAAATCCTGGTTATGGTTGTCACCCGTGCAGGAGAAAAAACCATGGAGGAAGCACTTGCAGCCATCCAAGCCAAACTCCAGGATCTGGATGAAAAATTTATTGGTCTCCATCTTGAACATTCAGCTATGAACAACAAACGGCAGTCCGAGTCTTCAATAGACAATGGGTTCTCTGCTTTCAGCAATTTCCGTGGTCCGAAGCTTGATTTTCCTCGCTTCAATGGTACCGACCCAACTGGATGGATCTATCGTGCAGAACAGTATTTCAGTCTGCATAATACTTTTGATGTCAACAAAGTTCCGCTGGAATCCTTTCATTTGGAATAGGAAGCTCTTCAATGGTACCGCTGGTACATCAAGGCTCATCCAGAGCCCAACTGGCCAGACTTTTGCCAGCTCCTTTTGCAACGATTTGGTCCTAGTTCTTTTGATGACTTCACAGGAGCCCTCACTAAACTTCGCCAAACTGGCACTGTGAGAGAGTATCAAACTGAATTTGAGAATCTAGCCAACCACACCGAAGGATTGTCTGATGAATTTTACCGGAGTTGTTTTATCAGTGGTCTAAAGGATGCCATTTGCTCTGAGGTCAAAATGTTCTGTCCCAACACAATGATGGAAGCACTCGGGTTGGCTAAGTTGGCAGAAGACAAGCTTGTAGCCCAACAACGCTCCAAGCCCACTTTTGTTCCCTTCCGAAATATGGGTTCTCAGCGACCAACTATACCGCAGGCTCCTCGACCGACTCCTATCAAGTGTTTGTCTGAAACAGAGATGCAAGGACGTAGAGAAAATGGGCTTTGCTATAATTGTGATGAGAAATTCACTCGGGGACATAGATGTGTTCAGCAAAAGCTCTATCTCCTGGATGTGGAGTCTCCGCCTGCCTCTGAAATGGGTGACGAAGATCCAGAAACACTAGATGCTCCGGTCGACATTCAGGAACCGCCTATTGACCCTCCGTCTTAGGATGACCAGCCAGAGATATCTCTCCATGCTTTAGCTGGAATCACCACCCCCCAAACAATGCAGGTCAGGGGTTACTTCAAGAAGCTTCCTCTTACAATCCTCATTGATTCTGGTAGCACTCATAATTTCATTGACCCTCGGATCGCCAAACAAGCTGATTGTTTTATCCATCCTTGCTCCAACTTTGAAGTCATGATTGCCAATGGGGGCACCTTACCTTGCAAAGGAAAGTGTCGAAATGTGCGTATCTCTATGGGAGATTATACCTTGCGCTCTGACATGTTTGCCTTGCCCTTAGGCGGATGTGATGTGGTTTTGGGCGCTCAATGGCTACGCACACTCGGACCTATCTTATGGGATTTTGTCGAACTTTGGATGCAGTTTTCCCTCAATGGACACAAACACACATTGACAGGATTACAACCAGGTTCTCTCAGCATCATCAGTTCACATCGCATGGAAAAACTCCTCAAGAAGAGTTCACATGGTGTCATCGCTCAGATCCATTCCATCCAGATGCAACCATCAGCGGTCTCCACTACTCCTTTAGATCTACAACAAATTCTGGATCGATATACAGGTGTCTTTGCTGAACCAGTGGGATTACCACCTTCCAGGCCAGAAGACCATCGTATTCAGCTCCTTCCTGGCAGCGTTCCTCCCAACATCAGGCCCTATCGCTACCCATTTCACCAAAAAACAGAGTCGATTGAAATGCTCGTCCGAGACTTATTGAAGCAAGGTATTATTCGCCCAAGCACTAGTTCCTTTTCTTCTCCAGTTATTCTTGTCCGCAAAAAAGATGGGTCACGGCGCCTCTGCATTGACTTTCGAGCACTTAATCACCTCACCATCAAGGATAAGTTTCCAATTACTGTTATCGATGAGCTTCTTGATGAGCTTCATGGGGCTCACTTTTTCTCCAAGTTGGATCTTCGTTCTGGGTATCATCAAATTCGGGTTCATGAGGATGATATTCCTAAAACAGCTTTCCGCACACATGATGGCCATTATAAGTTTTTGGTCATGCCCTTTGGCCTCACTAATGCTCCTTCCACATTCCAGGCCTTAATGAATAAAATATTTCGACCCTACTTGCGGAAATTCATTCTGGTATTCTTTGATGATATCCTCATCTACAGTAAAACATGGGATGAACATCTCCAGCATCTGGATCTTGTCATGCAACTTTTCTCTGACCATCATCTCCATGCCAAGCAGTCTAAATGTGTTTTTGGACAAAAGGAAGTTGAGTATCTCGGGCACATTATCTCAGCACAAGGGGTTCGCGTGGATCCTGCCAAAATCGAGGCCATGAACAATTGGCCACATCCTCAGACACTCAAGAGCCTTCATGGTTTTTTGGGGTTGACTGGCTACTACCGCAAGTTTGTCAAGGATTATGGGAAGATTGCAGCTCCATTAAATGCTCTATTGAAAAAAGATGCTTTTACATGGACACCTGATGCTCAGTGTGCATTTGACAAACTAAAAAAAGCTATGTGTACTACCCCTGTGCTAGCTATGCCCGATTTTCCAAGCCCTTCACTATTGAGAGTGATGCTTGCGGCAATGGACTTGGTGCCGTTCTCCTTCAAGATGAACACCCCATTGCGTTCACCAGCAAAGCCATTTCAGGTAAGAATTTAGCTGCCTCTACCTATGAGAAGGAAATGATGGCTATTTTGCATGCAATACAGAAGTGGCGTCCATACCTATTAGGGAATCATTTCTGCATCAAGACTGATCACCAGAGTCTGAAATATTTCTTGGACCAGCGTGTCTCCTCCCCGACACAACAGAAATGGGTTAGCAAACTCATGGGTTATGACTATGAGATCACTTACAAGAAGGGTAAAGACAATATTGTGGTAGATGCTCTTTCTCGCACATTTGATGCCCAAGGTTCTCTTTCAGCTATTTCTATGCCTGTTCCAAATTGGTTGCAATCTGTTCAACAGGGTTATGTCAATGACTCTTCCTTATCTCAGATCATCCAACGCTTGACCAACAATCCTTCTGCGGTCCCACATTACTCTTGGGATGGTGCTTCGCTGCGATACAAGGGTCGTCTGGTGCTTCCCCAGAGCACAGATCTTCAACAGGATGTCTTCTATGAACTCCATGCTTCTCCATCAGCCGGGCACTCTGGGTTCCTCAAAACATATGAACGAGCACGGCATAACTTCTTTTGGCAAGGCATGAAAAGGACAATTCAACAGATGGTGGCCGAATGTGATACCTGTCAGTGCAATAAGGGTGAAACAACACTCCTTCCAGGATTTCTTGAACCCTTTCCCATACCTACACGGATTTGGACAGATATTTCTATGGATTTCATTGAAGGGCTCCCTAAATCTGGCAGGAAGACAATGATTCTCGTTGTGGTTGATCGTCTCTCCAAATATAGTCATTTTTGCGCTCTCAGCCATCCCTATACAGCCTCCTCCGTCGCTCAAATTTTTATGGACCAGATCTTTTGTCTTCATGGCATCCCTTCTTCCATTGTCTCGGATCGTGATGCGACTTTCACTAGTCATTTTTGGACATAACTATTTCGCCACACTGGCACCAAACTGACGATGAGTTCAGGGTATCACCCACAAACAGATGGTCAGACTGAAATTGTCAATAAATGCTTGGAAACTTATCTTCATTGCTTCACCTCGGAACAACAACATCAATGGGCAAAGTGGCTCCCTCTCGCTGAATGGTGGTACAATACCTCTTACCATACTGCCTCTAAAATGACCCCATATGAAGCAGTCTATGGTCAGGCACCTCCAGCTCTTCTTCCATACACCCCCACCAGTTCACCAGTTCAGGAAGTTGACAAGGTCCTTCGCAACCGCGATCAGATTCTTCGCATTTTGCGGGACAATCTTCACATGGCAAGAAATCGCATGAAGGAACAAGCTGATCAGCACCGTTCAGAGCGCACTTTTCAAGTCGGCGATATGGTTTTTCTTCGTCTCCAGCCGTACAAACAATCCTCCTTGAAACTCAAAGGGCGTCATAAGCTCGCTCCAAAGTTCTATGGGCCATATCGGATTCTTCAGAGGATTGGGTCCGTTGCTTATAAATTGGAACTTCCTCCTTCTTCCCGCATTCATCCAGTCTTTCATGTCTCTTGTCTGAAGAAATTTTTTGGCACCAACATCAGCGGCCAAACGATTTTACCCGAACTGGATAATGAAGGATCCATCCTTTTGGAGCCAGAGGCCATCCTCAATCGGCGCACGCGTCAGCTTCGTTCTCGCTCTATCATAGAGGTCTTAATTTAGTGGCATGGCATGCAACCAGAGGATGCTACATGGGAACCACTCCTTCATATTCAACAACAATTTCCACATCTAAAGCTTTGAGGACAAAGCTTTTTTTAAGGGGGAGGGGATGTTAGGAACCCATGTCTTTACTTTGTTAGTATGTTGTTGTTGGACGCATATGCTTTGTAAGTCGTCCCGTAGTATTTGTTGATCAATAGTTGTGTTATTGTTGTTGGCACATATGCTTTGTAAGTCGCCCGTAGTATTGTTAATCCATAGTTTGTAACGGCCCATGGTTTCGACCCATAGTATTGGCACCTAGAATTAGTATATAAGTGTGTGTTGAGACCTATGAAGGCACCGTGAAGTTATTTGTATTGAGCTTGCTCAAAGGAGGTTGCCCCCTCGAAGTGGCCTGTGATCAATACAAAAGTGATTCTGAGTTCTGTCATTTCTGCTATTTCGCGTATTCTTGTTAATTAATCATTGCAGGTGCCTCACACTTTTTGTGCCCAATCATTAATTTCTCCCAAGAGTTGGTTGAGATAGTTAATGCCTTGGGGAATGGAGAGGTATGGTTGTCCAAATTCGAGTATGGCAAGCCACCCTTCCTAGAATTTCATCTTTGGCTTCTTGGGAAAGAAAGGAGCCATGAAATTGCCCCCAAGCCATTATTCAACCATCAGTCTTGCTCCCTCACGAGTTTAGAGCTACCTGGTCGTTTTCTCCAGGGTTTTGGTTGTTCATTATCCTAGATTTGAAGGGATTTTTATGTTGTATAACAGTGGGGAAGAAGGGGAAACGATTTGGGGGTTTAACTGAGGCCGTTTTGACCCACTGAATGCTCATACATCTGTGGGAGAAATCAGTTTTCTTCCCTGGGGTTGATTTCCTCTACCCACAATCCATTTTTGTTGTGCCTACGTTTTGGGGAAAACCCTTGTCCATCTAGTTCCTAAGTCCCACTGCTGAAAGTGTGTTCCAGAGCCCATATCTGAGTTGGGTGTGCAAGAGAATGCTGGGGTTGAGATGGGTATCCATTGCTTTGGGCTGTGCTGTGCTTGAGGGTTCCCTTTTCCTTGTAGATATCATGCCCAGCTCGGGGGTGGTCTCTAATTGCTGAAAGAATACAGGTTGGGCAGAGACCTATGGTTGGGAGGAACGTTGCAGCGACATAGCTAGTTGTTTGGGACAATTGCACAACAGAGATAAGTGTTTTCTATCTATGTGTTTTACCTCTGCAGTGTTTAAATTAATGACTGTTATTGATATTGAGTGCATATGAAAACATGTGTGTGAATGAGTTTATTTCCGCTATGCATATTTGTTTGATTTACATATACACACATTTGTTTTTAACTGTATGCATCTAATGAATTGACCGAGTCTTATGAAAATCCCCATAGAATGGCATCAGGTTCCCTTCCTTGCACTGGGTCCAAGGGTGGGTACGTTACAGGTACGCCAACTGTGGGTGTACCCTTCATTCTTTGAACATCCTCAACAGATACCAACACGAATTCTTCCCAAGAAAGCTCTAGGATATGTGCTTTTAATTCCTCACAAATGATTAATTTGATCATCCCATGATGGGCTAAAGCATCCTCCTTTCCTTTAATCACTTTCTTGCTCATTTCTGTTAGAGATTGGAGCAGGTAGTATGGAATACTAATGTTGTTGTTCGATGGAAGATGGGCCCTGTGCCTCAACAACTCTAGAATTCGAAAATGAAAAATGGGGACATAACTTAACCTACCAGTGCATGTAATGTACTTCTGGACGATTGCAGCCATTTCCTCCCATGGTGTCGGCATGGAGAGTCTTTTGACTTCGTTTTTATCTTCGTCGTAGACCTCTCCTCACTCGAAAAATGCTGCCTTTGCTTCATGGTTTGCTTCCCGGTCATCCCTGCTCCAATGCGGGCCCATTTGTAGACCAGTGAATTTGGCAATCACTTCATCATCCAACTTTATACGTAACCCCTTCACTTGGGTGACGAACTGTTCATCCTTGATATGTTTTAAATTTCTTGCAAACTCCAGAACCACCCCTGCATTGTATCCTCTCAATCCTAAGATGAAAGGAATCCAACCCGTGCTGCGGATGATTGCTAGGATTCACGGGTTCTGACAAATAGCACTATGTTCCTCTGGTTCGCTTTTCTTGAAACCTTTTGTCATCCTGAAATCCTTTACTATAACAATAAACCAACAGTTGGAGCGTGGCTATCTTTCCTCAAATGGTTGAGGTTGATTACCGGTTCGAGGGCTGGATTGCTATCTACGTGACCACACTAGCTTCCAGTTTCTTGCTTCTGGAGAGTTTTGAGAGGTTTCGTATATCCAAAACTAGCTTTTTGGAAGATTATGCAGCCTTACTTAACTACCTTTCCGCACTTATCCTCATTAACATTTGTTGTACCTTCTGCTTGATCGAGCCCTACTTTTCGTTTCATGATTGTATCTTGCCCCATTTGCTCTGATTATTTGGAAGTATGGCGGCTAGATGCGGGTTTATCATTTGCTGACATGACAAAGGTAATAATCATGATTCATTGAGGATGATATGACTTAGGTAGCAATCATGATTGATTGAGGCCTTCTGAACTGAACCGTGCCAATGAATGAAGATGTAAGCTATCCTCAGCTTTAGAAAACAAATGTCTTGCGAGATAATGATTTGGCCTTAAAAATAAAACAAAGATGTTTAGAGATTACCTCATTAAGTTTTAGCGTACCTGAGTTCATGATCTGGCCCGATTTTTATGCATGGCGGATTCTATAGTAGATTTGGAAATGTCTGTTGTAAATTTTTGCATGTCAGTAGTTACGTGGGCTTGCTGCTTTTTCCTTGTGTTCGTTTGAATTTGCTGTATTTTCTGCTTTTGAAATTTGTGTCATTTCCTAATTTGACTTTGTGATGATGCTTTTGCATTGGGTTTCATATTGTTCATTGTATTGTTGCAATCTGTGCTGGCTCTCTTGAATAGATGGAAGGCTCGCATAAATATATTGAATATGTGATTGAACATCTTGTTTGCTGGAAATGAATTATGTAGTTTAGTTGATACCTTTGTTGTCTTCCTTTGTAGACGTGGCTAGCTGGCTTGGTTTCTTTAATGGTTGAAAATAATTGGGTTCACTTGATTAGATTGCTGGTTCGCTTGTATTTTGATGATAGGCTCGCTTGAGTAGTAGCAGGTTTTGAATAAAAGCAGGCTCGCTTGTTTGAATTCTTTAGTATGATATCTTTGCTGCTGACTTTAATATATGACTGGCTAGCTTTGTGGTTGATTGTCTGCAATTTGCATGCTTTGCCTTCGTGGGGATGTATGATGCCCTACAGTTTTACCTTATCATTTCTGTAGTTTTTTATTTGGCATTTTTCCCATCCCCCTTTCTCATGTTTTTTTCTTATCATTTTTCTTGTTTTTTTTTTCTTTTTCATTCCTTTTTTCCATTCTGCTTCCCTTTTTAGCAAATGTTTTCTTTTTTCTTTTTTCCTTTTTTTCATCTTTTTTTTTTCTATTTTATATATATATATATATATATATATATATTTTCTTTTATATGAACTGAATTTCAATTATTTTCGATGCTCTCTATCAGCATCAGTTGTTGCTGGTAGAGTACTTGTGTAAACTCCTCCTTTGACTGTGGCTTCTTGTAAAATTTGAGTCGATGTCCATTTACTATCATAGGAAAATCTTCTTCATCAATTGTAATGATCCTTACAGCTCCATTGTCATAGATCTTTTGAATTATGTAAGGTCTAGCCATCTGGTTGTTATCTTTCCCTTGAATGTGTGAAACTTGGAGTCATAGAGTAGTGCCCAGTCACCTTCCTTGAACTTTTTATCCTTCAGGTGTTTGTCATGCCACTTCTTTCTTTGTTGTTGGATGATTTCAGTGTGGAAAAGTGCTTGTTGTCGTTGTTCATCCAATTGATTTAATTGTAGCATGCATTCTTGTTGTATTTCTGATAGTTCCATATTCAACTTTGCTGCAATTCATAATGTTTTTATTTCAAATTCAATTGGTAGCATGACTTTCTTTCCATATACTAGTTCATAAGGTGTGAATCCTGTTGTTGTCTTCCATGTGGTATTATAGGCCCAAACTGCCTCACTCAGTCTGTCAGCCTAATATCTTTTGTGAAGTTGGACTGTATTTGTCAGAATCCTCTCTAATTCTCTGTTGGTTACCTTATCTTGACCATTTGCTTGAGGGTGATAGGAGGAGGACTGTCCGTGCTTGACATTGTTTTGTTTAAGCAAGTCTTCTATTAAATTTGATTTAAATTGTGGGCCTTGATCAGAAACTAGTTCTCTTGGTACTCCAAACCTGTGGAATATCTGCTCAGTGAAGAATTTTGCCACGTTGGTTTCATTGGCTGCAGCAAGTGATGCTAGTACCTCAGTCCACTTTGTGAGGTAGTCAGTGCATAGGTAGATGTAGCTCTTCTGATTTGACTGTGGGTTGATTGGACCAACGAAATCAAATCCCCATTTTTCGAATGCCTCCAAGGAGATCTGTGGATGGAGTGGCATTTCTTCTTTTTGTGTTGGTTTTCCCATCCTTTGGCAGTCATCACAGTGTGAAACATATTCATAAGCATCTTTGTGAAGTGTTGGCCAATAGTACCCTGTTTGTAAAATTTTATAGGTTGTCATCTTTGCAACATAGTGTCCTCCACATGGTTCATTGTGAGTTGCATGCATTATGTCATGCACTTCATCTTCTCTAATGCACCTTCTGAGTATTTGATCTGGTCCTTGTTTGAAGAGAATGCCTTCTATCCATGTGTATGTGGCACTTTGCCTTATTACTTTTGTCTTTTCTTTATAACTGCAATGTTCTGGAAACTTCCCAGACACTAAATACTTTTCTATGTCAGCAAACCATGGGCTTCTTGTGGATATGGCAAAAAGGTGCTCATTTGGAAAATTGTCATTGATTACTTCACTGTCTTGTCCATGTGTCAGCCTAGATAGAAAGTCAGCCACCACATTGTGTTTACCTGGCTTGTCAAAAATCGTGATGTCAAACTCTTGGAGTAGTAGCAGCCATCTAATGACTCGAGCACTTGTGTTGGGTTTGTTCATTAGACACCTTATGGATGAATGGTCTGTATGAACAAAAACTTGGTAGCCAGTGATATAGTGCCTGAATTTATTAATGGCATGTATGACAGCCAAAAATTCCTTCTCGGTGACAGTATAATTTAATTCTGCCTCTACTAAATTTTTACTGATATAATATATTGCATAGGGCTTCTTCTCTTTTTCTTGTCCAAGGACAGACCCAATTTCCTTATCTAATGCATATGAGTGGATGTGGAATGGAAGTACCTAGTCTGGTCCTTGGAGTACTAGAGTTGTAATTGTTTTCTCCTTAAGGTTATCAAATGTTGTCATGCAATGGTTTTTCCATATGAACTCAGTGTCTGTTGTGAGAAGTGAAAACATTGGGGCAACAATCCTGCTATAATTTTCAATAAATCTCCTGTAGTGCCCTGTTTGTCCAAGGAAACTTCTCACATTCCTTTGTTTAACAGGTGGTGGCAGCATTTTGATTACTGAAAATTTTGCTTGATCAACCTCTTTCCCCCTCTGTGATATGTGATGTCCTAGAACGATACCTTCTTCCATTAACATTCTGCATTTGTCATTGCTCAGACATAGGCTCATCTCAATACATTTTTTTAATACCAATTCAAGATGGGTCAATGCTTGATCAAAGTTTTGTCCATAGGGTGTGAAGTCATCCATGAAGACTTCCATTTGATCATTTATGAATTCAGAGAATATACTTAGTATGGCCCTTTGGAATGTTGCTGGAGCATTACATAACCCAAAGGGTAGTACTCTGTATGCATAAGTACCCCAGGGGCATGTAAACGTTGTCTTATCTTGATCAGCTGGGTATATTAAAATTTGGTTGTACCCACTAAAGCCATCTAAGAATGAAAAATACTTGTTCCCAGCTAATGTGTCCAGCACCTAATCTATAAATGGCAATGGAAAGTGATCTTTCTTGGTGGATTTATTTATCTCTCTGTAGTCCACACAAATTCTCCATTTGCCTCCTTTCTTAGGGACTATAACTAGTGGTGAGACCCATTCGCTGTCAGAGATGGGAAATATGAAACCAACATCTAATAATTTTGTAGTTCTACTTTGACAATGTCCTTTAATGCTAGGTTCAACCTCCTTTGTGGTTGCCTAATAGGGACAGAACCTTCTTTGATGTAAATGTAATGTTTGCAAATATCAAGATGTATACCTTTCATGTCTGCATATGTCCATGCAAAAGTTTTATTTTGTTGTGATAATACTTTCATTAACTGTTCTTGTTGCTCTGGCTTGAGATTGGAATTGATGTTGACTGTATTTCCAAGCATAATTTCCATTGTCTTTGATTTCCCTGATTGTCCTTGCAGAGATAGCACTTCTGCCCACATTTTATTTAAGTTCTGGTTTGAACTTTCGCCTTCTTGTTGCTGGTCTGTGTCAAAAAATATTTCAAGACCAACATTGTTAGAATATGCATTTTGTATGAACCTATCTATATGACCATCTTCATCTATTGCTTTTAATGATAGTGCAGCATCAATTGTTAGGATAGGTCATAGGTTTTGATTTGGTGTGTCGTTATAATCATCAGTCCAATTTTGATAATCTAAGTATGAAGATTTCCTTGCTGGTGGGTAAATCGTGATTTTCTTTCTGGCATGTTCACTAGTGATACTCATGTTTCTTGATCGGAAACCTATGTAAGTGCCTGCAGTTGCCAACCACGGTCTACCTAGTATGATTGGATAACCACTAAGTTTACGTTTGACTTCAATGACTATGAAATTAGCTGGGTATTCCCAGGATTCAATATTGATCATAATGTCTTCGACAATCCCTTCGGGTTTCACAGTGGATGTGTCAACTAGCTGGAGTACTGTAGTCGTTGGTCTGATCATTGATTGGAGTCCTAGGTATATCATGGTTTCCTTAGTAATCACATTGATAGCAGCTCCCAAATCGATTAAGCTTCTATTTATTTGTTTGTTATTAATGGTGATGTTCACTACAGGACTACCTGGATCAAGATATTTAGGGTTAATAATGATACCCAACATCAAATCAGCCAATTGTCCCACGACATTTATGGTTGGCGGGTCACGCTTCCTCCTCCCTGCTTTCTTCAGACAAGTTTCTCTAATAAATTTGTTTCATATGGGCACATCCCTTATGGCTTGTAAAATCGGAATCTGGATGTTTAAGTGCTTCAATTCGTTTAAGATTGCATTTTCTTCTTCCTCTTTTGTACTGCGTATAAGTTTTTCTGGAAATGGAGGATTTATGTTTTGTGGGAGTGGTTGAGTTTCTTCCTCGGGAGGATTTGGTTCATCCGAATGCTGAACATAGGGTTGTGTTGTTTGTTCTTGAGCTTCAGGTTGTTGGATATTCTGTGTGGATGTATTTTGCAACGTTTTTCCAGATCTTAGGTTTATTTTGTTTATTTCCATGGTGTCTACGACATAGGTAGGGAATTGTGTGATGTCAGTGTTATAATCCTATTGTTGTTGTGGAGGTATGTTATTATTAGGGTTTGGGATGGGTTGGGCTGGAATCGGTGGGTGTCTGGGGGGTGGTTGAGTCTGTGGGGGTGGCATAATAAGTGGCTGTTGTAATGGGGCTCTCCAATTTTATGGATGGGGGTATTGATTTGCATAATTCATAGTTGATGGAGGAAAAGGTGGGGGGTATGGAGGGTAAGACGGTGGGTAATAATATTGTTGATAGGGTGGTTGATAAGTTTGTTGATTCTGCTGATAAGTCTGCTGATTTTGCTGCCATTGGTTTGGATTTGGCTGTGCTTGCCATGGAGTTGGTGCAGAGTTCCAATTTTTCTAGCCCTGATTATAGTAGGCTTGATTGCTAGGTTGGTATGTTCTGAAAAAATTACTCCTTCTTTGATTTGTAAAACATAGTTGTTATATTGCTCCTTCGGTTGCAGGATCTTGAATAGCAGCCTTACATGAGGGTAAGAGGGGACATTTATCAGTGGAGTGATCACCAGTGCAGAGATGACATATTTCTATGGTATTTAACGTGCACTGCCCCTTCTCATGTTTCTTTCTACAACGGGGACAGAATACTGCTAATGCTTGGTTAATTTCATCCTGCTTCTTCTTTATTTGGAGTGCACCAAGTTGCATGGCCAATGATTGTAGGATGTCAGTTTTCATGTCATCAAGGAGGTTCCCTAGATCAGATTTTGTAAGGTTTGGTCCTGCAGATGATAATAATGATCCTATGGATAGATGTGTATCTCTTATCCCATTTTTGCTTTTCCTAGACCTAGAATGGTTTTTGAAGATCTGTAGTAACTGGTCATAAGTTTTCTGGAATATGTCTCCGTCTCCCAAGAGGTTTAAGATCTCAAAATTCTCTTCTTTGATCCCTCTAAGAAGGACAAGTTTCAGCGATTCAAGGTCTAGGGTGCAATGGTTAGCTCGTTTGTAGTTGAGCTGAAAATGTTGGGCATAGTCTTCTAAGGATTCATGGTCTCCCTGTTGCATCCTAAATATTTCATCCCTTGTATCCTTTGCTTTGCAGTAGTCCCTATATTTTTCTAGGAATGCTTGTTTCATTTGTTCCCAACTGAAAATACTATTTCCTTCTAAACTCATGAACCACCTAAGTGATAAATATTTCAATGTGGATGGAAAAAGTCTTAGCTTTTGTACATTCGTAGTGTAATCAAAGGATCTGCAAACTACCTCAAATTCAAACAGGAATGTGTCAGGATCTTCTGAAGTCAATACATGGAAATTTGGCAAATTGTTAGGGCTGATATTCTTCATCCTAGCATCTCCAAGAGGTATGCTAATGGGGAAGGTGAACAACTCCCCGGGTTCCTCTTCTTCGTCTGCCATAGTGGTGTTTGATCTAGAACTAGTAGAGAAGTTGTCTCTGTTTGGATCGTATGTGGAGTCAGTTTCATTTTCAGAGTTTAGGAATTCAATCTGAGAGTGGTCAGAACTGTTGTTACTGTTGTTTCTCATGGGACGCTTAGGCAGAAAGCGTCCAAACCTATCCCTTTGCCGACAAGGCATTCATTGGTAAAATCTTTATGTTTTTTTTTTTTTTTTTTATATATAATTTTTTTCTTTTTGTTTTGTTTGGTCAATATGTATCCTAAAAGATTTAGCACCTCCCCAGAAATGGCGCCAAAAAGTGGTGAGCTCTCAAAATGGATGCCTAATGAAGGCAGCTAGACTAGGAGCCTACTTTAATTATCAACCCGGGGGACGTACAAACTTTAGAGGTGCTGGTACTATATGTGCTCTTATCAGATAGTCTTTGTCATGGTTGGGTGTTGGTATTAGTGTTTAAGGGTTTTGCTTAAAAGAAATCAAATAAGCTGGAAAATGATTGCCCAATCTATGGATGAAAAACACCTATTCTAAGAAGTTCAGATACTGAAAACAGTAAATCTATATTAAAGAATTAAAATGTTGAAAACGGTAAATATGTTCCTAAGAATTTACTTGTTGAAAATAGGGAATTTAGACTATGAAAGTGAATGCTGAAAATGTAGCAAATCTATTCTAAAATAATGAAAGCGGGATCTTTAATCTAAGAAGCAATTTCTGTAAATCAAATGCATAAAACTAGAAGTCTGGTCTAACCTATTCAATTTCCAAAACCAAGTTCAGAATGCCATTATCTAATGCTATGAAGTAATCATAACTTTAAGAATTGAATATCATTAATTAACCACAGTATTGAAAGTAAGCAATCTTTATGAGCAACCATAATAATGGGAGAGTGCATAAGCTTTAAGATCTGGATCATTGTTTCAAAAGCAATGTGAGTACATAAGGAAATATATGCTTAAAATATGCTTGGAAGAATGTTGCTACAGGACTACTTAAACAGTATTACTGAACTACAGAATGTGTTATAAACTACTACGGAATCAGACTGGTCACTTTACTACATAAATCAAATCGTATTATTTAATGCCATTCAAATGCTTTCATATGCAATATAGATTTCAGTCAATGTAAAGCACATAATGAAAAATTCCTGAACAGTAAGATCTCCTGACTTACGTGTTGGAGGGGCCCTCTCCAACCTATACTCAGGAGTGAAGGAAACTTATATACACAGAATTGAAAGCAACACCAAATCTTTATTCAAAATAGCAACTTCATAGTTTAACAAAAGTCTGTAACTCAAAGTACCTCGACAGTATAAAAACGTAAAACAATGGTTCTAAAAAATGGCAACAGGATCCTCTCGCTGGCCGAGAGGCACGTATATATATGCCTCTAATGCTTAACCTAACTTATATGTCTAATTGCCGATTCTGTTTGAACATGTGTTCTCTCTAGAAATAAGGAAAAAGGCGTTGAGCTTTGCATGATCTTTTAGTCCTCTGCTTGATCTGCGTGTTTGTCCTTTAGTGTACCTGGAACTGCTCAATCATACTTGATTTTCACATAATTAGTTTATTGAACACGCATTTAAACATACAAGAATAAGCTTTAAAACAACTTCATTAAATAATCAAGGTAAATCATTTCTCCCACAAAACAAGTGTATTTCTTCACCCTTTCTTGTGCTTTTGCTGTGGACAAAAGGCTATCAGATGCCTGTATCTTGGACTCATCAGCAAGTTTCTTGAGTTTGTCTATCTTTTTCTTCTAAGTCAAAACTTAGTTTTTCCACACGAAACGGCAGATGAACTCATCGAGTTCCACCAAAATGGCGGACAGACTCAGCAAGTCTCGCCGCAATGGGTGCCCTTTTTCGCTAAGTCTTTTGAACTAACTAGTTTCAGAAAAACTCACCAAGTT
Source organism: Larix kaempferi (assembly GCA_027924585.1). Classification (NCBI taxonomy): domain Eukaryota; kingdom Viridiplantae; phylum Streptophyta; class Pinopsida; order Pinales; family Pinaceae; genus Larix; species Larix kaempferi. The sequence continues at coordinate 10,745,104 of BSBM01000151.1, read as the reverse complement.
CATCCGAAATGGCGGAGTTCATCCGAAATGGCGGAGTTCATTCAAAACGGCGGACGAACTCGTTGAGTTCCGCCGCAATGGCGGAACAATCCACAAAGTTTTCCGCAACGGGTGGGAAAATTTTTCACTAAGCCACAAAGTCATTTCACGCCGGGAGGACTCGCCAAGTTTTTCCGCAATGTCGGATGAACTCACCAAGTTCCACCAAAACGGTGGATGAACTCCCCAAGTTCCCCCAAAACATCAGATGAAATCACCAAGTTCTGCCGAAACGTCGGATAAACTTGTAAAGTTTTGCCGCAACGGGTGGATGAACTTTCTTAAATCACAAGGCCGCAGCGTCGGACAAACTCGCGAAGTTTCGCCGCAACGGGCGGACGAACTCGTGGATTTTCACCGCAACGCCATCGGGCGAACTCGCCAACCCCGTCCGATTTTGACGGTCGAGTTTAATGCTAAAAGCATTGAAAAGACCCACGCCGTAACTGATTTAAATGTCGTTTTAAATGCCTCACCCACTGAATTGAATGCTCACACGTGTCAAACACTATATAATCGAGTTTGGGCGGTTTAGTTTTCATTGGTATATTTTGTGCATTGAGAACCCCGTTGAGGCCGCGTCAAGTTTCTCCAGCTCATCCCATTTGCAGCACAGTCAACTGTCGTCAGGACCAATCGTTTTCTGCTAGGTAGGTTGTCTAACGCTTGCTTTTAGTTTTTCTTTCAGTTGCTGGTTACTGAGCCAATCTTGGCATTACTATCGCCGCACTTTTTGTATTGTCCCATAGTCATTTTTGTTTTTTTTGTTGTTTTGGCCATTCCCAAGCGCTGGAGTTCGCAGTCGTCGGCCCATTCACCCACTCTCAGTCACTTAAACCTGCACGCCCAACTTTCCCGGGAAGTACTTTCCTGTCACCTCGCTTACGCTCTTTCGTTAAGTAAATAACAATCCCTGTCTCATTATGAACTCATTTAGCACCTTTCTCAACCCCGCTTATCATCCTATGGAGAAGCATGGTGTTCTGTTTCTAGTAAGAATTCTTAATTTTACAACACATTGTTATTTTGACATTGTTATATATTTGAGCCATGTTGTTATGCTAATCAAATGTTTAACATCTTACTTTCTGGTCAATTTTATGTCTACTCATGTATGGTTGTTAGACAAGGTCAAGCCACAATGCCAAAGGGTATTAAAAAGAAGGAAAAGATGACTGAACTGGAGGAGGCAAGAGTCAAAACTTGATTCGAAAACACCAAGTCTGTCACAAACGTTCCTCCTGAAGTCAAGTGGGGAGATATATACCACATGTTAAGAGACCAAGATATACCTGGGGAACACTTGGAGGAAGGATACTTATACCAAAACATCAGAAGCTCTGGTATATCTAAAGTTTCCACCCGCCCATATCTCTTCCCTTGTTCAGAAGTGATCAGATGGATCCTGGAACATGCAGATGCAGAAACAACGGTATTATCCGATAGAAAGGGAGAGGCTTTTGCCTCGTTTCATCTAGCCTACATCGCAGCAGCTTATAAGTTACCACATCCTCAACAACCACTAAATGATGAATGGTTGGGGCAGCTCAACATGGATAATTTTGAAATGGCTAAAAAGCTGTTAATCTCAGGAAAGCAGCTGAGAAAAAAGGATAGTGATGAGTACGAGGTCCAAAACCTGAGGGCCCCTTTCCGAATGATCGCCCTTATGTTAAGTAGAATTTTTGGCATGGCTGACGGAACCATCTATAGGATACAATGGGTCCCCATAATTCACTATGTGGCATTCAAGGGAACAGTCTTTAATTGGGAAAATATCCTCTCGGATAGTATTTCATCCGCCATAGCCGCTGCAAAAGAAGGGTTGATCCTAAAGAAGTCAGAATTTTTCATGGCATCCTATCTCATAGATTGTATTCTGGCAAAGCTTCCTTTGCCAAAGTTAGGCTGTGTTTGGGATCAAGCCAACACCCCAGTGTACACTACTTATAAAATTCTTTGGGATCAAAATTACAGGACGCAGTACAAGCTCATTTGTGAAGAGTTCATCATACCTTTGTATGAGCTAATGTTTAATGAAGAACCCAATTGTTTATCTGAAAACACAATTGTTGCTGAATATATAGCTAGATGCTTTGACTGTCAGACTATTAAAGTTGAACATCAACATCCAGCTAGGCTATTGCAGCCCTTACCAATTCCAGAATGGAAGTGGGAAATCATAAGCATTGAATTTATTATAGGTTTGCCTAAAAATCAAAAGCAGAATGACTCAATTATGGTTGTTGTTGATAAACTTAGCAAAGTTGCTCATTTTATTCCTGTTAAAACTACTTTCAAGGCTTCTAACATTGCAGATATTTTCATGAAGCAAATTTTTTGCTTGCATGGAATTCCAAAGGTAATTATTTCATATCGAGACTCTAAGTTTACTGGTAACTTTTGGACATCACTGTTTAAAGGATTAAATACTAAGTTAAATTTCAGCACTTCTTTCCACCCACAAACTGATGGTCAAACAGAAAGAGTAAATCATATTTTGGAAAATATGTTAAGATTATATGTTAAAGATCAACCATCTAAATGGGAGGATTACTTACACTTAGCAGAATTTTCCTACAATAATAATTATCAAGCATCTGCTAAGTTAAGTCCATTTGAAATTTTGTATGGAAGAAAGTGTTGTACTCCAATTTCGTGGGATAATCCTGTAGATAGATTAATGTTAGGACCAGATCTAATGAAAGAAATGGAGCTAACTGTAAAACAGGTTCAAGGTAACTTAAAAGTTGCCCAAGATTAGCAGAAAAGCTATGCTGATTTGAAATGAACAGAAAGAGAATTTCAGATAGGAGACCATGTATTCATAAAGGTAAAACCCAAGAAAATTTATTTGAATCTTGGGAGTTGTGCTAAATTAGCACCGAGGTATTGTGGGCCATTTGAAATCCTATCAAGGATAGGAGCTATTGCATATCAATTGGCATTGCCATATAAATTAAAAATCCACAATGTTTTTCATGTTTATGTTTTAAAGAAGTATGTGCATGATGCTACTCATGTGTTGAATTGGAATGACATACAGGTGGAACCGGACTGTATTCTAGATCGGAGAGAAATTATGCTTCAGAATCGCACCATAGGGCAGGTAAAGGTGCAATGGAAGCACCTTAGCCCTGATGAAGCTACTAGGGAACTGGAAAGTAATATGCGGGCAGCATATCCAGTTCTGTTCCATGAGGAACTTGTTGATGAATAAGCAACATCGAGGACGATGTTGAGCTTAAGAGAGGGTGTTTGTAACATACCCTTTAAGCTGGAAAAAAAAATTATGTTTAGAAACATTATGATAACTTTTATTATAAAGTTTGTATTGGACAAGTGTCCAAGGATGACTGTAATTTGCACAATATATTATTATTTAATAAATAAAATAGGAGACAAACACCTAAGAGGATTGTTGAAAGAGTGGTTACTGATCCACTAGGTGGAATGGAATCTATGGTAGAAGGAAATGGACAATTGGCAGCATCATGATGCAACTAGCTAGCTTTTGGTATGGGACAACTGCCTTGAAATGTGTTCATAGTGCCCTAAAAGATGGGACTGGAGCTTGAGGCTCATTTATTCTAAACTGACCACTAAAAGACCTAGGCAGTCTATATAATGGCCATTAAATATTGAATTGAGGTTAAATCACTTTTCCTGGCGAGGAAAATTACCTTGGGGTTGCTGTGTTTGCACCCAAGAGATTTGATGAGGGGATATGCTGTTGTTGATCATGTTGTGAGTCTGCCAAGCTCTTATTGAGTTCAGGAGTTTGATGCTGAGTGGAGAAGGCATTTTGTTTTCAGGAGGTTGATACTGAGTGGAGAAGGTATTTTTGAGTGCCTTGCTTCTACATAGATTCCACCTAGTTACTAGATCAGTAAGCAAGCTCAGGGGTTCATTAGAACTTAGCAGTTGAGTTGCTTCTTCTGAAGCAGGTTGGGAGGAACATGCCTCCTTGGGTGTTTGTCAGCCCTATCATCTTTTATAGGTTCTATTGTCTTATCTACTTTTATTTTTAAGTTCTGTCATCTATCTAAACTTTTACTGTTAAGTTCTTTAGTTCAGTTTTCTTGAATAAATTATTAATTCTGTATCATTTGAATTATTGAATAAAATGATCTCTGCAGTTTTCCCCATGCAAAAAGGAACAGCATGGTACTCCAGTACAGAGATAAATTAAAATAGATAGGTATGATCGGCAAGATAGCCAAGTGATAGAAAGAATGAAACTGATGTGTTTCTTTAATTTACTATTTACTAATTATTTTCTAAGTCTACCTATATCAATGTTTCTTTTTATATTTTCTGATTTAGACAAGTATTTCCAGAAATTACAGTAGTGTTTCTCTATTTGTTTAAATAGCAGTTTGTTTAGAAATACATAAATTTTCTTCTGAAAGTTTAAATGAAAATAATTTCTACTCCCTACAGTTACAAGATAGATTCCATTAGGTAGCTTAGTTATATCAATTTCTTTAATAATAATGCATAGAATAAACACAAATTATTTATGTACTGACTATCGACTCTCATACAAATATTATCTATGTTTAAGAGTAATTATATTTCTTAAACAGAGTCGAGTTATAGATGTCCATCATAAACAATTTTGCATTTCTAAGTTTTTTACATTTCCTTGCTAGAGTAGGCAATTGAATTTGTTATCAGCATATTCTTTAACAGTAAACAAACCAAACACTCGTATAGTAATCATTTCTGTAAGTCCAACAGTTAAATTCCACAGATTCATTTCTAGGGTTTAGATAATACTTTCATTGCAATTAAATCGAAATAGAAATAACAGACATCAAACCTTTTTACCAAGACCAAATTCTTCTACCATAAACAAGACTGTAGATTGTTTAAGTTAAGATTGAATAATCAGATCGACTGTAGAAGACTTCAAATAAAATAATGAACACAGGTTTATTGCCGAGACCTTAACTAAAGCATTGTTAAGCTTTATGTTCCAAAACAAGGACTAAACCCTAACACTGGAAATTATTTCCCTAATTTCTCTTTATGACGCAGCAACAACTTTATAAACAAAATGAAGCACATACAGGCTGTAAGCCTTAACAACAATTTCATTTATCCATTGTCCTATAAAACAAACAGTTGTATTATCGTTGCACCAAAACATCAACTCATCGATCGGTAACCAAGATAAACACAATGGTCGTTTAAAACATTACTTATTTCCCATATCTTTGACGAGTTACAACTCGTGTATACAGACCCAACACAAATCAATAAAAAGACACGATTACAGTAATATAAATTCTAAATATTTCATTTGAATTTCCTTTGAAGGAGTTCGAAAACTTAACCTACAAGATTACAAAATAAACAAGATTTCACACAGGTCATAAGCCTACACCATCTAGCTGGTAGTAACAGACACATCGTGTTATAGATTTAAAACAATTACATTCTATCTAGTCATTTACAAAGAAAACGATAGCCATAGTATCGAAACATCAAATATTGCTTCATTAAATTCTGAGGGTGAAACCTGTCTTAACACTATTACATTCAAAACCAAAACCAACAGTTACCTCATGGGTCAAGGGATATCCTCCCATACTTTCAGCAAGATTCACAAAACCCAAATTATAAAACCCTAATATTTTTTCAAAACACGATACACAGAACTGTCAAATAGACGACCATCATCCTCTATACAGAGTTTCCAAGGCAACCACCGAAGGCTTACCAATTGGTATAGCTGAAACCCAACTTCCAACGCCCAGAATGTTAAAGTAAGTACCTACGAGATTTTGGCAACTGTGGTTAAAAACAATATTGAGAAGGAAGGGTCACCGTATTGAAAATAGGCTAACTATTAATATTATCGTATGCTTATAACAGAGATAAAAAAACTAAACACATTAACTCTTTTTGAAAGCCATAGTAGCATTCAACGCCAAGCCTGGTGTAATAGGGATGAAGCCCCACCTCGCCGAAATTTGAAGTAACAGGAGTCCATCGAAACCATTAACTCTCAACAGTATCAAAACCTGGACACAACCATAGAGATAGGTTGGTTGTTGCACAACCGAAATCTTACAACTCTCAATAGTCTAACGATCAAACCTTGGTAAGTTACAAGTTCAACAAAAGAACTACTGTACAAGAAACTGAGAACTCGGCTCTATAAATTCCAGAGATTCGAATATGAGACTCGGGAGCTACAGCCCACAGGCGGTTCAAACCTTGCTACAAACCCTCGGCCTGTCGGCCAGTGCAGAGCCACTACCATCAAACAACAACGACACAATAAACATGATATTCCAAACCAAGTAGGGTTTAACCACTACATCGAAACCCTCACAAGATCGATGGTGAATATCTTAGGCAGAGTTTATGAAACTTACAACCAGTCAATCGTATTAATTGAGCCATCATTACCAAAACCACGATGGAGCCAACTCTACAGCAAATGCCCTCGTGTCAGTATACAACTTAGCACTCTAAGGTTATTTTTGGAAACTAGCATGTGAACCAAGTCTGCCGTATCATCCATGATGGATTTCCATTATTTTGTTAGATGTGTGCATTTAATACCGAAGATTACGATCTTACTTTCTAACCGGGAACGTGGATATCCACCATATAACAATTAATACACCTTGCATCGCTTTGGTATTATCGACATAGTATAAACCTGTCAAGGCTCCAAGTTAGAAATTATATTCATCAAGTTTGCATAATTCACATTATTGTATAGTTTATATATATTTAACCATTGAACGATAGTACAAGGTTTGCATACGTTAAGCATCACCTTGTATGTAATTTCTTACATATCACCAAGTGTACAAAGTAGCATCTAACCTATAGTTGCGAACATGGTTCCATATAGTTACACATAAACAATAAGGGTCGTACTCAACTCATATCATTCACATAATTAGCCAAGAATATGTTAGTGTATAGAATAAAATAGGATCTCCCGGATGCACACATGCCCTATAGCTGCACAGAAACCATATTGTGCATATAGTGTAGTACAAACACGTAGGTGTCGCTTAGGGTATCACGTTAATTACAACTCACATTACACCAATGCGATAGTTGTTAAAATGGTAATAAAACACGTTTACAACGGTGAAATAATAACCCTACAAACAATAGTAAGACAAACCTTAAAGTTATGCATGGTGTAAGAGGAAACATTTCAGAACGATACCATCATTGCATGTTGTAGAGTCTAAACTATTTAACAAACAGTTGAACATGAATTTGCACGATTCATCATTGAGATAGAAAGTAAACAGTTACATACAGAAAACATGACGGAGACCAAATAAATATGGGTACAATACTATAACGTAGACATTGTAGTTCTTCTTGATAACTCTGGATTCTCTTTCGCAACTCTTATCTCTTACCTATCAATCTGTCAAAAGTACGAGTTCACATATTTTAGCACGAATGCTAAGTAAGCCTCGGGGCGTCCAAAGAACCCCTTCATCAACCAAACAAAAGTACTTTAGTTAAACAATTATTTCAACATCCATAAGCAACAGCAGAAGTGATATGTAACAACATAGTTAATTGTAGATTATATTTCATGCATTGTTATAATTCCGCATTATCAGATAACATTTATTGTCACATAGAAAAGTTTTTAATTTTTGCGATTTTTGGGATGTTACAACAGGAAGCTGCTAAAGAGCAGGAAGAAAGGGAGGCGGTTGAGAACCAGCTGAGGGCCGAAGAAATGGAAAGACAACTCAAGGCCGAAAGAGAAAATAAAGAAAATGAAGATGCACAAGATGGTGGTTCTAACATGCAGGACATGGAGGTAGACTCATATCAAATGGTCCAGACCCCGCCCGTGGAAGAAAAGATCCCCATAGAGACTCTTCCACTGATCCATTTCAGTCCATTGAAAGATACTGTGTCCCACTGGGAAACATTTGTGTATAATAAGAAAAGGAATTCCATTGTGCTAAATTCAGAGACAAGGATGAAGAAACCTTTTCACCCGTACATCGTTACCCGGTGAGAAAATACTGATATGCAAAACATAAAGAAGGATCCTGTGGCTATGGCATCTACTACTGTAGCGGCATCAAAAATGAGCGAAGACAACGTAATTGAAATGGTGAAGGAGTTTGAGACAACCAAGAGAAGGGCTCGTATGCTACAGCACACCGTGGCTAACGAGCAGGCCTATAGGGACCTTGTGGTGAAGAAATACAATCGCCTTTTGTCAGATCAAGAGGAATTTTCAGATAAATATCAGCACCTGGAGGAAGAGAAAGAGCACCTGGCAGTCCAAATGATGATAGAGAGAAGAATGATTTCGAAGCCCGAATCATTCAATTAGAGGAAGAGAAGGAGTTGATGGTTGAGCAGCTAGAACAAGCAAATAGCAGAACAATGGATATGAAGTTCCCTTTCATGAGCAATGCTGTGAAATACTAAAGCAAATGCATGAGTCACAGGAATGGCTTACTGAAGAGATTTATAGGCTAAAGGCCATGGTGGATAGGATGAAGGATATTAACTCCGAAGCTATTAGGCTAAAGAAAAAGTACACATAGGTGAAGGAGGATATAATAAAATAGATGGAATGGAGAGAAGGAAAGACGGATTTCCCCAAACACCTCCCCTTCAAATCTGTGGCTGATTTTAAAGAAGACATGAGCCTTCTGGAGTTCTATAAGAGCTGCGGTGCAAAATTGATATCTGTGATCCAGGTAACAGTTGTAAAGTGCAACAACCTCTATCAAAAGATTCAGGAAGTCCATGAGAAGTGCAAAGCAGCAATTCCCTAGACTCTTGAACATTTTCTGAATAAAGAGCAACGCCTGTCTGAGGTGAAAGATGAGCTGTGCATCCAAATGGAATATGTAAGGATAATATACGTGCTAACGACTGATGATCTTCATCAGTGTATTGTGATCCCTTCCATACATGCTCACCTTATCCACGAGATTCTCCAGATTGCAGTGGCATAAATGTAGGACATTGAAGCAAAACTAGACAAACATGTGGTTTCCAAGAAAATCCTGCTCCCTGCCCCTGCAAATGTTGTTATAAGAGACATAGGCATCTGTTTCAGCTACATAGCAGAAGCTGATAAACATGCAGCAGAAAAGGCATCGGTTGAGGCAGGAACACCGTCTGGAGCAAAGGCTATAGCTGAAGCAAAGGTGCCACCTGAAGGATGACTTAGCAGCCATAATATACTGAAACTCTCTATTGTCAAGTCGTGAAGTCAAAGGGACAGCTGTCTCCTTTTTTTTGTGTGTAAAGGCTACCACGAATTATTTGATTTTGTAAAAGACATTTAAAAGAAAATTAAAAGATTTAGGGAAAGGAGACAGGTGTCAGCTCAAGGATCATTTTGTAAAGCTATATATAGAGATGATTAGAGATAGTAAAGGACTTTTGGTAGGTGAAAGACATTTTATGTCTTGTAGGTGAACTATTTTACTACATGTATATGAAATTTGAATTTTCCTAAAGAAATCTTGGGAGACTACATTTTTGCTTGAAAGATGTGTTAAATGTTTGCTGGATTACTCCTGTATCATCTATACATTACTGTGAGATCTTTCCTTACTGTTATGAATTATTTCTATGTGATGAATGTTCTCCTATTTTCTGTGCAAAGATGTTTGTCTGAAATGAGTAATGGAATGTGTTAACTGAATCAAAGCTATCTTTGATATCTTTTCTATTCTACTGGAAATGCATCTTTATGGTTAAATATCTATCTATCTGATCTTTAGATGTTTCTTTCAGTTTATTACTCATCTTTAAAGTTTGATCCTTGCAAGGATAGCTTAGTTTTTCTTATACAGTTTTAGATTAATTTAGATCAGTTGCCTACATCTAGCTTAGAGCACTTGCATATCATATTTAAAATAAAATAGATAAACGGTGGATTGGGCTGAAACCAGTGCAAAGAATACAAATCTTTAACTCTGACAGTAGCTGAAACCGTTAATTGGATGGATTCCCAACACCAAACGGTGAGCGATCTAATTGGGCTTGTTTACCAGGGAGAATCCCTTGCTGATTGATGCTACGATTTCTGAGGCATCAGCAAATCCTAATGTTTATATGAAGCTGATTGATGGTTCAATAATCATTATAGTGATGTATGTTGATGATTTTCTAATCACATGCAGCTCTACTGATCAAATAGCTTCATTGAAGACTGCCTTGCATCAAGCTTTTTCCATGAGTGACTTGGGAATTCTTAAGCAGTTTTTGGGGCTTGAGATTTCTCAAACAGAGAATGGAACAAAGGTATCTCAGTCCAAATATGCATCTTTTCTTTTAAATAAGTTCAAGATGGTTGATTGCAAGCCTCCTAAGACTCCATTCCTTTTAGGATTTAGAATGGAAGAAGCAGAATCTACACCCTTGGTTGACAACACCTTGTATAGGTAGCTTGTTGGCAGCTTGCTTTACTTGACTCACACTTGACCTGATCTTGCTTATGTTGTGAGTGTGGCATCAAGATACATGGATAAGCCACATGAGGTCCATTGGAGGGATGCAAAATGAATTCTTCACTATGTGCATGGCACCAAGACTGATGGGATTCACTATGTTGCAGATTCTACCCTAGATCATTTGGGATTCACTATGTTGCAGATTCTACCCTAGATCATTTGGGATTCACTAATTCAGATTGGGGTGGTGATAGCCTTGACAGGAAATCCACATCTGGATTTGTATTCATGCTTGGAGGTGGTCTATTTTGCTTGTCCAGCAAGAAACATAGTGCCATTGCACTATCTTCAGCAGAGGCCGAGTACAGAGGAGTAGTGAATGTTTCTACTCAGTGTGTATGGTTGCAGGGTATTCTTTGAGAGTTTGAGATTGCTTTTAGTACTCCTACTGTCATCTTTTGTGACAACCAGAGTGCTATAAGAGTCTCAAGTGATCCAGTACAGAGACAGAGGACCAAGCATATTTAGATACATATGCACTACATTAGAGGACTAGCGCATGACCATATTATTGATTTGCAGTATTTCCCAACAGGTGAGCAAACTAGAGACATCTTCACCAAAGCTTTTACTAAGAAGACATTCAGCTATCTTAGATCACTACTTGGGATGGCTGAACATGTGGTGGAGTGAAGGATTGATCATGAATCTTTCAATTCTTATATGTCGATTTTTTGAGGGAAGGTTTTTCCCATGAGGTTTTCCTGCTATCCTTGTTTTGTGGACCGACAATATTGTACAGGGTGACCAAGTCTTGTTACTGGGCCCTTAGTATTTCTATTTTCTGATATTTAGACCATAAATTCAGATTTCTGGGGGGGTGTTGGAATATTAAATCAATTACATTGGTAGCATTAATTAATCATTTGTGGTTAATTCCTATGTAATAGACTAGAAAATTGCCATTGTGTGGACCACAAGACTTCCAAGAGTGAACCACAAGCTTGCTGCACCACTTGGGTGCATTTCTAAAAGATTATGGTGGAAAAGGTACCTTGCTGAGTTTACTACTTTTTACTGCTTTTTACCCTAGGGGGAAAAGCTAGTCAACTAGGAAACTTGTTTTTTGGACCACACACCCTCTATGATGTTTATTATTTCCATATTTGGGATTTGGAATTTTTTTCCATCACACATCAGCTACAGGTCACTAATTTAGAAATTTGTGATCCTTTGGAGTGACTTGGAGAACACACTTGCCACCTAGGGGGATGAGCATATTTTTAGTAATTATTATGATATGAGGATCCAAATGGCATCTTTAGCCATTCGAATCTATGTTGTAATGTTATATAACAACATCCTATTATTTTCGAAAGGTTGTCTTATGTATTTTATGCATGAGAGTTAATATAGTTTGTATTATTGTGAGTAATTTTCTGAGTTCTTTGACTAGGTGTGTAAGATCTTTGTGAGTGAGTGTAATTATTAATCAGATCTTGGTGTGAACATAAATTTCACATAGAGAAAAATGGATTTTTTATAATTGTGATGAGAAATTCACTTGGGTACATAGATGTGTTGAGCAACAACTCTATCTCTTGGATGTGGATTCTCCGCCTGCCTCTAAACTTGGTGTAGAAGCTCCATATACACTAGATGATGAGGTCAACATTCAGTAGCCTCCTTTTGACCCTTCGTATCTGGAAGACCACCCAGAGATATCTCTCCATGATTTAGCCGGAGTCACCACCCCACAAACAATGCGGGTCAGGGGTTACTTCAAGAAGCTCCCTCTTACAATACTCATTGATTATGGTAGCACTCATAACTTCATTGACCCTCACATCGACAAACATGATGATTGTTTTTTCCATCCTTGCTCCAAATTTGAAGTCATGATTGTCAATTGGGGCACCTTACCTTGCAAGGGGAAGTGTCGCAATGTGTGTATCTCTATGGAAGATTATAACTTGTGCTCTGACACGTTTTCCTTGTCCTTAGGCGAATGTGATGTGGTTTTGGGTGCTCAATGGTTACACACACTTGGCCCCATCTTATGGGATTTTGCTAAAATTTGGATGCAGTTTTTCAGTCAATGGGAAACAACACACATTTATGGGCTTACAACCAGGATCTCTCCACATCATCAGTTCACATCGCCTCGAAAATATCCTTAAGAAGAATTAACATGGTGTCATCGATTAGCTCCATTCCATTCAGATGCACCCATCAACGGTATCCAATATAGATGCAGGTGTCTTTGTTGAACCAGTGGGCTTTCCGCCTTTAGAGACATTTCCGGTAAGAATTTAGTTGCCTCTACATCTAAGAAGGAAATAATGGCTATTTTGCATGCAGTACAGAAGTGGCAACCATATCTATTAGGGAATTATTTCTGCATCAAGACTGATCACCAGAGTCTGAAAAATTTTCTAGAACAACGGGTCTCCTCCCCAAAACACCTAAAATGGGTTAGCCAACTCATGGGTTATGCCTATGATATCACTTACAAGAAGGGTAAGGACAATATGGTGGCAGATGCTCCTTCTCGCACATTTGATGACCCAGTTTCTCTATGCTTTTTCCAAATTGGTTGCAATTTGTTCAATAGGGCTATGTCTTCTATGAACTCAATGCTTCTCCATCGGCAAGGCACTCTGGGTTCCTCAAAACGTATTACCAGAAATAGTGTAACTTCTTTTGGCAGGGACTGAAAATGACAATTCAACAGATGGTGGATGAATGTGATACTTTCTAGGTCAATAAGGGTGAAACGACACTCTTTCCGGATTTCTCGAACCCTTTCCCATCCCTACACAGACTTGGACAAATATTTATATGGATTTCCTTGAAGCGCTCTGGTGGTACAATACCAGATCTAAAATGAAACCATATGAAGCAATTTGTGGACAGGAACTGCCAGTTCTTCTTCCATACACCCTTAGCAGTTCCCCAGTTCAGGAAATTGACTCGGTTCTTCGAAACCGCGATCAGATTCTTCTCATTTTGCAGGAAAATCTTCACATGGCAATAATTCGAATGAAACAACAAGCCGATCAACACCGTTCTGAGCGCACTTTTCAAGCAGGTGATATGGTTCTTCTTCGTCTACAGCCTTCCAAGAAATATTCCTTGAAAATCAAAATGCGTCAGCTTCTCTTTCAATCTATCATAGAGGTATTAATTTAGTGGCACGGAATACAACCAGAGGATGCTACAAGGGAACCACTCCTTTAGATTCTGCATCAATTTCCACATCTAAAGCTTTGAGGACAAAGCTTTTTCTAAGGGAGAGGGGATGTTAGGAACCCGTGTCAACCCTTCTCTTTACTTTGTTAGTATATTGTTGTTGGACGCATATGCTTTATAAGTCATCCCGTAGTATTTGTTGATCCATAGTTTTTATTAGCCCATGGTATTGACCCATAGTATTGGACGCATATGCTTTGTAAGTCGTCCCATAGTATTATATGTTCCATGGTATTGACCCATAGTATTGGGCATAGACTTAGTATATAAGTGTGTGTTGAGGCCAATTAAGTCACCGTAAAGCTATTTGTATTGAGATTTCTCAAAGGAGGTTTCCCCCTGGAAGTGGCCTGCGATCAATAAAAATATTCTGTGATATGATATATCATGTATTTCATCAATTAATTGTTGCAGGTTCCTCACAAAAACCTATCCTTCCCTTTGAGTATTGATGTCTTTCCGCAAGATACCCAGTTAGTTTTGTCCTTGTTGAGTCAAATTTTAGGTCTAGATAATGATAAGTGAATCACAGAAGTTATGTTAGGTTTTCTTCTGCAAGTCATTTCACCCGAGTCATAGTCGAGTCGAGTATGTGGTTTTAATTTTGATGAATTCCTAGTTGAAGCGATTCATGTCCAGTTGGTGAATTTCCACGAGTTGAAGCATTTCAGATATCAATCATATCTCCTGAACTTGTTCTTGTGTTCAAATAGATCTAAATTGAAGTTTCTTGGAACCATATTTTCCCATGACCTTCCTAAACAGATCAATATGTTTGAGTTCACCAATACAATCATGTTAGAAGTTTACAAAATTATTTTTAATGTTGAATTTCCCCGAGTGCTAGAAGAAATGAAATAAATGTTGTAGTCTACACCAGAAGGAAAAACAGGTGATTGGTTCTTATATAAATAACATCCTATAGTTAGAGTGTATCATTTTACTGGAGAACCATATCTGTTGCCAGCCTTTTTAACACCAAGGGTTTTTTCCTTAGAATTTATTAGACAAAGGTTGCATTCAGAAGAAGAACATTTCGGTGTTTTCAAAAAATCATCAAATGTGAAATTCTCTCTTAAATTTGGTCCATTCATCATTAGGACTAAGGAAATCCTATCTATAGTAGAAAAATTATTGAAGACCATGGATTTCCAAGAGGCTGAAAGGATTAATTATGATCCTCATCAAATTATATCACAACTGAGACAACAAAATAGAAACAAGGCTTTTGATCATCAAACAGTTGAAGGATTAAAATAAATGACAAATTTATTCAAATTTGAACAAGATAATAAAGAAGTGAATATGGAACAAACAAGCAATTTGTCAATACTGGTTCAAACACCAGCTAAATATGATATCACCAATAAGAGAACTATTTCAGAAGTTGATAGTATGGAAGTCAATGAAGAAGTTTCAAGCAAGAAATCAAAAGTGGAACAACAGAAAGAAATTATTAGTATGGAGGAGAAAGATTTAATTATTCCAGAAAAAACTACTTTGATTTCGCAACCACCTGTAAATATTCAACAATGTTCTTTTTCAGAAATAAAGGAATCCGGAAGTAACTCTCATTATAAGTCCAGATTTGATTTCCTTTCACAATATGCATAAAAGAAGAAGCAGTCTTTGGTAGAAACTCAAAAATTGTTCCCTCAAGTAAGAAAGTTAACAGAACAAAAAGTTTCCCTTCTTACAGTTAAGGATCTAGAAAGAAAGACTATAACGTTTGCAGTGGTGAATGATGAGAGAGTTTCTGAAATGGAAATTAAGCTTGATAAGATTGATATACCCGATAAGATTCAATTGCATAGACAAGCAGGGGATGTCATGTATTCTAATTTATTACAATCGACTTTAAAAATTTCTAAATTACAGTCCGTGATAGGAAAGCTAGAGATTCAATTGAGGCAAGAGAAGGGAAAAAAATCAAATTTGGTCCAGATTAAAAGGCTACAAATGGACCTTGTGACTCTGGGAGATGAGCTAGGGAACACTCAGTGTACCAAAAGGCTCCTTGATGAAAAATAAAATATCATTCAAATTCTCAAGAAAAAATTGAAGCTGCCAAATAATCAACATGTGCAATCTCCAGAGTTGATAGAATTACAACAAGAAAATGATGGATCACAAAGGTAAAATGCTAAAATTACAAGATGAAAAGCATGTTTGGGAAAAAGAAATGATTGAATTGTTGTCACAAATTTTAGTGTTAAATACCAATCAGATTGAAACTGTGCAAGTGCCAGAGAAGCCAAGGGATCAATATCTATGTAAAAATGAAGGACAAATGGACAAGTCCTCCACAAAGGAACTAGCTAGTGCTATGTCACAAATTAGTCTAAAATATGTAGAGATAGAAGAGTTGAAAGCGGAAAACTAGAAGTTGAAACAGGAATTAATTCAAAATTCTTAAGAAAAGAAAAAATATTTGAGTGATAGAAAACATTTGCAAAAGAGAGTTCATGAATTACAAGATAGATTGATAAGTAAGCTTCCATTACAAGGAGATAAACACCTTATATGGGATGCGATATCAGTGGAAGTTACCAAATTCTGGTCACATTTGAATTTTATGGAAGATAAAGATGCTATAGAAAACATAGCTCTCCAGAGGTGTAAAGTGGCAAACGAGACATTAAGCAAAAGGCCTTTAGAAACAGCTCAAAATAGAGCCAGTTTTTTAAACACTCTAACTCAATCAGATATGCAGAGTTTTGGAATCAAAGACAGACCAACAATCATCATTTGGGAAAGAAGAATTATTGGAAAGCATGATCGTGTTAAAGAAGTACAAGACAAAGTGCAACATATGCTCCTTAAGTTCAAAATTTTAAGGAGTTATTTGAGGGGATTTTTGAAAATGGTCTACCTTCATTTTGGAGTAACGATGGAAAATTAATGACTCAAGAAAATTATCACAGGTTGATAGTACATGCTCGTATGGATCACTCGAAATTTGAAGGTTTGGTCAAAGGAATAACTTGAAAGACAATAATTGATAAATTGACCGATGATTTTGAAATATTTGATCAATTTCTAATGATTAAGAAGGATATGCTAGCTGTATGTTACAAAGAAGGCATAAAATTGGAGGTTATGGTGAAAGAAATGATGGATTATGAAATCCCAAATCAAGAGCAATGGAAAATTGTCGAAACATTTGGGAAAACAAAATACAGGTTATATCAAGAATGAATATTCAGGAGTCTTAATTTGAAATGAAGTTGTGGTTCCTTTGTTAACTTCCCGAGTGTTACATCAACCCAAATCAAAGCAACACGATACTAGCTTGGTCGAAAAAAAAAAATGTTCCTGAAGTTTAGAAAATTCTTTGAAATTTCTATTTTTAGTGAAGAATTAGTTAGGGTTTATTCAAAGAACATTTTGTATAGATATTGATTCTACAAAGTAATCGGGGTTGGATCCGAGAGCAAAAAATACAGTGATGCAATATTTTTTGAAGACTTTAATGAAGATCAGAAGTATAGGTCTATCGGAATCGCAAGCTTCATATGTTGTCACTTTCTTCAGTCAATTAATTTCTCTTTTGTGAATGTATTTCCTGTTACACCATCTTATCACTTTGCCTCATATTTGACTGAACTATGTGAGTTAGAATTCATTTTATATGCTCTAATTTACACATTTAAATATTGTCACTGTTCTTTCTTCCAATTAATGCAGAATTCATCCTAGTTAGATGCTCTTTTTTTTTTCTTTTTTCTAGAAGAAAAAGAGCCTCTTACTATCCATATTATGAATCAAAGAAACTCTGGTCCATAAAAGATAATGATCATGATAATCATTTCTTACATCTTAAACATACTTGTCTCCCAAATGGACACTATTCCTCATGCTACATAGGTTTTTATCTCATAATTACCCTGTTTGTCATCTTCCATCCACGTCAACATTTAACATTCATCTCACAATCAATAAACAAAAAACTATTTATCTATGCAATTTAGCTAATATTCTACCATATTATACAATTTTTTTAAGTAATGTATCAAAATAATATTGTCCAAAAAATCCTTCCCTGCTTAGTATATATTTATGTCAATTTCATTCAACACCTGCTGTTTGTGAAAAAGACAGATATGAGCCCTTCCTTCCTCCATAATGAGACCACTTTTTGATAGCCTATCTTCATGCATGTTATAGATTCTTCTTAGATGTTTATAACATGTATATATTCAAAATTCTTGTGTAAATGCGCAAAACTTTGTTTCCAAGATATCAAGTTTGAAACTTGTAATCTGCAACTGCAATTGATCCCATTTATAATAGCTAATGAGTCACCAAAAATGTTATCCTTTTTTAAACCATATTTTTTGCTATTGTCAACAATCCCCATAATGCAAGGTTTTTTACTCTTGTGTTTCTCCCCATTCCGCATCCAAATGACATCTCCATGTGATGTTCCCGATCCATGAACAAAATGCATCTTGCCCCACATCTTTCCAATTGACTAGCTCCGTCGAAATAACCCACAGGAAAATGATAATTTATAATTGGGAGGTCAACTGTTTTTTTCCTTGTAACAGGCATCTTTTAACCTCTAATCAATTTTAAGATGGTTCCACTTAGATTCTCTTTGTTATTAATGTATTGTTTTCTTTAATATTCTATCATTCCTAAAATTTCTATTTTTCTAGACAAATGATACCTACTTTGCATCTTTGAAATATTTATCCTACCACTGGGCTCTTAAATAATTTTTAGAAGTGCATGTGTTGACTCCATACCCAGTGTATTTTGTTTTTTTTATTCAAACACTTTGTTAAGATGTATGTTGTCACTAAATATTTGGCCATTGTTTTAAAAAGGTGAATCGTTATGAGTGACCATTAGATAATATATATAAAAAAATTTCACGACTTCCGACTTCCAAGAAGAAGGGTCGACCGATCCTTCATTTATGATAGAAAACAAAAGAATGAATGGTTGACCCTTCCTATATTGTAGGATTAGTAGGAATAGTAAACACCAGAAGGATTGGGCACCCCTTCTTATATCCTCAAAATACCAAGAATATCATGAAGAGAAAGGATCGGCTGCCCCTTCATTTAGTAGAGAATTGTGAACACCTATATCCAACAATTCACCTATATCTAGAATTGTGAACACAAGAAGGATCAACGAACCCTTCTTGCAGTCTAGAACTATTATTAAAAGAAAAATGGGAAGAAGAAGGGTCGACCACCCCTTCATTTATGAGGGAATTGTAAAAATATTCAACCTACGAAGGTTAGGCTGTCAATTCATGTATATCCAGAATGGTGACCACTAGAAGAATACTGAGCACAAGAAGGGTCTACCGACCCTTCATTTACGAGAGAAATGTAAAAATATTTAATCTACGAAGGATAGGCAGACAATTCCCGACTTCCGACTTCCAACAAGAAGGGTCGGTCAACCCTTCATTTATGACTGAAAACAAAATAATGAGCGACCGACCCTTCCTGTATTATAGGATTAGTAGGAATAGTAAACACCAGAATGTTTTTGAACCCCTTCTTATATCCTCTAAATACCAAGAATATCATGAAGAGAAAGGATCGGTCGCCCCTTCATTTAGTAGAGAATTTTGAACACCTATATCCATCAATTCACCTATATCCGGAATGGTGAGCACAAGAAGGATCGGTCGACCATTTTTGCAGTATCGAATTGTAAAAATATTCAAGCTATGAAATCTAGACCGTCAATAGTAGGATCGGTACATCAACTAAGTTATAACATATAAAAAATGTTAGTCTTGTCTTCCGTTTTCTGGCAAGAAGGATCGGTTGCCCCTTCGTTTAGTAGAGAATTGTGATTAACTATATCCAACAATTCACTTATATCCATAATGGTGAACAAAAGAAGGATCGATCAACCCTTCTTCCATTCTATATCTATTATGAAAAAGAATATTGGGCAAAAGAATGGTCGATCGTCCCTTCATTTATGAGGGAATTGTAAAAATATTCAATTTACGAAGGATAGGCCGTCAATTCATGTATATCCAGAATGGTGAACATTGGAAGAATATTGAGCACAAGACGGGTCGGTCGACTCTTCATTTAAGAGAGAAATGTAAAAATATTTAATCTACGAAGGCTGGGACGACAATTCAACTATATCCCGTATGGTGAAAAGAGGAATGAACGGTTGACCATTCATGTATTGTAGGATTAGTAGAAATAGTAAACACCAGAAGGTTTGGGCACCGCTTCTTATATCCTCCAAATATCAAGAATATCATGGAGAGAAAGGATCGGCTGCCCCTTTGTTTAGTAGATAATTGTAAAACTATAGAACCTACGAATAGTCATCTATAAATTCACCTATATCCAGAATGTTGATCACAATAAGGATCGACTGACCCTTCTTGTACTCTAGAAATATTATGAAAATAATACTTAGCACATGAAGGTTCGGTTTCCAATTGAGTTAAAGAAAAATGTAAAATTATTCAACCTTCGAAGACTAGGCCAACAATTCATGTATATATAGAGTGGTGAACACTCGAAGAATACTAAGTACAAGAAGGGTCAGCCGACCCTTCATTTATTAGGTAAATGTAAAACAATTTATTCTACAAAGGATAGGATGGAAATTCGTCTATATCCATTATGGTGAACACAAGAATAGATGACCAAGCCTTCCTATATTGTGGGATTAGTATGAATAGTAAACACAAGAAGGATCAGCCACCCCTTCTTCTATCCTCCAAATATCAAGAATATCATGGAGCGAAAAGAATGGGCATCCAACAATTCATCTATATCATGAATGGTGAAAACAAGAAGGAATGACTAACCCTTCTTGTATTATAGAACTATTACGAAAAGAATACTTAGCACAAGAAGGGTCAGTCACCCCTTCATTTATGAGAGAAATGTAAAACACATCAAGGATCAGGTGCCCCTTCTTATATCCTCCAAATATGAAGAATATTGGGAAGAAGAATGGTTGGCCGCCCCTTCATTTATGAGGGAATTGTAAAAATATTCAACATACGAAGGCTATGCCATCAATTCATGTATATCTAGAATGGTGAACATTGGAAGAATACTGAGCACAAAAAGGGTCGTTCGACCCTTCATTTAAGAGAGAAATGTAAAAATATTTAATCTACAAAGGATGGGATGACAATTTAGCTATATATCGGATGGTGAACAGAAGAATGAATGGTCGACCATTCCTGTATTGTAGGATTAGTAGAAATAGTAAACACCAGAAGGTTCGGGCACCACTTCTTATATCCTCCAAATATCAAGAATATCATGGAGAGAAAGGATCGACTACCCCTTCGTTTAGTAGATATAATTGTAAAAATATAGAACCTACGAATAGTCATATAGAAATTCACCTATATCCAGAACGATGAACACAAGAAGGATCGACTGACCCTTCTTGTACTCTAGAAATATTATGAAAATAATACTTAGCACATGAAGGTTCGGTTTCCAATTGAGTTATAAGAAAAATGTAAAATTATTCAACCTTCAAATACTAGACCAACAATTCATGTATATATAGAGTGGTGAACACTCAAAGAATACTGAGTACAAGAAGGGTCAGCCGACCCTTCATTTATTAGATAAATGTAAAACTATTTATTCTATGAAGGATAGGACAACAATTCATCTCTATCCAGTATGGTGAACACAAGAATGGATGACCAAGCCTTCCTGTATTGTCAGATTAGTATTAATAGTAAACACAAGAAGGATTGGGCACCCCTTCTTCTATCCTCCAAATATCAAGAATATCATGGAGCGAAAGGAATGGGCGTCCAGTAATTCATCTATATCCAGAATGGTGAAAACAAGAAGGAACGACTAACCCTTCTTGTATTATAGAACTATTACGAAAAGAATACTTATCACAAGAAGGGTCGGTCACCCCTTCATTTATGAGATAAATGTAAAACACAACAAGGATCGGGCGCCCCTTCCTATATCCTCCAAATATTAAAAATATCATGGATTTAAAGGATCAGTCGCCCCTTTATTTATTAGAGAATTGTAAAACTATTGAAGCTATGAATGATCGTCCAAAAATTCACCTATATCCAGAATGGTGAACCCAAGAAGGATCAAACGACACTTTCTGTATTATAGAACTATTAGCAAAAGAAATCCCAAGAAGGACTAGACGCCCCTTCGTATATTCTCCAAATATCAAGAATATCATGGAGATATTCTACCTAGATAACTTTGACATAAGTATCTTTCATAAAGGAACAAACCCTCCTTCTTGCATCAATCCATTTTCTACAAACCACAATAAAGATCAATTTAAATGGTAAGTAGTACAACTTGATTGAAATGTGACTTCCCGTAATATTCTCGATCTGTTTATTTATAGCACAAATACCAAATTAAAATGACATTTAATAAGAAATAATGATCGCTCTTGCTATGATCGATTCTATCTCAAATGACTATATAAAATGTGCATTCGATCTCTCATGGATAATGCTAGCCGATTTGTTCTTAATCAATCAATTGATTTTGGAAATGAGCGGTCGTTCCTTCTCCATCCATCATTCGCCTCAACATTGTTGATGTATATGTAACTTCAGAATGTATTTCACATATGTATATTGTATCCCTACAAAGAGGTTATTATTCCTCTGTACGGAAGTGCCATCATTTGTATTTACAAGTGTCGCAAGTGTCGTAACTTATATATGATGGGTTATTAGACCACCAAGTGTGGGGTCGGCCCTAAGTTGAGTTACCATAGGTTATTAGGCTCTCATAGAGAAGTCGGCCCTGTTAGGTTATTAGGCAGGTCAATTCAAGTATAAATAGAGTGCAGGAGGCACTCTATTTGATCATTCACTTATTCATCTATCTCTCTCATTGAGTGATGCACACTAGTGGAGGAGGAGAAGCTGCTAGGAGTCTATCTCTTATGCATGGGTTTTGTATCATTGCTCTATCTATCTCTGAGGAAGTTATTGGGGTTTTTCACCTTCTTGGTTTTGCCCAAGGAAACTCTATGTCTATTGTCTCTTGTGATTGATATACTGTGCTTGTTATTCTCATATAATATCCTAGATCATATTGAATTAATGCTCAAAATCTAACATGGTATCAGAGCTAACCTGAGAAGAAGACATTGTGCAGTTGCAGAAGCTAGGGCTTCTTTTTTTGGGGGGGCGGTTTCTCTCCACAAATATTCAAAGGAAGAAGGCTAGAATGTCTCTCCTTCCAAGGGCACATCTTTCTGTTGAAACAGATTTCAATTTTGAGCACTTTCAGTTTTTGACCTAAAAATTAGGGTTTCTGCAAAAAATGGAATTTCTGAAATCCGAGACCATAGCTAGAAGATCCTTGGAAAAATCGAAGTTTAGAGATTTGGATCGAACTTTTTGGTTGGGTGAAGCTCCGGGAAACTCAAACCCTAATTCAGGGTCATGCCGAGTGAATCCAGAAGTTTCAAAAGCAATTTTTGAGGGGTGAAACTTTGCAGTTTTCAAATTCTGAGTATACTAGCTTGATCATCTCATCAAGGCGCATCTTTCTATCCTTTCAGAAGTTTGAAATTCAAAGTTTGAATTTTTAGGGTTTCTCTGACAAACCCTAATCCAACATCATATCCAGTTTTCAGCAAAACAAGTGGTAAGACCTAAATATTTTCTATTGCCATTTGAAGTACTTTTTAAAGATGTCTCACCACACCAAGCTTGAGGATAAGCTTGATGGGGTTGATAACTTCCGAGCATGGAAGTATAGGATTGGGTTAATCCTGGAAGAGAATGAGTTGGACACTTATATAAGTGAAGAGATCCCTTTCCCAGAGGGAGAAGAGGCTAAAGCCTTACACAAGAGGAACTTGGACAAGGCTAAAAGCATCATTGTTGATTCTATCAAATACCATTTCATACCACATGTGTCATCTCTGAAGACACCCAAGGAGATGTTTGATTCCTTGACCAAACTATTTGAAGGGAAGAATATAAATCAGAAGATGACCTTGAGAAATCAATTGAAGAATATCAAGATCCAGAATGCGGAGACCATGTAGTCTTATTTCTCAAGGGTCTCCCAGATAATAGAACAACTCGAAGCTGTGGGAGAAGATATAGAGAATGGAGAAGTGGTAATGACCACTTTTAATGGCCTTCCTAGGTCATGGGATTCCTTTATCTAAGGTATTTGTGCTAGGAGAAAACTTATCACATTCAGTAGGCTATGGGAAGAATGTTCAAAAGAAGAAGCTCGAATTGTAGTTCGAGAAGAGAAGATGGGGAATGAAGACCAAGATCTCACAACACACTCCAAGAAATAGGATGATAAGAAAGGGCATCACCACAGTAATAAAGAAAGCCACCACCATCAAAATCAAAGGGGCAACTTCATATCTCAAAGAAACATTTCAAATGCCCGATGCTTTACATGTGGTGAGAAGGGACACTACTCCAGGGATTGTCCCTGGAATAATAAAGATGGTTCTCACAAGAAGATGAAGAACATCAAAAGAAAACATCATGCTCACACTGCAGAGGATGATGAACATCCCAGGAAGAGGGCTAGGGAAGAAAGTGAAGATTCTTCAAGTGATGAAGAGTATGTTTTGATTTCTGCCCTCACTGGTACTATTTCTCCTCGAAGCAATGATTGGATTATAGATAGTGGGGCTTCCAAACATATGACAAAATTCAAGGAATCCTTTATGAATCTATCTGAACATGAATCACCCCATAAGGTGAAACTTGAGGATGATTGCCAGTATCCCATAAAAGTAAGTGGTGAAGCCTCTTATAAGCTAGACTCTGGAAAGTCTATGAAGATGAAAGATGTACTATATGTTCCAGGTCTCAAGAAGAATCTTCTCTCCATATCTGCTTTGGATGCAAAAGGCACAAGGGTTGCATTTATAGATGGCCAAGTTCTTATGTGGCCAAGAGGTAAGACCATTGATGATGCAGTAGTGATTGGAGAGCAAGAGGGAGGACTATACAAATTGAAGGGCCAACCAGAACAAGCCTTGGTTCATGACTCAGTAGAACCAAGTGAACTTTTGCATAGAAGGCTTGCACATGTGCACTATAGGGCACTACCTATTGCAAGCAAAGCAGTTGAAGGTCTTCCTGAAATTTAGTCAAAGCATGAAGGTATTTGCAAAGGATGTGCAAAGGGGAAGAACACAAAGAAGACATTTCCAAGTAGTGAAAGCAAGGCAAAAGGAGTCTTGGAAATCATCCACTCCTATGTATGCGGTCCGATGTCATCTAGTTCTCTAAGTGGGTATGTATACTATGTTTCCTTCATTGATGATTTCTCTAGGAAGACTTGGGTTTACTTTTTGAAGAACAAAGATGAACTGTTTGACAAGTTCAAGGAATTCAAAGCCTTGATAGAAAATCAAAATGATATGAAGATCAAGATCTTCAGATCCGACAATGGCGGAGAATTTACCTCAGGAGACTTCAAGAAGCTATGCAGTGATTCAGGGATTAAGAGGGAGTTGACTACTCCTTACAATCCACAACAAAATGGGGTTGCAGAAAGAAAGAATAGAACCATCATGGAAGCAGCTAGGGAAATGCTTCATGATAAAGATATACCTATGCACATTTGGGCCGAAGCAGCAAGGACAACTGTATATGTGCAGAACATAACACCTCATAAGATACTTGACAACAAAACACCAGAAATAGTGTTCACCGGAAAGAAGCTAGAAGTTAGCCATCTTAGAATATTTGGCTGTCCAATGTGTACACACATTCCAAAGGAAAAGAGGACAATGCTAGATCCTTCAGTGAAAGCTTGAAGGCTTACGGAATCTACTTCCCAGGATTCAAGAAGATTGACATCAATAGAGATGTAACATTTCATGAAGGATCAACATACATCAAATCGAGGAAGACATCTGTTGAAGACAATGAAGAACCCAGAATATCCAGAACACAAGACACCACTATGAATGAAGCAGTTCCTGAAGAAGATCGTGAGATGGAAGATCCACAAGAACCTGTAGATCCACCCCGTGAGAAGAACTCTCAAGAGAGGAAACCAGCATGGGATAGAGAGCTCATCCAAGATGCAGAAAGGTATGGAATTCCAGAAGAGGAACACAGAGAAAGGAAAAGGACAAGATCACACACCAGCTACGTTACCTTACTCTGTGATATCATGAACAAAGAACCTTCCAGTTATGAAGAAGCAGCGAAAAAGAAAGAATAGAAGGATGCCATGGTCGAGGAATGTTGATGTATCTGTAACTTCGGAATGTATTTCATATATGTATATTGTATCCCTACAGAGAGGTTATTATTCCTCTGTACGGAAGTATAGTCATTTGTATTTACAAGTGTCGCAAGTGTCGTAACTTATACTTGATGGGTTATTAGACCACCTTGATGGGGTCGGCCCTTGATGAGTCTTGTGGGTTAAAGGGTTATTAGACCACCCTAGTGGGGTTTTCCTAGTTAGTATTATGTAAAGTGGTTAAGTTGGGGCCAACCTAGTTAGAGTTAAAAGGAAAGTCAAGTTGTGTATAAATAGAGTGAGAGTGTCACTCTATTTGATCATTCACTTTCTCATTCATTCTCTCATTGGAGAGTGGCGCACAGGTTGAGGAGGAGAATCTGCTAGGAGACTATCTCTTATGCTTGGTTTTTGTATCATTGCTCTATCTATCTCTAAGGAAGTTATTGGGGTTTTTCACCTTATTTGTTTTTTTCCAAGGAAACTCTGTGTCTATTGTCTCTTGTGATTGATATGCTGTACATGTTATTCTCTCAGATAATATCCCATATCATATTGAATTAATGTTCAAAATCTAACAAGGAATACTAGTCAATCATGAAGAATGATGTTTGGGATGTGGTCCCAAGACCAGATGGGAAGTTTGTTGTGACTTCCAAGTGGATCTATAAGATCAAGCATGTTGCAGATGGTAGCATAGAGAAGTACAAAGCAAGGTCTGTAGCTCGTGGCTTCTCCTAGAAAGAAGGGATTGATTATGAAGAAACCTTTGCACCTGTAGCCAGATACACTTCCATTAGATCAGTACCTGCTCTAGCTACAGTGATGAAATGGAAGGTACACCAGATGGATGTCAAGACAAATTTCTTGAATGGTGTAGTTGAAGAGGAAGTGTATATGGAGAAAACACTCGGGTTTGAGACACATGACAGAGGGACTCATGTGTGAAAACTCAAGAAAGCCCTGCGTGATTTAAAACAGGAACCCAGGAGCTGGTATGGAAGGATGGATAGCTTCCTATCCAATTTGGGATTTACTAAGAGTAAGGAGTACTCCAACCTTTACTATAAGGTTGAGGAAGGAAATCTAGTGATACTACTATTGTATGTGGATGACCTGTTTGTGATAGGTGAGGATAGATTGATTGCCGACACGAAGAGGAAGCTTGCTGCCGAGTTCGAAATGAAGGACTTGGGTATGATGCACTACTTTCTAGGCATGGAGGTGTGGCAGAGTGCAGATGGGATCTTCCTTGGACAAGGGAAGTATGCAGTAGAGATTCAGAAGAGGTTCAGGATGATTGTAATGTCCCCATTCAAATAAGTGCATAGTAAGACAATCCCATCAATCCTACTAGTTTCCTAGGTTGGATGGGCACATGTGGGATGGTAATAAGGAAACTAATAAATGATATTTAGACATTATAAGGGTTCAATCATTTAATAAATATGATGAATAAATAAATTCAAGAGAAATTATAGGTGGCAAGTGGTTTTGGAGACATATGGAGGTGGTGGGACCCACACTAGCTTGATTTCTCAATGACACATGGCAGCTCTCTCTTGCCAATTCGAATTCATGGGAAGGTGAACACTCTTGGGTGAGTTGGTAAGTCATAAAACATGGAATTGAGCATATTAGGTCGAAATGGGAAGGAATAGTAACCTCCATGGGAGAGGAAGAGTCAAATTGGAGACTAGTGGACACATGGGCTAGATTCCCTAGTTTTATGACAACAATAATGAAGCATCTATGACATTTTATGACAAAATTCAGACCTGACTTCTTACACCTGACCATTATGACATGTCAGCCCCAAAAATAGGCTCAAGAAGGCGCTCATGGAGTTGGAGGAATCTAAAGAGACTCAAATTCGAATTTGGGAGAAGATGGAAGGTTGGAACTAGGAGACAAGTGGCAAATGAGGAATATTTTCTAAATGGAAAATTATTGAATCTATTGAGAGGATTTCGACCCCTTGAAGGATAATGTTGGTTATAAAATGTATAAATCAAGTATGAAAATGGCTTTTGATGATTTGAGAAAAATTGCATTTGTGAAGAGAGAGCTAGTGGATGACTAGTTTCTTGCCTTAGCCAATTTCGAGGGTGAAAGATTCCCATCCAAGTTGGTGTTTGGAGAGGCCACTCAGGTCTTTCATGGTGCTTTAATGGAGTTTGTATTTGCAGGTAGCAGCTACAGGAAGTTTCATGGTTTGGTTTAGTGCAGCACTTTCTCTCCACCGTTTCCAGTTTTGAAGGCATATTCGTGCTCCTTGAGGGAGGGCGTTTTTGGTGAGCACTTGTGCTTCTTGAGAGAGCTTCTCATTATATATTTATGATTGTAATAGATTCATATCCTCTGTTATTCATATTCAGAAAGTCTCAGGTCGAAATACCCACTGGTTGTATGCAAAACTATTGATTAATGAGCAAACAATGTCCATTTCCCCAATGCATTGATGTATGACCCTATAATGTTGATTATTTCGAATGGATGGATGAATATCTGATATATTTGTGATAAATATACTTCCATGGATGTCTTATACAATTTTCATGTACTGTACTTGAGAATTTGAAGCATTTTTACTCAGTTTAGTTGTATTGGGAGGTGAAATAGTGCCATTTCCCCAAGGGTCGAATTGGGGGTTTTTGCTGTTGAATGTGAGAGAGTTAGAACAGTATTAAAAATCAATTAATGGTGCATATGAGACCTTAATCACATACTTAACACATTATATACCTCTGTTCATAAATTTGTGGGAGTTTGGAGGCATTTGGAAGGCCATTTGCAGTGTTACCCGAGGGGGATTTGATGCACAAATTACTAGTCAAAATTACATATATTGATCAGAATACAAATCAAGTTTGCAGCAGTATTTGGAGGGACATAAAACATCCCTGAACCTTATATTCAAGTCTAAATACCATTCATACACTCCTACAGAAGATTTGGGAGCATTTGGGTTGATTTGGAGGTCAAAACAGTAAAACTAGTCAAAGGTCGAAATTGGGAAAAAAAGTGGAAAATTGGGCATTTTAATAAAATTTGAAAAAGGGATATTACAAGTGGTATAAGAGCATGGTCTTGGCACCTGATGGTATTAACAAGAAGCCAAACAAATAAAACACCACCCTTTGAATCAGTAGTTGAAGAAGTTTTGATTGAAGAAGAGATAGTAGCAGAAAAAGAGTTTTTTTCTAAAACAATGGGTAGAGAGGAGGAGGAAAAATTAAGACATAAGGAGGAATTTATTGAAGCCTTAAAACCATGTTTTGAAGGACTTACCATGGTTATGCTAGATATGAATAAACAAATGATGAAAGGTTTTGAATTGTTGGGTAGCCAACTTTCAGGCAAAGGGATGATAGGAGATAATAGTGGTTCACACTCAGGGGAAAAGATGAAAGGGAATGAGCATATTTTCTCAAGTACAGGACCTCATAATAGACCTGATGAATTTCAAAGCACACAAAGGCATACTGCACCTAAATTTCTCACACCCAAAGAAGAGCCCAATCTTGAATTGGATTACAAGAAACTAGTAAACGATTGGAATGATTTGAATGAAGAGTGTAAAAGAGGTGTACCACTCAGTGACTACATTGATGCTATGCAAAAGATTAAAATGAAGGGAGACAATAGAAGTCCATTCCAAAACAAAGAATTGAATAGTGCTATTGGAAAAATGTCACTTCCTACTTTTGATGGTTCTTCTCAAAATTCTGCTAACACTTGGGTGCAAAAATTGGATGTATATTTTCAGCTGAATCCTATGTTGGAAGAGGATGCATTAAAAATGGCCATTTTGCATTTGGAAGGAGATGCCAATGAATGGTGGTTTCATGGGATGAAAACCTTGGGTCATAATCAGGTTAAAACATATGGATAATTTGTTGACAGGGTACTAGAAAGATTTGAACAAAAAGATCCAGAATTGCCTTTCAAAGAACTAGCTCAATTGAAGCAAACTGGGTCCCCTACCGAATATATGTTGGACTTTCAAAAATTATCAGTCAAGGTGGCTGATGTATCTATTGGAAGATTAGTATTGTTGTTCACTGAAGGTTTGGCTGAACCCTTAAGAGGTTTGGTCAAATCCCACAAGCCAACTACATTAAAAGATGCAATGAGCTTGACTAGGGATCTCCAAAATGTGCTTCCTAGAACGAGATTTCCTCCTAAGCCTAGCTATAAATTTGAAAAGAAACCTTGGCAAAGGGATGGATATGATAAGAAACCTTGGAAAAGAGAGTCATTTGAGAGGAACAAAAAAGAGGGACTAAACAGGGATGAACTTAGAAAAAAGAAACTATGCTTCACATGCTTCCAACCATGGACACCGGGGCACAAATGTACCAAAGGAAAGGCTCAATACATAGAAGTATTTTATGATAATGAGGGGTATGATGGGGGCATGGATAAAGATGGACATATTTCAGATCAAGAAGAGGCATATGAGACAGCAGTAGAAGAGGAAAGACAAGAAGAAAATCAGCCTTCACCGGACAAAGCAAGAATGGCAGTGCTTTCAGCAGTACCTCGCTATCATACTATCCGATGCAAAGGTGTGGTACAAGGACAAAGAACTTCAGTTTTGGTAGATGGAGGAGCCACTCATAACTTCATTGATGCAGAGATGGTAGAGAAAAGAAAGATACCTATTGAACCATTTGATGGCTTCACAGTTGTCATTCCCGGTCACAACACAATGCAATGCAAAACATGGGTTCCAAAGCTGCAAGTCACCGTAGGTAACTATACTTTTGTTGATAGTTTTTATGTGGTTGATGTTGCTGATACTAATGTGGTTTTGGGAGTACAATGGTTGTATTCAATAGGAGAGCATACAGTAAATTATCAAATTCCCGAAATGAAATTCCAAGATTCAAAAGGAGTACAAAGAGTTGTGAGAGGGCAACACACTTATCCAAATCAAGTAGTGACTTGCAATAGCATGAGATCTATATTGAGGCATGGGGATATATAATGGGCTGCTGAATGTCATATTACATCTCCCAAGCCAAATATAAATATTGTCAAACACCCAAAGGAGATAGAGAGACTTTTGCAAAAATATGAAAAGGTTTTTAGAGACCTTCCACATGGTAGGCCACCAGATAGGGGGGTTGAGCACAGTATTGTTTTGGAGGAGGGTACTTCACCCATTCAGATACCACCTTATAGATATCCTAAAAGGTTTAGAGATGAGATTGAAAAAGCTATCCAAGAACTCCTAGAGTTGGGGCTCATTAGACCAAGCTCTAGCCCTTATGCTTCTTCAGTAGTGCTAGTGAAGAAAAAAGATGGAACATTGAGAATGTGCATAGATTTTAGAGCCTTGAACAAAAAGACTATCAAGAATAGGTATCCTATTCCTAGGATTGATGAGCTCATGGATGAGCTACATGGGGCCAAATACTTCTCAAAAATTGACCTTAGATCAGGGTATCACCAAATTCGAATGAAAGATGAAGATGTGCAAAAGACCGCTTTTCGATGTCATTTTGGCCACTTTGAATTTCTTGTCATGCCTTTTGGGTTAACTAATGCTCCAGCCACCTTTCAAGCATGTATGAATAGGATATTTTGCAAGCAACTAAGAATGTTTGTTTTGGTTTTCTTTGATGATATTCTCATTTACAGTAAAACATGGGAAGAGCATTTGCAACAGTTAGAGATTGTGTTGAAAATCTTGCAAGAAGAGTCCTTATTTGCTAAATTATCAAAATGTGAGTTTGGGATGAAAGAACTACTGTATCTTGGGCACATTATTGGGCAAGAAGGAGTGAAGGTACACATGGAAAAAATCAGGGCTATCTTGGAATGGCCATCACCAAAAAATATTACCGAATTGAGAGGCTTTATTGGCATATGCACCTACTATAGAAAATTTGTGAAAGGGTTCTCCAAGTTGACTTCTCCACTCACTGATTTGACTAAGAAGGATGCTTTCAAGTGGGATGAAGAGGCTGAAAAAGCATTCCAAAAAATGAAAGAGGTAATGAGTAGTTGTCCCATACTTGCACTTCCTGATTTTACTAAACCTTTTGTTGTAGAATGTGATGCTTCAGGTGGAGGAATAGGGGCTGTCCTAAAGCAAGGCCAACACCCCATAGCCTTTGAGAGCAGAAATTTGCAGCCTCATGAAAAACTTTACTCCATCTATGATAAAGAAATGCTGGCCATTATGCATGCATTGGCCAAATTCAGACAATACTTGGTGGGCAGCAAATTTGTGGTGAAAACTGACCATAATAGTCTAAGACACTTTCTCACCCAAAAAGATCTAAATGAAAGGCAACAAAAGCGGCTAAGCAAGATTCAAGCTTATGATTTTGATATTGAATATGTCAAAGGAAAGAATAATATAGTAGCATATGCTTTGTCAAGAAGGCCTTCCTTTTCTCTCATGGATATTGCCAAGGATTGGAAAAACATGCTACTAGTTGAATATGCCAAAGACAAATTTGCTTGTGATGTGTTGGATGGAATCAAAGGGGATGATAATTATAGGATTTTGAATGGGATGATATATTATAAGGGAAGAATTTATTTAGTTCATAACTCCAAGCTCAAGTACCGAATTTTGCAAGAAGCACATGATTCCCCACTAGCGGGCCATCCGGGGATCTTCAAAACTTATAGACAGTTGAGGCAAAGATTTTTTTGGAAGGGGCTGAAGGAAGATGTTCAGAAGTATGTGAATGAATGTAAAGCATGTCAAGAAAACAAATCAGAACTTACATGTCCAGCCGGCCTATTACAACCATTGCCCATTCCGGAGCAAAAATGGGACAGTATTTCCATGGATTTCATCACCGGATTGCCTAAATCCTTAGGTAAGGATTGCATCTATGTGGTAGTTGATAGGTTGACAAAATTTGCTCATTTATTTGCTGTTACATCATCTTTTAGTGCTGCACAAGTGGCTGATATTTTTTTCAAAGAAATCTTCAGATTGCATGGGCTCCCCAAGAGCATTGTCAGTGATAGAGATAGTAGATTCATGGGTGCTTTTTGGCAAGAACTTTTTAGATTGGTAGGCACTCAATTGACTCCAAGTACCAGCTATCATCCACAAACTGATGGACAAACAGAGAGGGTAAACCAATGGTTGGAAGGATACCTAAGAAACTATGTGGGAGGGCAGCAAAAAGCATGGGAAAAATGGCTACACTTGGGTGAGTTTTGCTACAACACCACTTATCATATGTCAATAGGAATGTCTCCTTTCAAAGCATTATATGGTTATGATGCACTTACATTTGCTGACATTATATTTGGTGATAGTAGAGCCCCAAAGGCTAAAGATTGGGTGGAAGAGAGCCAAGAAATTTTAAAGCTCTTGAAAGACAATTTGCAGGTTGCTCAAAATCAACAAAAACAATATGCTGATAGACATAGAGAAGAGAGAACCTTTCAAGTCAATGATTTAGTATATTTAAGGTTGCAGCCCTATAAACAAACATCTCTCAAAAAGAATGGAGCAGAAAAATTAAAACCAAGGTACTATGGGCCATACAAGGTAATGCGGAAGGTTGGAGAAGTAGCATATGAACTAGAACTTCCGGAAGGGAGTAAAATCCACAATGTATTTCATGTTTCTTGTCTTAAGAAAGCTCTTGGTCAGAAAATCATCACTTCAGAAATACTTCCTCCTTTGGATGATGAAGGTCAGCTCACACTTGTTCCGGAAAAGATTTTGAAGACACGGGAAAGAAGGTTGAGGAGTAGAATCATCAAAGAATATTTAGTGCAATGGAAGGACTTACCAAATGAAGATGCCACATGGGAAGAGGAGAAGATTTTGCAGCATCCAAATTTGAAATTGCTTGAGGACAAGCAATCTTGGGTGGGGAGGACTGTAATGTCCCCATTCAAATAAGTGCATAGTAAGACAATCCCATCAATCCTACTAGTTTCCTAGGTTGGATGGGCACATGTGGGATGGTAATAAGGAAACTAATAAATGATATTTAGAAATTAGAAGGGTTCAATCATTTAATAAATATGATGAATAAATAAATTCAAGAGAAATTATAGGTGGCAAGTGGTTTTGGAGACATATGGAGGTGGTGGGACCCACACTAGCTTGATTTCTCAATGACACATGGCAGCTCTCTCTTGCCAATTCGAATTCATGGGAAGGTGAACACTCTTGGGTGAGTTGGTAAGTCATAACACATGGAATTGAGCATATTAGGTCGAAATGGGAAGGAATAGTAACCTCCATGGGAGAGGAAGAGTCAAATTGGAGACTAGTGGACACATGGGCTAGATTCTCTAGTTTTATGACAACAATAATGAAGCATCTATGACATTTTATGACAAAATTCAGACCTGAATTCTTACACCTGACCATTATGACATGTCAGCACCAAAAATAGGCTCAAGAAGGCGCTCATGGAGTTGGAGGAATCTAAAGAGACTCAAATTCGAATTTGGGAGAAGATGGAAGGTTGGAACTAGGAGACAAGTGGCAAATGAGGAATATTTTCTAAATGGAAAATTATTGAATCTATTGAGAGGATTTCGACCCCTTGAAGGCTAATGTTGGTTATAAAATGTAGAAATCAAGTATGAGAATGGCTTTTGATGATTTGAGAAAAATTGCATTTGTGAAGAGAGAGCTAGTGGATGACTAGTTTCTTGCCTTAGCCAATTTCGAGGGTGAAAGATTCCCATCCAAGTTGGTGTTTGGAGAGGCCACTCAGGTCTTTCATGGTGCCTTAATGGAGTTTGTATTTGCAGGTAGCAGCTACAGGAAGTTTCATGGTTTGGTTTAGTGCAGCACTTTCTCTCCACCGTTTCCAGTTTTGAAGGCATATTCGTGCTCCTTGAGGGAGGGCGTTTTTGGTGAGCACTTGTGCTTCTTGAGAGAGCTTCTCATTATATATTTATGATTTTAATAGCTTCATATTCTCTGTTATTCATATTCAGAAAGTCTCAGGTCGAAATACCCACTGGTTGTATGCAAAACTATTGATTAATGAGCAAACAATGTCCATTTCCCCAATGCATTGATGTATGACCCTATAATGTTGATTATTTCGAATGGATGGATGAATCTCTGATATATTTGTGATAAATATACTGCCATGGATTTCTTATACAAGTTTCATGTACTGTACTTGAGAATTTGAAGCGTTTTTACTCAGTTTAGTTGTATTGGGAGGTGAAATAGTGCCATTTCCCCAAGGGTCGAATTGGGGGTTTTTGTTGTTGAATGTGAGAGAGTTAGAACAGTATTAAAGATCAATTAATGGTGAATATGAGACCTTAATCACATAATTAACACATTATATACCTCTTTTCATAAATTTGTGGGATTTTGGAGGCATTTGGAAGGCCATTTGCAGTGTTACCCGAGGGGGATTTGATGCACAAATTACTAGTCAAAAATACATATATTGATCAGAATACAAATCAAGTTTGTAGCAGTATTTGGAGGGACATAAAATATCCCTGAACCTTATATTCAAGTCTAAATACCATTCATACACTCCTACAGAAGATTTGGGAGCATTTGGGTTGATTTGGAGGTCAAAACAGTAAAACTAGTCAAAGGTCGAAATTGGGAAAAAAAGTGGAAAATTGGGCATTTTAATAAAATTTGAAAAAGGGATATTACAATGATGGAATGCAAGGCCATGGCCACACCTATGGCATCGAACTTGAAGCTTCTATGTGATACTTCATCTGAGTCAGTTGATGTCACGGTGTATCATGAGATGATTGGGTCCTTAATGTACCTGACGAACACGAGACCAGATATTTGCTTTACTGTGAACACATTGAGCCAGTTCCTGACGGATCCGAGAAGTGTTCACCTGGTTGTTGTAAATCATATTCTGAGGTACCTGAAGGGTACGGTTGATTATGGGATCAAGTATGATGCGAATCAAAAGTTTAACTTGGAGGTTTATGTTGATTCAGATTGGGCAGGCAGTGTTGCTGATAGGAAGAGCACTTCTGGGTGCTGCTTCAGTATGGGCTCAGTTGTGATCTCTTGGTTTAGCAGGAAGCAGTCCTATGTGGCACTGAGTACAACTGAAGCAAAGTATGTTGCAGCTTGTTCGGCTAATTGTGAGGCAGTATGGCTTAGGAAGCTACTGTCTAAGTTATTTGATCTCCCGTTGAGTGCTACTGGTATCTTTTGTGACAACCAGCGTTGTGTGAAGCTGTCTGAGAACCCTGTGTTCCATGACAGGTCGAAGCACATCGAGATAAAATATCACTATATCAGGGATATGGTGCAGAGAGGAGCAGTGAAGCTCCTGTATGTCGCGACGGACGAGCAGATAGCCGATGTGTTGACCAAGACGCTAGCCAGAGTGAAGTTTGAATACTTCAGAGAGAGACTTGGTGTACTTCAGATCGAGATTCCTTCCAAGGGGAAGTGATGAGTCCAGAGACACAGATGCACATGAGCCTTTCTCACATGGTGATAGATGTGTTCTCCCATGGTGAGATGTAAGGGTTGGAGCCTTTATCACAGTGTGATAGATGTGTTATCCCATGGTGAGATGTAAGGG
The DNA here is from genome assembly GCA_027924585.1 of Larix kaempferi. Lineage (NCBI taxonomy): Eukaryota > Viridiplantae > Streptophyta > Pinopsida > Pinales > Pinaceae > Larix > Larix kaempferi. Next base: position 10,708,621 of record BSBM01000151.1, on the reverse strand, counting down.
CTGGAGCCATTTTCACATAGTGATAGATGTGTTCTCCTATGGTGAAATGTAAGGGCTGATCCATTTTTAGATAGTGACATATGTGTTTTCCTATGCTGAAATATAAGGGCTGGGCCATTCTCACATGGTGATAGATGTGTTCTCCCATGGTGAGATGTAAGTGCTGGATGTGCCTTTCCGACATGGTGATAGATGTGTTCTCCCATGGTCGTGATGTAAGTGCTGTGCCTTTCTGACATGGTGATAGATGTGTTATCCCATGGTCGTGATGTAAGTGTTGGTGCCTTCCCTGAATGGTGATAGATGTGTTCTACCATGTCGGTGGTGTAAGTGCTGTGTGATGTGCATCTGGGTTGTGCTCCGTGGACTATGAGGTAATCTGAAGACGATGAGGTGACAGTATCGTACACAGGTTTTTTAGAGGCATATAATCAGTCCCAAGATGCTCTTGCAGGTTTTGCAGAGGTAGTGTAATCAATCCTTGGAGATCTTGCAGGTTTTGCAGAGGCAACGTAATCAATCCTGAGGTGTACTTACTTGATGGCTTGCTCGCAGAGATGATGAAGACCTACATGGAGGCTAGGCCTACAACCAACATGAAAAATGGCTGGCTCTATAGAAATTACTATGACGAGTAGATTGGATATTGATTGAGATAGTAGCAGTGACGATGATGATGATACGATGACAATGATCTAATGATCCAAAGAAGAAGACTTGTGCTACAAGACCTATGTCGAGAAATACCTTCCTAGTTAAGAGGGAGTGTTGATGTATATGTAAATTCGGAATCTATTTCACATATGTATATTGTATACCTACATAGAGGTTAGTATTGCTCTGTACGGAAGTGTCGTCATTTGTATTTACAAGTGTCGCAAGTGTCGTAACTTATATATGATGGGTTATTATACCACCAAGTGTGGGGTCGGCCCTAAGTTGAGTTACCATGGGTTATTAGGCAAGTCAAGTCAGGTATAAATAGAGTGCGGGAGGCACTCTATTTGATCATTCACTTATTCATCTATCTCTCTCATTGAGTGATGCGCACTAGTGGAGGAGGAGAAGCTGCTAGGAGTCTATCTCTTATGCTTGGGTTTTGTATCATTGATCTATCTATCTCTGAAGAAGTTATTGGGGTTTTTCACCTTCTTGGTTTTCCCCAAGGAAACTCTGTCTATTGTCTCTTGTGATTGATATACTATGCTTGTTATTCTCTCACATAAGATCCTAGATCATATTGAATTAATGCTCAAAATCTAAAAAACATTTGCAAGTATACATCTAATATTAAAACACTAATTGATAATTATAAACATTGTATGCATTCTTATACTAAATACACAATATTTATTGTTTTGCAGATAAAACATGTATGCATTGTTTATCCTTAGTCAATACTAGGAAATCTCGTTCCTTGATTTGTTAAAAGATCACAACCTTGGTTTATTCAAGCATGGATGGTATGTTGGGATGGATGAACCAGATAATTTGTACCCATATTTATATCTAGTATGCTTGGATGAGGAAGGAGCTGCAAATCGATATGGAATATTGACATCTGCAGATTCCATTTCTGACTATTTATTATGTGTTCAAGTTGAAGTGGTCGAGAAAGACCGGTGTTTCCTTCTACAGGCCGATCTTTATATGGTTTGTAATGTTTGACTAGATCTAATGAAAAGTGGTTCCAATTCAAATCTAGTTTTCTATGCCAACTAAGGGTGGGTTTTTCCCTCGTATGATGTTTGTAATCGGTCCGGACTAAATACCGCGTCATCTTTGAAGAAAGGAACTTTTTTGGTATGGAAGAAAAGAATCCTGGCTGCAAAAACCTCGTATGTATTGCATCACATGAATATTGAAAAGAAGTTGACAAATGTAGACCATGAAAAAAATATTTTCTACCTTAGAAGAACATTTCTCAATCATATTGAAAAAGATGTGACCAAATCTTCCTTCAAAGCACTCAAATCAAGTCCTTCTATGCCGATGATGGGGAAAGCGACTAAGAGTTTTGAAAGTTCAAAAGAAGTTAAAAAAGGACATATTAAATACTTTTTGTTCAATGAGAAAGTTTTTCCTATTGATGTGACAAGATGCATTGTTGTGCCTCCGCATTTGCAATATCGAAAAGTTGATGAGGAGGTCGTGGCAAAGATGGTTTTATCTCTTGTCTCAAATTGGTTACAGAGTAATTTTTCACCTTGTGAACATCAGCACTCTTTGGCCTGCAGGATCCATTTCACTGACTCAGATCCACTTTATATCCTTCAGACACTATATTTCCCTAATTTTTTCCCTTGTATGCTAGTTGCATCATTACAGTGGGAGTACCCATGAGTTGCATCACTATAGCCCGCGGGTAGCATGTAAAATGGTAAAAATCACTAGTTTATTACTTTTTACTCCCAAAAAGTGGTCATAGGGTGACCTTTGGCCCTCCATTTGCCCCGAAACGTCTCGATGTGTCCTTTCACTTACCTTTGGGAGGACTATATATTGAGCACATATGGCTTATGGACGGGAGGAGAAAGAAGAGCAAGAGAACCGTAGTGGATTTTTTTCCCTATCTTGAGTCTACACTCATTGATCCTTGTAGTTGTGAACCCCTTATATTCACCTTCCAAACTCCTATCATAGTTTGAGTTTTCCATTCCATGGAGGATTGAAGTGGTGGAGGCACAAGTGGATTGACCTAGATATTGGTTCAGATTGGTTGCCGGCAAGAGGTCGTATCACATTGTACTTCTTGTTGTTTATTAATAGAAATACTCATATTCTCGTCCATTAATGTTGTGAATGTTGTTTATACTACATTGGGTTGCATTTACTTATAATATCGTGGACCATTGCTATTGATGATGTTAATGTCATTTATATATTATATGTACTTGTTGTGTATTGGCTGTCAAGACTAATTTGCAGATTCAAGTGCACAGATTGAAAGCTCCAACAGGGATCTACATCAAACATTTGGATTGAGGTTGGTTGCATTCTTCATTATCTTAGCATTGTCATTTATATAGCATAGTACTGAGAATTGAGTTAGTTTCTGGTAGTCAGCTGTATGTCATGGTCTACCCCAAGCCATAGTGAGTTTTCTCCAATACAAAATTTTACAACATTGAGAGATGTTATTCTATTGCCTTTCGATAAAGAGACCACGTTGGTATTTATTCCTAGAAATGAAGACGAAATTAATTTTCCTTCGGTAATTTTTTTTTATATTGGATGGGAAGCATACTATTTCTGCGAAGAAAAAAATCATTGAAACTGATAAATATAAATCGGTTAACTCAAGGTATCGTCATCGAACAACTCGTCATATACATAAATATGTTCCTCAAAACATTATCAACAAATTATGCAAACAACAAAATTTATCAAACAAGGAATTTGCAGACACTCCATTCATTTCTCAAGTTGAAAATGTGACGCAAGGTGCCTTATGACCTAAGGTTCTTGCTTAACATTACACACAACACACGACGCTCACATAGACAAGATGTCAACAAGATGCCATGAATTGGCTTATACTACTTCTCTGAAACGGTTACAATGCAAACTGCAAGGAAATAACTAACTATTGTTGACCTTAGCCTTTTACAATACATATGTAATTGTGTTCTCTCTTAGTGGGTCAACCTCACCCTCTCTTGGTTCATTGCAGAAATATGAGCTATGGATCAATTTCTCTCTGGTTCGGAATATGTCTCATTGTTCTCTCCAGTCTACCAATCTTCTCCCTGAACTCTGTCAACTATCAAGTTCCAAGTGCCCCGTGATCCAACTGATCCCACTCCCTGTCCTTCTACTCTGCTACTGTTGTTCCTGATGTCCACTCCAAAACCTGAGACACGCATTCTCTTGTTCGCCGATCTCCCTGATCCTGCAGACCTACAACTGTCAGTGCCCCTGCAGCGCTGCATAGCCTCAACCACCCGCAATAACTTCCAGTAACTTCCTTAGCAACCCTGAACTGTTTCCTAGTACACCGCCTTGACTTTCTATCCTTCTAACCCTGCTACAATAGTCGGTCACATCTCTTGACCATTCCGTCGATTCAAATCTATTCTCCTGCAGTTCTCCAGTCCTCCCCTTCCTCTGCGCTTGGCTCCTCCAAACCTGTCGAAGTCATAGTTCGACACATGTCGACCATATCGATGCCCTTTCTCCCATCCTGTGGGTCACTGCTTTTGTTGATCACATCCCGACCGCTCCTGCTCGACTTATTGACTTCGACGAGTCAATCTACTCCTCTGCACCAGTGGTTGTCGGCACTCCCTCTGGTTGGCCTTCTCCATGTTGACTTTCTTCAACTGGTATTCCTAGGCTTCGATGTTCCTGCATCAGATTTCCGAGGTGAAAAAGGACTCGACTACTCCATCAATCTCCTGAACTCTTCTTCGGAAATCCATGTCGCCTCCTGCAACTCATCATCTTTCCATCGCACTAAGTATTCCTTCTTTTGCGAACTACGCGCACGCCCGACTTCGCGTTCCTCTATTATTTCTGCGATTTCTTCTTTCTGTCGATCTGGAATCTTCTCTGTCGAGTCCATCTTCGACACTTCCGTGCTTTCACTTCTTGAACCTTCTTTGAACTTGTACAGATCTAAGACATTGAACGTTGGTGAAATGCTCAAGCCATTCGGCAACTCTAACACATAAGCGTTGTCCGAAATCTTCTTCAAAATCTTACATGGTCCAATCCTCTTAACCTTCAGCTTGTTATATGTTCCTGTCGGAAATATTTCCTTCCACCAATGTGCATAGACCAAGTCTCCTTCGCTGAACAACTATAGTCTCTTCTTCTTGTTGGCTCTCAACTTGTATGCCACGTTACTCTTTTCTATGCGCTTCCAAACATCTTCATGCACTTCTTTCATATGCTCTGCGAACGATTCTGCATCCGCACTTTTCCTGATTTCTTTCAGTAACTCTACCAAATCCACTAGTCCATGTGGTCTTCTTCCTTGAACAATCTGGAATGGGCTCAAACCTGTCGACCGATTCACAGAATTGTTGTATGAAAACTCTGCTTGCGCCAACACATTCTCCCACTGCTTGGGTCTGTCAGTCATCAAACATATCAAAAGGTTTCCCAAACTTTTTTTTACCACCTCAGTCTATCCATCTATCTGCGGATGATATGCTAAGATAAACTACAACCTCGTGTCCAGTTTCATCCATAGGTTTCTCCAGAAATGTCCCATAAACTTGGTATCTCTGTCTGACGTGATACTCTTCGGCAACCCATGCAATCTGACTACTTCCTTGAAGAATAGTACAACAATGATTGTGGCATCACTTGTCTTCTTACACGTAATAAAGTGTGCCATTTTTGAAAATCTGTTGACTACAACAAAGATTAAGTCACTTCCTTGCTGCATCTTCAACAATCCTAGAAAAAAATCCATGCTCAAGTGCTCCCATGGGGTATTTGGTACAGGTAACGGTGTATAAAACCACATGTTCTTACTTCTCCCCTTTTCCAACTAGAAAACTCTACATTGTCGAACCCACTTTCCGACATCTGTCGTCATTTCTGGCCAATAGTACTTTTCCTCGACCTATGCTCTGGCCTTGTCTATGCCAAAATGACCTGCTAATCCATCGCTATGCAACTCTCGGATTAGGTTCTCTCTAACTGATCCTTTGGGAATACATAACTGCTGTCCCTTGAACAAGTATCCCGCTTGGATAAAATAATCCAAGTATGGAGTTTTGTCGACATTCCATGGTTCACGAGAAGCTTTCCATGCTTTCGCAAAATTCCCGTCGGTCTCATACTCTATCTTCATCGACTCTATTCTTGTTGCCTGAACTGTTATCGTGTTTAGTAATGAAACTCTTCGACTCAGCGCGTTGACAACCTTATTTGACTTGCTTGACCTACGTCGCAACATGAATATATATCCTTGTAGGAATTCGACCCATTTCATGTGCCGCTGGTTCAGCTTCAACTGAGTATTCAGATACCTCAGTGCTTGGTGACCTGTGTACAACACAAATTCCTTGGGAAACAATTAATGACTCCACTTCTTCAATGCTTGGAAAATAGCATAGAATTCCTGGTCATAGACCGAATATTTCCGCTTCGCGTCATCCAAATTCTCACTGAAGAATCCAATTGGTCGGCCCTCCTGGCTCAACACTGCTCCAATTTCCGTTCCACTCATGTCACAATCGACCTGGAAAACATTGTCGAAATATGGCAGTGCTAACACTGGGCTCTCAGTGAACTTTTCCTTCAACTTGTCGAAAGCTTACTGGGAAGTCTCCGTCCACTTGAACTCTCCCTTTTTCATGCACTTTGTCAAAGGTGCACAAATCTGATTGAATCCCCGAATGAACTTCATGTAGAAACTGGAAAGTCCATGGAAAATCCTTACTCCCGTCATACTTGTTGGTTCCGACCAATCCAATATTTCCTTCACCTTTTCTGGGTCCATCACCAACCCTTTACCTGAGGTTATGAATCCCAAGTACACCAATTCCTCTTTCATGAAGAAACACTTTTGCCGGTTTATCATCAGCTTCTCTCCCTGCAAATTCTGCAACACATGTCGAATGTGCTCCAAGTGTTCTGTCTTGGTTCGACTGAAAATCAGAATGTTGTCTAAGTAGACTGCAACAAACTTTCCCAAGAATGGTTTCAGTACCTCATTCATCAGTCTCATGAACGTACTGGGTGCATTAGTCAATCCGAATGGCATGACTAACCACTCATACATCCCCTCCTTTGTCTTGAATGTTGTCTTCCATTCATCTGCTTCTCTAACTCAAATCTGGTGGTAACCACTTTTCAGGTCTATATTCGTGAAGTACTTCGCTCCACTCAAGAAATCCATCAAGTCGTCCATTCTCAGCAATGGAAATAGATACTTGATCATGATCCTGTTGATGGCTCTGGAGTCTATACACATTCTGTATTCTCCACCCTTCTTTGGCGCTAATACTGCTGGTACCGTGCAAGGAATCAGACTCTCTCTGATCAACCCTCTGTCCAACAACTCCTGGACTTTTCGGTTGAGTTCCTGACCTTCCGTCAGACTCATCCTATGCGGTGCTTTGTTTGGAAGACTTGACCCTAGAATTAAGTCGATCTGATGGGATATGCTCCTTGTCGGTGACAATCCCATCGATGTCTCATCGACCACTATGATTCGAAACTCTTTGAGAATATTTCTGAATTCGAACGGAATTTTATCCTCCATTCTTGTCCTCTCGACGCATGGTCCTTTTGGAATGTTAGCATAACACCCCGAATGATTTTCCTCCTCCGCAAGGAATTCTTTTGCTGAACACGTCAACACTCGTTTCTCCCAAAAGTTTCTCTCGACGTGCTTACAGCTGGCCTGTTCTTCCGGCTTCGTCTTAAGAATTCTTTTCATGCCATTTTTCCACATTGTGACTGTGTTGGCTCGACCATCATAAATCATTTTCCGATCATATTGCCATGGTCTCCCTAACAACAGATGGCATGCGTCCATTGGGATTACGTCACACAGTACCGTGTCTTAAAATCCTTCAACTCTGAAGTTGATTAGGAACTATTTGGTCACCTTCACATGATGTCCCTTCTGTAGCCATGAGATCTTGTATGTGTGTGGGTGTTCCCGTCACTTCAACTTTTCTTTGTCGATCACCTCTATCGACACCAGATTCTCAGTGCTTCCACCATCAACTACGGTTTTGAAACTCCATTCATCGATTCGCTCCTTCGTTTGAAAGATCGCCTTTTGCTGTGCCGACTCTTTCTCGTCGCGTCTGTCGTCCAAAACCAGTGTTTTGCTGGATGTCATGGCCCAAATTTTCTTCTTACCATCCTCACTATTGTCGGATACTGATTCTTCCCTCTCATCAACTTGCTTGTTCCTTCGACATCTGGGTTTCGACTCCTCTGCAGCATGTAGGTTCTCTGGGCACTCATATGCCTTGTGTCCTACTCCACGACACTTGTAACAGATTATGGCTGGTCTATTAGCTCCTTTTCTATCGGATGGACCACTTCAACCATACGCTCCTCGACCACAGGTGTCATGACCATGGCGTCGGTTCTCTTGCGTGTTCTCCCTTATCGATGCCCCTTCCGTCTTTCGACTTTCTTCGATAGATTACTTCCTGTAACCACTACTTTGGCCTTTCGCGAAAACAGTCTTCGCACCCCGACCAGTCATCTTGCCTCTAACTGCTGCGGATTTCCTCGACAGTTTCTCTTTTGACTTCAGAGCTAACTAGTAGGCTTCACCCACTGCTATGAATCTGGACATGCTCAATTAATCTTGAATGGCATATTTCAAGTCATTCACGTACCTAGCGGAAGCTTCTTCTCCTTTGTCGGTTTTCCCCGACCGAATTGACAGTCTGTAGAACTCTTCCATGTACTCCTTCACGATCATCTCTTTTTGTCGAAAATTCTGCAACTTCCAAAACAAGGAAATCACATAGTCACCCGGCAAGAAATTCCCTTTCAACTTGGTGACCATCCTATCCCAAGACTTGATTTTTTGCTTTCCTTTCTTGACTCTGTCAGTCTGCACTTTGTCCAACCACAATGAGGCATGACCCTTCAACCTCAGACATGCAATCTTAACCCGTTTAGGATCCTTGATCTGCTTTATGTCAAAGTATTTCTCCATCTCTCTGAACCAGTCAATCAAGTCTTCTGGATCCATACTTCCCGAGTAGGTACGTACGTCTATCTTCGTCCAACCTCTCATATTCGTCAGAAGCTTGATGAGTTTTTCTTTTGGTTCATTCCCCCTCTGCTTCCTGTGGTTCAACTTATTCGACTTCCTCATCGTTGTGGTCTAACGCATTAGGAATACAACCACGCCTTTGGCTTTCTTTAATCGACACGACTTCATTTTCCAAAGTTTGGATTGTTTGGACGCACTTGTCGAATCTCACGATCAACTGTGACTACTGTGCCACGTGCTCTTCGTCCTCAGACATTAACGACTCTATGAGCCATTTTCAACCTCGACTGAAAATCCCACTCGTCCAGTTGCAACCAGACTTCAATAAGTCATGCACAACTCTACCCAACCTCCACTGGAGCTGTTCAACGCACTTGCAGGCTCAATATCACCCAATGTTATCCTTCAAATATCAGGATTTTCTCCGCTCTGATACCACCTGACGCAAGGTGCCTTATGACCTAAGGTTCTTACTTAACATTACAAACAACACACGACGTTCACATAGACAAGATGTAAACAGGATTCCATGAATTGGCTTATGCTACTTCTCTGAAAAGGTTACAATTCAAACTGCAAGGAAATAACTAACTATTGTCGACCTCAGCCTTTTACAATACAGAAGTAACTGTGTGCTCTCTCAGTGTGTTGACCCCACCCTCTCCTAGTTCACTGCAGAACTCTGAGTTATGGATCGATCTCTCTCTGGTTCGGAAGATGTGTCACTGTTCTCTCCAGTCTACCAAGCTTCTCCCCAAACTCTGTCCACTACCAAGTGCCAAGTGCCCCGTGATCCAACTGATCCCTCTCCCTGGCCTTCTACTCTATTGCTGTTGTTATCGATGTCCACTCCAACACGCGAGACATGCATTCTCCTGTCTGCCGATCTCCCTGATCCTGCAGACTTGCAGCTGTCAGTGCCCCTGCCGTGCTACACAGCCTCTGTTAGAACATTTTTACACCTATGTACATTAATCATTTATTAATTGATGATTAATTAGTGCCCAAGTGATTAATTATTACATCCCTAAGTTGGTTAGCTACTAAATGGTCAATTATCATGAACTAGTTAGCAAATGTGAACAAGTGCTGAGTCAAACTGGCTGTTTGGTGCGCTCCCCAGGGAATTTAATGCATTCAGCATGCCTAGAGCGCCCTCCCCAGGTTAATTAATGCATTCAGCATGCTTCTCTTCTACCTAGGGCGCACTTGCTCAGATTGTGGACAATCTTGCCAACTTTGTCCAATTTTTGGCAAATTTTAGCTACCAAACCTCTAACCAACCAGTTTCTTCACATGTGTGAGGTCACATGGGCCTGTCCAGTCATTCCCATCATTCACACAGCAGATTCGAACCAGTTTGGGATGGTTTGGGATATTTTGGTCAACCTAGGGGGGTTTGAGCTATTTCTAAGCTAGATCAGTGTGAACACTCCAGATGGATTCGAATTCTTCCAGATTTGTATATATGGGTGTTCTTAACCTATTTTGAGGTTGGACAGTTAATAATATTGACATTATTCACCCATCTTATGTGTATTGTTCTTCATTCATTTACAGATTTATGCTATTCTTGCAAATGTTGTGCAATCTTTCACTAGTGAGGAATCCATAGTAGCTAGGTTCTGCTGTGATTGAGATTTTACAACCTCAACCACCCCCAATAACTGTCATTAACTTCCTTAGCAACCGTGAACTATTTCCAAGTACTCCTTCCAACCCTGCTACAGTATTCAATCACATCAATCGACCATTCCGTTGGTTCAACTCTATTCTCCTACGGTTCACCAATCCTTCCCTTCCTCCGCGCTTGGCTCCGCCAAACCTGTCGGAGTTGTAGTTCGACGCATGTTGACCTATCGACGCCCTTTCTCCAAACATGTCGGTCGCTGCTTCTGTCGGTCACATCCCGACTGCTCCTGCTCGATTAATTGACTTCGACGAGTCAATTTGCTCCTCCGCACCAGTGGTCTTCAACACTCCCTCTGGTCGTCCTTCTCCATGTCGACTATATTCGACTAGTCTGCCTAGGCTCCGATGCTCCTGCATCAAAAAGCAAGGGAGAAATGGATATCCTGTGGTAGAAAATCCTGCCCAGGAAAGGGAAATGATTCCAATGATGATTGGAAGGTATATAAATTTTTCTTGTTATCAATCAAAGTATTTATATTGATGCATGTGTTATGAAATTAACAAATTAAATATTATCTTTAATTTTATATGTTTGCAGCCTTTCCAAGGTGAATGTATGGATATCTTTGTTTTTCAAACAAAGGACAACCTTAAAGACAAGCTAACTCTTGTATTGACATCGGATTGACTGTGGAGCAAATGGATGTCTATATTCGAGCTTTACAAAAGTGGTTCCTTTCCATGATCACCCAAGAGCATCAATCAGGTTGATTTTGTTCAAAATAAAATAAAGAATCATGGATTTAATTTTTTTAGACCATTGTGTGATCTTGATGAAGATGAATTGACCGTTGTGGTGGGAAATATAATCAACGGATCAGTTTGGCTAAGCACATTAGTCGACAAAAATGTTTGCGCAGAGACTTTATATCAATATTGCAAGTGAATCAAGGACGAGAGGTCGTGACCAGGAAATCGACCTTGGAATATTATCACAGATTATCAAACTTACGAGGTCGTGACCAGGCATTCAACCTTCAAACTTTTCGATCACAAATTATCACTTACGATAATGTCATTGAAATCTATAAAATTTCACCAAATCGTCTCCAGCAACTGTACAGTATTTTATGCTTCGAAAAGAAAGAAAAATCTCTAGGTAAAAAGAGAAAGAAAGAATCTGAAGAGGATAATGGTACTAAATTACCAAATGATGCTGAGAAAATATTGAAGATATATATCAATAAAGAGGGGATGGGTATGTCCATTGATTCCGTCAAAGATAGTTCATAGTTTGCTTGTCAATGTTGTTATCCTGCGTCTTTGGTCAACACACTAAGATCCATTGCAGGTTTTGGTGCGGCAATCAGTTGTGAATTTTTTATTGTTGATATATGTAATTGTGATAGTGCCTGGACATAAGAAGATATGATTGCATTTTTGTATTACTTAGAATCAAATGAAGCGGAATGTAGTTGTATTTTTTTAGCTGATATGGAAAAATATTGTATGATTTCTAAATCTTTCACACATTTCAGCAAGAAATAAAAAAGGTAACGCGGAATCCTACCAAGAGAGTTTATAGAGATTTCTCCAAGGACATATTTATAGGATTCTCTATTATACACACGGGGGCTTCACTCAATAAACCGCTATCATAGAACGTTTGTTCATGGCATATGAAACAATACCCCTAATTTCACTAAATATTGGAAAATACCTTCCAATATGCCTTCCCAATTTAAAAAAAAAACCTATTTTCACTAGATATTGTATGTATCAATTTTTTCATTAACATTTTTATACCCCTTTATATTTCTACCTAGTATATTGATATGTTACCCCTCTTATGACCCCACATGCATTCTACAATGCACCTTGCTTCTTTCGATGTATATTGTGGATGCACATTACTTCACCCACAATGAAATTAATCAACCACATATCATTATGATTTGAAACATCTAATGGTCTAATGAAGAGATAGGAGATCACTTCTTGTATGTCACTAGAGCTAATGCACATAGTACAACATTTAGATTGCATGTTGCAGTTCCCCAATCACTGACTAACCCTATTGTGGGATAGGTATCCAATCCCCCAGGGCCTGTAACAAGCTCTAGGAGGATGACTAAAACTTTCAAGGCCTATAATAGGAACGAGTGGTTGGGTATTCAAGCCCCCAAGGCCTATTGAGGGCCTATAACAGGCCCTGGAGGCTTAGAGCGTCCAAGGATATTGGTAACAATTGGATGAGTGATATTGGTAACAATTGGTTGTCAATGACCACTGTCTCTCGACTATGATCGACTGGCAACCCACTTCATCACAAAACCCCTGACCTCAAGCATGCCTTAAGACACAATTTCCCTGCGTACTAGTAAGCCTAAGCCTTTCCTCAACCCTATTTCTCATCCGGCTGTGATCCCGCCATCTCCATTTGGCGGATATTTGTCAGCCCGTCCATATAAAAAAGTCCCCAAAGTATTTTGTTATTGTTACATTAAATAAAAAAACCCTTTTCCCCTTAATATATAATCAATATAATTTTTAGGTTTTCATGAATATTTAATATCGCAATATGAATTAACGTGATATTATATTTCCTTCTAGTGAAGCCCCTGTGATTATACAGTGTTGGAGAATTGGAAGGTTACCAATGATAGTTCGAGAAGCCATGTTTTTGCAAAAGAAATGACACAGGAATTCTGGGATCACATAGTTTCCAGACTGGTCTCTTCTCGAGGTACAGTTCTTTTGGTGTACGCAGGAGGTAGATTTCTTCGTTCGTTGATTAGGTCAACATATAGAATAGTTATTTCTATCATGGATACAGTACACCAAGAGCTGTTTATGAACAATTTCTATCATGAATTGGGTATAAACCAAGGTATTTGTATTCACATTTTCAGATGTCTTATTTCATTGTATTTTACTTTTCTCGGTCGGTTATGTTCAATAAATTATTCAAATTCCTATTCTACTATATCTTCAAATAAAGAGCACACTCAGGTATCATCCAATAAAATTATAGTATCTGATGATGACATTGAATGTGATGGAGAATCAACAAAGAAATACTAAACTGGTGAACAAGATGGACAAGAAGGTAAAAATTTAATTTTCAAAGAATCTGGTTAAATTAACTAAATTATGAACGGGGATAGTGACTTTGAATACTTGAAAAAAGTTATATAAAATGTATACCTGCGAATTTCCAGGTCAAGATGATTGGATTGCTATTCAACACGTGGATCATTCACAACTAGAGCTGGGATCAACAATGTTCGTGGAAATTAACCAACAAGTCACATTGGATAATAATGAACTAGGCGAGGGCTTGGTGTCAAAACGTGGTATCTCCAACAATGTTACTCACCACTCAAATGTTGGCCAGTCATTGACAGGTAAAAGACAAATATTATTTTCTACTTAAATTGACAAAACAAATTTATTCTGAAATATATAATGACAAACAATATTCATGTGCAGCTCCCCATACAAAATTGTTATTGATATTAGAAATGGAAGGTTTTCTATTTCCCAAGAAAGCCACAGAAAATTACTCCAAAAGAGAAAAAAAAAGGAAATAAAAAAATATTGTTGGAGGCAAAAAAGTAAAAAAGGGGGAAAAAGTATTGTTGGTGAATTTGAATTTAAACACAAAGAAACTTCATATGAGTCACGAACATATGCCATACAATATTTTGGATTATGTCTTTCCAAATTCAATGTTGGGATTTGGTCATCTAAATGTGGGGTCAATGATGGGAAGTCATTGTTTACAAATTGTTTTAGGGAAGGTAGTGCAGAAAAAACATATGGGGAAAAAATTTTATTTTTATGGTTTTGAGAGAGATGTACCAACGATAAAGAAGGAAATACACAAAAAATATGGAGAGTGTGTGGGAGGAGTTCCCAATGAAATATTCACAAAGTAATACATCAATGATTGTTTTGGAGGGTGATGATGTGAAAGCACATCCATGTGAAAACTGTATTTTGAGTGAGCCCTTTATTGCATCGTCCGCTACGATAGATAGTGAATTGGTACATCGAATCTGGCAGGGTTTTAATAAAATGAATGAATCAATCACATATATCAGAACCTTCAATGACTTCTTCTAGTTGAGTGGCAACCATCAAATGTGACCTATCATTGCCTCTTTCAAGAGAAAGACACATTATATGTAACCTATGGAGATTTTAAATCATTTAATGTGTTTTCTGGGTTTTTTGGTGATGTTGCTATTTTCGTCTGAATCTAACATATTATTAGTTTAGTGCGATGCTTATTATAGCTTGAAATGACACCTCTCCATCCGTGACGACACTTGCTTCCCTTGGTCGCATGACGACACTTCTTGAGAACAAGTTCAGTCACACAACAGGACATTTGTGGATGGAGGAGTCATTTGGGACACTAAAAACAGTTGAAATTACCTCATTCTTGACCCATTTGATGTATATGACCCTTAGGAACATTTTTCCAAACCAAACCATCTCCTGAAAATGAGCAGAAAAGCCTGTTTTTGGCCATTTTTCAATATGAGCGCTGGTACACAGGCATGATAGTAGCATGTATACCCTATTGAGCGTGACTCCACTGTTATAATAGTAGCACCCATTGCCATGTGTACGCGACTTTGTCTACTATAGAGTAGCATACACCCATGTTTTGGTCAAAATCTCGAAATTCGAGTAAGTTAAGTTGGTTGGGAAACCTCTTGAGCGGTTATAACTTCTTTTCCTCTTCCTCATTGACTATATAAGGAGGGTAGAAGGGTCATGTGAAAGGTCTAAGACCAATTACAAAGTTATGCTTGAGGAATGGAGACCCTTATCCCCCTCTCTTGTGCTTCAGTTTTGGTAAACCCTAGTACAGTTGCTTAGAGGCTGGGATCCTTGGAGAACGGAAGCAGGAGACCTTGAATCTAGGTTTCGTGAAGTGCCAAGCTTGAAGGAAGGTATAACTTTATGTACTTGCTTTCATTCATCAATAAAGATTAGACGTTCTTCTCTTTCCAAATATAACCTATTAATGTGTCTTAGATTTGATTACAGTTTGTTTATAATCTGATGTTTTCTTCTATTATGAATGTCAGTCTTATATATGTAGTCAAATGTGTTTGAGAAAGGTATCAAGTTGTTTTGCAGGTCTGGGCATTGCGACACTGGATAAGCATTGAAGAGCGAGGGAGGCAAAGCTAGGATCAACCTTCTGAATGAGGTGCCTATATTTCTAAACCCTAATCTCTTCATTTATTTATTGTACTTGCAGAATGCTTGTAAGTCTATCTTTATCACCGTAAGTTGGTAGTTTCTCCCCTGAACTATAGGTGCATTTTCCCCACAACAGAATGGCGACTCCGCTGGGGAAACCCTAACTGCTTAGGGGTATCCAAGGTCATTTCTTCAGTCTTGTTTGATGGTCTTTGTTCATTTTATTGATTAGGATCAGTTAGTAGGATCTATTTGACCCTCCTTGTCTCTTACAGACCCTTCCCAGCCCTTGCAAACCCTTGTGGACCCAGGTGTGGTGGTTTTAACCCCATTTTCCCAACCTTTTCCACCTGTACGCTACTGTTTGTACCACACAGTAGCGCCCATATGCTACTTTTCCTCTACACAGTAGCACCCATCCTGCTATGGGTGCTAGTTTCCTTCATACACAGTAGCTCTCAAACTCTAGGTTTGATTTTTTTGAGTTTTTGGGTTGTAGACCCAAATCTGGGGGCTGTGGCTGAATTTTTTGGGGTCCCTAATGACCCTAGGTATGAGTTAAACCACTGTAAGTGGTCTCCCATCCTTGTGCTGATCCTACATTCATGATTTGAACCTCTTTTGATCAATTTGGGCTTGTTTGGAAAGTTTTGGGGTTTGTTGACCCAAGTTGGGGGGTTATGGACCTGTTTGGTGTTTTGTACCCTAATTTGAGTTTGAATGAAGTTGCTTGCCCCATTTCCACTGGATTTGAAACCTTTTGAGTCTTCTTGACCCTGTTTGTATCTATTTGAGTGAAATTTTTCTTTTAGATTGGTTTTTTATCCCCCCTTATGCTTTTAAGTTTTCTTTTGTAGTGAAAGCTCAAGTGTTTTGGCTATTGTTCAAGACCTTGTTTGCATTGTTTATGTGCAGACCTGACT
This sequence comes from Larix kaempferi, assembly GCA_027924585.1. Taxonomy (NCBI): domain Eukaryota; kingdom Viridiplantae; phylum Streptophyta; class Pinopsida; order Pinales; family Pinaceae; genus Larix; species Larix kaempferi. The sequence continues at coordinate 10,692,136 of BSBM01000151.1, read as the reverse complement.
TTACCAAACCATACTTCTTCGTAGGTCATTTGCTTTGTTTGGGTCTAAAAGTAGTTTTCGTACTCTTTTCCCAATGGTTGGCATGCTTACATCAATAGGAATTTGAAAGTCATATTTGGTAGCTTTTACTGTTTCATAAAGAGAACCTGAAAGTTTCTTTGATTTTGTTTTGATAGTAGGGTAGTTTCAGTTTTGTTTCCTACCTTTGAAAAGCATAAAGAATTTTGATTTATCTTCTGAATAGAGTACCTTGCAAGTGGCTTAAAAGATTTTGGAATGCTTTGCATCAAAAAGAATAAGTTTTCTTTTGCATACCTATTTGCTTGAGTAGCTGCATTCTTAGGTTTATTTATATTTTATTTTTACCTTTTTTGCATTCGAAATATTAAAAACTGCATTTGCACATGCATTCTAGATCAGAATTTTAAGACTTGCACTGAAAAGAAAAAGATTTGTTTGGTGGTAAATATTTCATTTTCAATGCTCTATCTCTATTATAACCACTCTCACACACCCACTACCTTTTTGAGTAATCAAGTAACCTTTAAAATGAACCCTAATAAAATGTACTAGCAACATTTTCTTTTCTAGGTTACACTACACCAACTAGTCTTGGTTAGCATCTTGGGTTTAAAACACCTTAAACCACCCAAGATCACACATTACGCAAAAATCGTAGTGAGACTATCACAGGTAAACCCACCTCACTCAAAACTTGCATGGGATCTATGCAGTAGGTCATTGCGAGATCAGATTGTTGGGAATACTCCTCCTACTTTCTGTTCGAGCATACGCCAGGATTGGATTGCATATTGGGGACTCTTTCGAGTTTTGGGCTTAGTTACCCTGCCCACGTTTTCTGATTCGACCGGTGACTGTTCCCCTAGGAGTTTTCAGTGTTGTGGCATCCTTAGTATCTGACTCTAGGTTCATACATAGGTGACAGCAGAGGGTATATCTGTTGTACCTAAGACAGACGTGGGAGGAAATCCCTTGCAGGTCTTTGGGAGGGCGGTTGGGTGATTCCAGTGCTTGCACCCTTAGTCATTGTATTGTGGACCCCGGGTAATTGTCTTTCTTCCTTCGTTGATCTGTTCTGGGCCCTCATCATCCCAGACTCTTCTCCAGAAGGCATCTGTTTTCCTGGTTTGATTTACCTAGGACCTTTTTTAGTGGTGTGCTCTTTGTGCTACTTCTTTTTTTAGGTTGCCTTAGAGAACTTCTTGTTCATTTGAGCAGGAAACTATGTCTAGCATTCCGGTGAGTGCCAATCAAGGTACCCCTGTTCCGGGGGATCCTTGTGCTGTTCCATTCATTGGAAACATTGGTGCTCCCTTAATGGCTACTCTGAATCTTCCTGGATTCACTATTGGACTGTCGGTTTGGTTGTTTTCCACTCCGAATGCCTTGCATGCTCTTGACGCTTCTTTTGTGAGCACCTCAAATCAAGAGCATCAGAACCCTGGGCCTTCCTTGCCAATAACATCTTCTCCTCCTCCTTCTACCTCATGTGGCGAAAGTAGCAATACTAGTAACCAACAATCTAAAAGGAATAGATGGAGGAAGAATGGGAAGAAGATGCCAAAACAAGGGGGCAACAACCCAGCCTTTGTGAGTCATGCTGGGGGCAAGAACCCTTCCTCTGCAAGTCATGCGGGGGGCACCTACCCAGCCTTTGGAGTTCATGCTGGGAGAAAACTTTTAGTCAATGAAAATCATACTGAAAGTTTGTCTTCAACCACTGTCAGTCATGTTGAGGACACGTCATTGATCACTGCTAGTCATATTAATGACAAGTCACCAGTTCCTGTGAGTCATATTAGAGACACCAGATTAGCCACTGCAAGTCATGCTGAGGGAGTTGACATTGTCGACAAACCAAACAAACAGAATCTTAAGTTCCCTTGTAAGTTTTGCGAGGGATATCACCTTACTTACTTGTGCCCTGTACTTCCAGAAGTGCAAAAAGTGTGGTCCTTAGTTCAAAAGTCTTCTGCTTCTGAGAAACTAACCTCTGTGAGTCATGCTGGGGGTAGGATGTCAGCCAATGCTAGTCATGCTGAGAGTACTGATATTGTAAAGGATTCTAAACCTATAGGATGGAAACCAAAGTTCCCTTGTAAACTTTGTAAGGGAGATCACCTTACTCACCGATGCCCTGCCATTCCAGAGGCACGAAGAGTGTGGTCCATATCTGAAGGAACCTCTGTTCCTGAGTTGTCAATAGATTCCCTGCAGTCAGATAAACCTTTGTTTGATAAAGTGGTTGAACCAATGCAATCTTTGGTCGACCCCACTCTTCCTTGGGAGAGTGAAGTGATCGAATCGATGCAATCTTCGACCAATCCCATCAGTCCTTCAGAGATTGATGCACCTACTGCTGAAGTCTTCTGCATTACCAGTTTGGATGTTCCTGAAAAAGGGGGCACTTCATCTGTTCCATGTGAACCCCTACCAAGCCCTAGGATTGTTTCCTTTGATTGGGATAGTCTAGCCGAGCCTCTTCTTCCTTCTTCGACACCTTTCCAGATAAAGGTTGATATCGGGAACCATACGGTTAATCGATGCATTGTTGATGAAGGTGCTTCTGTTAGTATCTTATCCGCTTATGCTTGGAGAGATTTGGGTTTCCCTAATGTTATTCCAGCTGTTAATTGGCCGTTGACCTTCGATAAAAGACCTAGTGAATCGTTTGGATTCCTCCGTCAGGCACCTGTTACTTTGGGTGGAAAAACAGTCTTAGTTGATTTTATGGTTTTAAAGGACCCTATGGACTTTGATATGATCCTCGGGCGTGATTACATTTATGCTATGCATGCTGTGGTGTCTACGCTTTTTCGTGTGATGCATTTCCCTCATAACGAAACATTGTCACCATCGACCAGCTTGCATTCGTTGATCCTCCTTATTACCCAGTTGTAGACCAGTCGGATCCCTTGTCATTAGGCACTACTATGTCACATGGGAATGTTGTGGCATATTGTTCCTTGAGTTCAAATGCTACTAAGAAGAAGTCTCTGAATTCATGCTTACCTTCTCGGGACTTGGTCCCAGCTTTTGACCAAGTGACACCTCCATCTGAATGTTTAGATATGTATTCTATCTGGGATGATATACTTCCTTCTGATGAAGTTTTCCTAGAGTCTATAGTACAGTCTGCTATTCACTTGGATGTTGATTCAGTCGCAGTTATGTCCAGCCCCGGTTTGACCTTAAAGTCTGATCTTCCTACTGTTGAGTCTTTGGACTCTCCTATAGATCCGCAAATCGGTGTTCCTATTGAGTTTGATTTTGCTTCTAGAATTTTCAACTCCCGTGATGATGAATTTGTTTCTGCAGATTCCATCATGTCCTTCAACTTTGATCTTCATCCTGAAGTTGATCTTGGTGATTGTAAGTCCTCGGGCTTGGGTACCATAGAGTCTTCATTTGAAAACTCTGCCTTGTTTATGCCTGCTGTTGATGATAGTGAAGTTGAAAGTATTTCTACCACAGTAACTTGTATCGGGTTTTTCTTTACATATGTTTTAGATATGATCTTGGTACTAATGTTTCTTGGAGACAGGATTCTTAGCTGGATGTATACTTGCTTACTGGTCCTTTTCGACACCTTGTGTGACCATGTCAGGTATATTCGGAACCTTGCATATAGGTTTAGGCTTCCCCGCTCTTATGTTGCATTTGAACCTTTTGCCATCCGAATTCGCCATAGGGTCGAACCTGTTGGATATTGGTGTGTTAGCCATCTCTTTATGCATTGTGCACCAATCCGACAGCAGAGCCTACCTAACACGGGTCACCCTAGTCAGCACCCTTATGCCATTCTGGTGCCCATGCTGAGTTTTTCTCATAGGTTAGGGAGCCTTTTTAGATTTACCATGACTTTGAGAAGAAGCCTCATATCTTTCTTCCTCATATATTTCTGGCCATCCCTGATAAGGATCCCATCTTTGTGTTCAAATTGCATATGCATCTATTATGATCCCGCTTGCGCTAATGAGCCTGAAGCCGGCTTCCACGTTTTTAGCTCGTTATATAAGCCTCCATCTCTGATCTCATTTCCGCTAAGCCCTATATCATTTTGCCTTTTCAATTTGACACCTTTTACCTGGAGGAGACACACCCTGAGTGTCCTTATCCTGCTCATTTTCCTTGCATTAGGCATAGCTTTGTTCCATGCGCTTGGAGCTAGTTTTGCATGTCTCTGACACTCGTCTCCTCCCATGTCGAGCATTCTTCTTTTACTTCGAGCTCGTTAAAAACAGTAAGTAGGTTGCGAGCATTCTTCTTTTACTTCGAGCTCATTAAAAACAGTAAGTAGGTTACGAGCATTCTTTTGCCTTTACTTCGAGCTCGTTAAAAACAGTAAGTAGGTTACGAGCATTTCTTCCACCTTTCCTTCGAGCTCGTTAAAAACAGTAAGGAGGCTATGAGCATTTCTTTCATCTTCACTTCGAGCTCGTTAAAAACAGTAAGGAAGTTATGAGCATTTTCGATATCTCCTTTGAGCTCATTAAAAACAGTAAGGAGGTCATGAGTTTACTTTTCCGGACTCGTTAAACCTTTACGGAAAAGATCCCTATGGAGTTCTTTTAAGCCCTTTTCAGACTCCTTAAATAGGAAAAGTTTGCCGAGCATAGTTGTCTTTTCGGGCTCGTTAAAATAACTGAACCGACATCCACTTAGGTATAGAATTACCCCTTTTCCAGGCCTTGGTGGATAATTTACGGAAAAGGTATGCTCTAGGTATACTCTTGTATGCGCTAGAAGAGTTCTTCTTCCATCATTTTACACTTTTTCGAGGAAGGAGACTAACTTTACAAAAAAGGACCTTTGGAGTCGTCTTTAGGGTTTTCAGACTCTCAAAATGTGAAAACACCAAACGAGCATTCACCTACTAGGGCTCGATGTGAAATCCACGAGATGGTTGATAGAGGAATGTTTAAGGTTTTCAACTCTATAATCAAGAAAACACCGCCGAGCACATACCAATCCGGGCTCGATATAAAATCCACGGATAGGTGTATAGAGGACTATTTAAGTTTTTCAACTCTATAAGCAAGAAAACACCGCCGAGCACAGACCAATCCGGGCTCGATATAAAATCCACGGATAGGTGTATGGAGTTTTCTTCTAGGTTTTTCAGACTCCTTAAATATGAAAATACCGTTGAGCATGCTTTAGTTCTTTGTCAAGCTCGTTAAAAAATGAAAAAGGAAAGGGAATGGAAGAATGTTAAATATCTTTCAATATGATGGCAGCAAGTCAACTATCTCCTTGAACAAAGCACCTATTTTGAGTCTATCAAACAAGTTGGGTTCTTGTATTTGGCCTTAGGGTAAACTTGATCTTAGAGTTCTTACTCCTCCGTTTGGTTAGTCTTATAATCATATGGAGAATCTGTTAATGTCTCCTACATTGCAGACTTGCATCGTGGTCCCTTTGTGTTAAAAGCTGCCTAAGTCACTCTTGTGACGTGCTCACTGTTCAAGGATACAACCTGTGTCGGCCATTCTGCAGTTGTCTTGACCTCATGTGTCAGCCATTCCTTGGTGTCAGTATGTTTCATCATGTGTTTAGTCCTACTCCAAATCAGCTCATACCTTTTGAGTGTCCCTCGTGTTGGATGATGGAGGATGCATTAAGGCCTCCCTTCCAACGGACTTCTTCCCATCAAATTCAACTCATTGTACTCTGGGAATGAAGTTTAGAGTTTCGGTTAGTACCTTGGGGATTGCAGTCATTAGTGGCAGTTTCCCTCGCTATTGGATAGATGGGAATACATCAATGCCTCCTATCTGATGGATTCTTCAAGTGTTCGACGACAAGACCATGTATTCGCACTTGCTTGAATGTACTAGGTACCTTGGGTTCCATTTTCATTATTGGTGGACACCCTCGCGTTTGTTAACGGTAGATATCAATGATCGGTAATCAAACGATACCTCCCATGTTCGACAACAACTCGTTTATTCGCATGGATAGGTTTGTACCTTGGGTTGTTTTTGGATGAAGACCTTGGGATCCTCGATAGCATCACCTCATTTATGTTATCGCCCAAGCTGCGCAAGACTGATCCACACTCTTTTTGGGCTCTTGATGAGACATAGATCCAGCTTGTTCTCTATGGCTATGTTCTCCAGTTTTGACATAGATCCACCTTGTATTTATGTGGCTATGTTTACACTTATGTTCCTAAGGGATCCACGCTTGTATTCTAGCGGCCATGATATATGCATCAGTATTTTGGATCATTATTGTATCCTCTTGGAGGTCATGTTCCACCATTTGAACATGGACAGTTACCCCAAGGATAAGTTTGTTTGACATTGCCTTTGATTTTAGGTACTTCATTTGAGCCTATGATTCTTGGTTTCTCCGTTCCTCCACGATTCAACTCTTTTTTATTTATAATGTATTTCAGCCATTGTTTCCCATACTCCCTCTGACCTCATACATTAGGGGGCATCTATTATAGCTTGAAATGACACCTCTCCGTCCGTGATGACACTTGCTTCCCTTGGTCGCATGACGACACTTCTTGAGAACAAGTTCAGTCACACAACAGGACATTTGTGGATGGAGGAGTCATTTGGGACACTAAAAATGGTTGAAATTACCTCATTCTTGACCCATTTGATGTATATGACCCTTAGGAACATTTTTCCAGACCAAACCATCTCCTGAAAATGAGCAAAAAAGCCTGTTTTTGGCCATTTTTCAATATGAGCGCTGGTACACAGGCATGATAGTTGCGTGTATACCCTATTGAGCGTGACTCCACTATTATAATAGTAGCACCCATTTCCATGTGTACGTGACTTTGTCTACTATAGAGTAGCGTACACCCCTGTTTTGGTCAAAATCTCGAAATTCGAGTAAGTTAAGTTGGTTGGGAAACCTCTTGAGTGGTTATAACTTCTTTTCCTCTTCCTCATTGACTATATAAGGAGGGTAGAAGGGTCATGTGAAAGGAATAAGCCCAATTTCAAAGTTATGCTTGAGGAATGGAGACCCTTATCCCCCTCTCTTGTGCTTCAGTTTTGGTAAACCCTAGTACAGTTGCTTAGAGGCTGGGATCCTTGGAGAACGGAAGCAGGAGACCTTGAATCTAGGTTTCGTGAAGTGCCAAGCTTGAAGGAAGGTATAACTTTATGTACTTGCTTTCATTCATCAATAAACATTAGACGTTCTTCTCTTTCCAAATATAACCTATTAATGTGTCTTAGATTTGATTACAGTTTGTTTATAATCTGATGTTTTCTTCTATTATGAATGTCAGTCTTATATATGTAGTCAAATGTGTTTGAGAAAGGTATCAAGTTGTTTTGCAGGTCTGGGCATTGCGACACTGGATAAGCATTGAAGAGCGAGGGAGGCAAAGCTAGGATCAACCTTCTGAATGAGGTGCCTATATTTCTAAACCCTAATCTCTTCATTTATTTATTGTACTTGCAAAATGCTTGTAAGTCTATCTTTATCACCGTAAGTTGGTAGTTTCTCCCCTGAACTATAGGTGCATTTTCCCCACAACAATGCTTTTAATAAATCATTTGAATCTGTGAAATTTTCAGTGATTTTTGTATTAATCTTTGGAAATCAAAATCTTCATTTACAGTTGCATGTTTGTTATCATTAACTTCATGAACGAAGTGTTGTTGTTGTGGTTATATATATAGTCACGATTTTTGTATGCAGCCTGTATATCACCGAAAAATAAACTATTGGACCTGGGAGTAGAGGGATTTATCTTTGGAGTTCGGATGTTATCCAACATTGAATATTTTTCCAAACAACCTCATTTTGTCCATAATTGCTATCGTTATTATGCACGGATGTTCAGCCCCGACATTATCATTGTTTCCATAGAAAATTTTGACAGTGCTCTATGGTTTTCCTCACTCGACAACATGGAAATTAAAAAATTCCTTGGTATATTTGAATGGTTGAAGAATGAAGAATTTGTATTTATTTGGGATAGAGAGCAATGCAAACATAGTACTATTTATAATTACTCAATGTCTGCATTTTATAATGTTGGTGAAGTACTTCACATATACAAAAATTCATTCAAGGATGTACTTATCAAATATGGAGATATATATAAAAAACAGACATGTTTTTTATAGATGAAGGGAAATATCATTCAACAGATAATAACAAGGAAAACTGCTTGAAAATGCCAACTAGTTGGACATTTGATGGTTCACAAGAGAGAGAAATAACTATAAAAACAATGTTGTGTTCTCTGTTGAATTATCTCGGGCCTTGTTCAAAAATGGGGCATTGGTTAAAGACATTCAGCTTCAAATGACCGTCATGATATTATACATACACCAATTCATTTAGTGATTTGTATATTTTGACAACTTCTACATTTAATTGATGCAAATTGTTTTTCTATATTTATCTTGGACAATTCTCATATTATTTATGAACATCGTATCATGTATCTGGTGATGTGTTTCAAAAATTGCAGAACATGCAAGCAATATACTTAGAAACATTGAAACATAATATTTTATTGACTGGGTTATGTGTGTTTTTTTTTGTTTGCAGATACTAGAATATTTGTTACTAGTAAACCATTGATTATTTTCGATTTCAATGGAGTTTTGTTACACGCAGTTCATAAAAAAAAAAAAATCGGATTTCCATGAACAACGGATATAGAATCAACCACAAAGTATTATTTTATACACCCAAGATTTAGGAAATTTTTTGAAAAATGATTTAGTATATTTGAAGTTGGGGTATGGATATTTGCACAACAAAAAAACTTTGACGAGTTTTTGCCAACATTATTACAAAGAACAGGATTGCAAAGAGAACAATTTAGACTAATTGTAACATGAGAATATTGTTCTTACATAGCCAAAGAGGGTTATCAGGGTGATGGAAATCCTTATGTATTTCTCAAGCCTTTAAGCAAAGTTTGGGACATTTTGATCCATGGTTGGGATGATACAAATATAGTGATTATAGATGAATCGAAAGAAAAACATGTTTGTAACGAGGAAGGGAACTATACTATAACAAAAATGTATACTTGCCAAGATGTCAATGACACATTCTTGTTAGATCAATTATGGCCTTGCTTGCTGCACTTGAAGCGTGAGTGATGTGAGGCCAATTGTGAATAAAATGAAAGTATTTTGTTAAATAATACACTTGAATGTTTGTTTGTACTAGTATGTTCAATTTCACTTTGATTATAATACTTGTAAAGTGTCGAGTTTGGTTTTCAAAAGTACAAAATTAGAGCTTGAAAGTGCCAAAATCGGTTTTCAAAATTGCAAATTTAAGTATTCTAAGCATCAAAAGTAGCCTTCAAAAAGGGAAAAATCAGATTTATCATATCGAAAAAGCGCAAAAACCAATTTAAAAAGTGGCGATATCAAAAGAAAAAGTATGCTTTCGGAACCTAGATTTCGCACTTTTGGAACCAGATTTTGCACTTTAGAAACCTTGATTTTGGGGTTTAGAAAGGATTTTTTTGACCTATCTTCAAAGTGACTTGGACTAGAATATGTCCAAGTTTAATCAAATAGGAATTTATTTGTGTGTCTATCGGGTTCGTTTCCAAACTCAGAACACTTTGGAATCCATTTTTGTTTAATATGAGAGGCTAATTTTATTTTATTTTATTATTTTTTATTTTTTTTTCCGTTGTAAAGGTAACTTTTTTTTTTTTTTTTCGTTGTAAAGGTAACTAATTTAAATCTAAATAAAAATCCATTTTTGGTTGGAGAATAATTCTCCACCTAATAAATGCAATAGCTAACAATTAGAACTCACTTTTGTGTATGGATACAACTCATATATATGTTCTATTGAGAATAAATTAGGAGTAGGTTTCAGAGCAATTATAGGATAGTGTGTTAGTGTAGAGATTGAAGACTTCCAGTAGGACTGTACCAATGCATTTGTGTATCAAAACGTGTATCTCTGAATAAAGAAAAATATAGATATCTTTGTATGGAACTCTCTTGTATTGTATTTCTAATTGCATAACCTCTCAATTATGTCATGTTATCAGAGCATGCCTAGACTTATCTCCCTCATGGGAAGGCTTAGGAATATGAGACCCTATGATATGTAGTCCTCCTTAGCGTAGATAGGAATAGGTTACAATATATTTATGTCAATTGCCATAGAGTATTTATGCACTTAAAATTTGTTGTTAATTTTTTGTGTAGTTTTATTGTGTTCTAATATGTGTGTGAGAGGGAGGGATAATTTTAAGAACCCCCCTCAAATTTATATGTATAATAAATGTGCGAATCTCCCTGATATATACGAAAATTTGAAGGCTAATTTATCAATAATATAATATGTATACATAATATTTTGGCTAATATTTTATTCTATTATATAATCTTGTAAAATTTTGGCGAATCTTTCACTAAATTATAAGATATAGTAAAATATTGGCGAATATTTCACTGAATTATAAAATATTGTGAAAACTTGGAGAATCTTTCATCGAATTATAAAACCTTGTAACGTCTTGGTGAATATTTTGCCAGGAAGACTCAGATTTTGATCATGTAGATTCACATTAATGCATCATCATGCATATCATTAGAACTACTCCATTAAAGACTACTTTTTCTTAGATAAACAAAGGTGGTGTTGTATCCATGTCCTTTGAAATTTTCAAAAGCATGCAAAATGTTGTAAAACTAGTTTAGCACAATCATTGAATGCAAAATACAAGATATCAAATATCAAAATGTCTACATATTAGGTCAAACATGCCTCGTACATATTATATATAATCATGATGGAAATGAAGTATCATATTCCAACTAAATCATATATCCATCATACATAACTAGATCCAATTATGGATAAGGATAACTATTACATGTAAAAAGATCACTAAAAAACAGTTTACTTTTGAATGACCCTTACAAAAAAAATACCGTAAAACAAATACCAAACCGAACAAAATTTAGGTTATAGATAAAATTGACGAACTTGGAAATACAAATAAAAAAAATATACCAATCATGAGCTTCTCAATACAAATAAAATAATCTACTAGAATGCTTTCGACAACTCTACAGGAAGACAATGCTAGAACAATTACCATTCCACTGTAGCCCCACCATTATAATCAATGTGCATTCATTTATATTACAAATGTCCCAAAAATCAACAATAAAAGACAAAAAATATGAACATATACACTCTCATGAATGCCTTGGGCCCAATATCAATTGTAGAGCAAGATCCTAATAAAATCATATCTTAAACAACTGGGTCAAATTTAGTTTGAATATATAAAAACCATGTGGCATCTCTCCATCAAGAGTAGCATCCACTGACAATGTATAAATTTCATTCGATGGTTTAAACATGACAAGAAATAAAGTAAATCATATCTTCTGAGCTCTATAACACTTTCATGAAACCAATACTCCTCGGATAGATAAAAACCCTGGCAACACCGAATGAGCCCTAAGAATCAAGAGATCCCTAGAATTCAATAGGCCTTAAAAAGAATTCATGATAAAAAGAAAATTTACAGTATAATAATCTATTATAGTTGTGGATAAAAATCATAAAAAGCATGATAAAAAGAATACCGCGTTAATTATTGGATAAAAAACATGATGCGAGTCTGTATTCTTTGATAAATTACATGTAGTATTCTCATTCAATACCTGAGCTTTCTATAATGGAGATGTTGAACGAAGATTAAAATGTTGAGAAAACTAAGAATGAAAATTGGAATCACATAAACTGGAACCTTCATCCTACAAGTGAAATCCGATGTGGGAATCACTGCAACCATTATAGGACAAAATTGCTTATGATTTTCCCGTCAATATTGAAAATCAAGGGCTCAAAGAAGGTATCGACATGAAATTGACAAAAAATACGGGCGAATGCAAGCATATGCCTAAATTACAAGGTAAATTGAGGGGGAAATAACCCTTAGGGGCCTCCATTACTAAAAATCAGGGGTGAAGGAATCATTCCACTAGAATATATTTAGAAATCAGGAGCGAAAGATAGATTGGAGGGAGATTTTTCTAGGGTGAAAAATAGTTTTTCATTTTCCTCATTAATAAATGGGAGGCTATTCGTTTTGGATTTCTATATTTTCTAACAAATATTGGAAGAATATATATCAACTGAAAAAACCCTTTCCATATAAAAAAATATCCCACTAAATTTCTATAACCCCCTTAATTTATCCCATCGGCTAAATTTATCCCCTAAAATTATCCATGGTGAGAGGTTGTGAGGGTTGATACCAATAAGACTATTTTTTTTCTAAATGGTACATTGTTGTTGTTATTGTATAAGTGATGTAGGGGAATCGGGGCCTAATCGAAACAGTCAAAGTTGATTGAGAGAAGGAGGTCGACCAGAGGGATTGGCAATGACCACTGGTGCGGAAGACTAGCAGTCGAGCGGAAGGTGTCGAAGTATGGTCAAAAGGATGTGAAAGTAAATGGAGTCGAAAGTAAACAAGAAGGTCGAAGAGAAACATCGACGGAGACGCGACATAGGCCAAGTGTGGGGGACATGGTGGAATGGCAGCCGTGGAGACTAAGTGAAGTCGAGGAGTTAAGTCGATAACTGACAAGGTAGATAATGGTCGATGTGGTAAAGTGCAGACAAGTCGGAGGAGGAAAGTGATAAGACTGACAGTGAGAGGATCGAAAAGGAAGTTGTTGACAAGATGCAAAAGCACCAGGAGGACAAGCTTCGAGAAGAAGAAGCTCTTAGGCTTCAGCAGGAAGAAGCTCTTAAACTTCAAGAATAAGAAGCTCTTAGGCTTCAGCAAGAAGAATCTTAGAGGCTCCGAGATGAAGAGATAGAAAAGATAAGATTACAGGAAGATGCTAAAGAGCAGGAAGAAAGGGAGGCGAATGAGAACCAGCTAAGGGCCGAAGAAATGGAAAGACAACTCAAGGCCGAAAGAGAAAATAAAGAAAATGAAGATGCACAAGCTGGTGGTTCTAACACACAGGACATGGAGGTTGACTCATCCCAAATGGTCCAGACCCCGCCAGTAGAAGAAAAAATCCCCATAAAGACTCTTCCACTGATCCCTTTCAGTCCATCGGAAGATCATACTGTGCCCCACTGGGAAAAATTTGTGTATAATAAGAACAGGAAGTCCATTTTGCTAAAGTCAGAGATAAGGCTGAAGAAACTTTTCACCCGAACATCATTACCCGGTGAGAAACTACTGTTATGCAAAACACGAAGAAGGCTCTTGTGGCTATGGCATCTGCTACTATAGCGGCAACAAAAGTGAGTGAAGACAACGTAATCGAAATGGTAAAGGAGTTTGAGACAACCAAGAGAGGGGCTCGTATGCTGCAGCACACCGTGGCTAACAAGCAGGCTTATAGGGACCTCATGGTGAAGAAATACAATCACCTTTTGTCATATCAAAAGGAATTGTCAGATAAATATCAGCACCTGGAGGAAGAGAAAGAGCACCTAGTAGTCCATGCATCTAGTTCAGAGACACAGGCATCTGGTTTAGCTACATAGCAGAAGCTAATAAACAGGCAGCATAAAAGGCATCAGTTGAGGCAGGAACACCATCTGGAACAAAGGCTACAGCTGAAGCAAAGGCTCCACGTGAAGGATGACTTAGCAGCCACAATATGCTGAAATTTCTCTCTCTATTGTCAAGTCGTGAAGTCAAAGGGACAGTTGTATCCTTTTGTTTTTTGTGTAAAGGCTACCACGAATTATTTCATTTTGTAAAAGACATTTAAAAGAAAATTAAAATATTTAGGGAAAGGAAACAGGTGTCAGCTCAAGGAGAATTTTGTAAAGCTATATATAGAGATGATTAGAGAATAGTAAAGGACTTTTGGTAGGTGAAAGATATTTTATGTCTTGTACATGAACTATTTTACTGCATGTATATGAAATTCGAATTTTCCTAAAGAAAGCTTGGGAGACTACATTTTTTCCTGAAGGATGTGTTAAATGTTTGTTGGATTACTCCTGTATCATCTTTACATTACTGTGAAATATTTCCTTACTGTTATGAATTATTTCTATGTGATGAATGTTCTCCTATTTTCTGTGCAAAGATTTTTCTCTGAAATGAGTAATGGAATGTGTTAACTGAATCAAAGCTATCTTTGATATCTTTTCTATTCTGCTGGAAATGCATCTTTATGGTTAAATAGCTATCTGTCTGATCTTTAGATGTTTCTTTCAGTTTATTATTCATCTTTAAAGTTTGCTCCTTGCAAGGATAGCTTAGGTTTTCTTATACAGTTTTAGATTAATTTAGATCAGTTCCCTGCATCTAGCTTAGAGCACTTGCATATCATCTTTAAAATAAAATACATAAATGGTGGATTGGGCTGAAACCAGTGCAAAGAATACAAATCTTTAACTCTTACAATAGCCGGAACCGTTAACTGGATGGATTCCCCACACCAAATGGTGAGCGATCTAATTGGGATTGCTTACCGAGGAGAATCCCTTGTTGATTGATGCTATGATTTTCGAGGCATCAACAAATCCTAATGTTTATATGAAGCTAATTGACGGTTCAATAATGATTATAGTGATGTATGTTGATGATTTTCTATTCACATGTAGCTCTACTGATCAAATAGCTTCATTGAAGACCGCCTTGCATCAAGCTTTTTCCATGAGTAACTTGGGAATTCTTAAGCAGCTTTTGGGGCTTGAGATTTCTCAAACAGAGAATGGAACAAAGGTATCTCAGTCCAAATATGCATCTGTTCTTTTAAATAAGTTCAATATGGCTGATTGCAAGCCTCCTAAGACTCCATTCCTTTCAGGAGCTAGAATGGAAGAAGTAGAATCTACACCCTTGGTTGACAACACTAGGTATAGGCAGCTTGTTGGAAGCTTTCTTTACTTGACTCACACTTGACCCGATCTTGCTTATGTTGTGAGTGTGGAATCAAGATACATGGATAAGCCACATGAGCTCCATTGGATGGATGCAAAATGAATTTTGCACTATGTGCAGGGCACCACGACTGAAGGGATTCACTATGTTGCAGATTCTAGCCTAGATCATTTGGGATTCACTAATTCAGATTGGGGTGGTGATAGCCTTGACAGGAAATCCACATCTGGATTTGTATTCATGCTTGGAGGTGGTCTATTTTGCTGGTCCAGTAAGAAACAGATTGCCATTGCACTATCTTCAACAAAGGTCGAGTACAGAAGAGTAGTGAATGTTTCTACTCAGTGTGTATGGTTGCAGGGTATTCTTTGAGAGTTTGAGATTGCTTTTAGTACTCCTACTGTCATCTTTTGTGACAACCAGAGTGCTATAAGAGTCTCCACTGATCCAGTACAGAGACAGAGGACCAAGCATATTTAGATACATATGCACTACATTAGAGGACTAGTGCATGACCATATTATTGATTTGCAGTATTTCCCAACAGGTGAGCAAACTAGAGACATCTTCACCAAAGCTTTTACTGAGAAAACATTCAGCTATCTTAGATCACTACTTGGGATGGCTGAACATGTGGTGGAGTGAAGGATTGATCATCAATCTTTCAATTCTTATATGTCCATTTTTTGAGGGAAGGTTTTTCCCATGAGGTTTTCCTTCTATCCTTGTTTTGGGGACCGACAGTATTGTACAGGGTGACCAAGTCTTGTTACTGGGCCCTTAGTATTTCTATTTTCTGATATTTAGACCATAAAGTCAGATTTATGGGGGGGTGTTGGAATATTAAATCAATTACATTGGTAGCATTAATTAATCATTTGTGGTTAATTCCTATGTAATAGACTAGAAAATTGCCATTGTGTGGACCACAAGGCAACATTGGGGGAACCACAAGACTTCCAAGAGTGAAACAAAAGCTTGCTGGACCACTTGGGCGCATTTCTAAAATATTATGGATAAGATTCTGGTGGAAAAGGAGTCTTGCTGAGTTTTACTGCTTTTTACTGCTTTTTACCCTAGGGGGAAACGCTAGTCAACTAGGAAACTTGTTTTTTGGACCACACGTCCTCTATGATGTTTCTTCTTTCCATATTTTGGATTTGGCATTTTTTTTCATCACACATCAACTACAGGTCACTAATTCAGAAATTCGTGAGCCTTTGGAGTGACTTGGAGAACACACTTGCCACCTAGGGGGATGAGCATATTTTTAGTAATTATTATGATATGAGGATCCAAATGGCATATTTAACCATTCGAATCTATGTTGTAATGTTATATAACAACATCCTATTATTTTCGAAAGGTTGGCTTATGTATTTTATGCATGAGAGTTTATATAGTTTGTATTATTGTGAGTAATTTTCTGAGTTCTTTGACTAGTTGTGTAAGATCTTTGTGAGTGAGTATAATTATTAATCAGATCTTGGTGTGAACATAAGTTTCACATAGATAAAAATGGTTTTTTTCTAATTGTGATGAGAAATTCACTCGGCTACATAGATGTGTTGAGCAACAACTCTATCTCTTGGATGTGGATTCTCCGCCTGCCTCTGAACTTGGTGTAGAAGCTCCAGATACACTAGATGATGAGGTCAACATTAAGTAGCCTCCTGTTGACCCTTCATATCTGAAAGACCACCCAGATATATCTCTCCATGCTTTAGCTAGAGTCACCACCCCACAAACAATGCGGGTCAGGGGTTACTTCAAGAAGCTCCCTCTTACAATACTCATTGATTATGGTAGCACTCATAACTTCATTGACCCTTGCATCGACAAACATGATGATTGTTTTGTCCATTCTTGCTCCAAATTTGAAGTCATGATTGTCTATGGGGGCACCTTACCTTGAAAGGGAAAGTGTCACAATGTGTGTATCTCTATGGAAGATTATAACCTGCGCTCTGACACGTTTTCCTTGTCCTTAGGCGAATGTGATGTCGTTTTGGGTGCTCAATGGTTATACACACTTGGCCCCATCTTATGGGATTTTGCTAAACTTTGGATACAGTTTTCAGTCAATGGGAAACAACACGCATTTATGGGCTTACAACCAGGGTCTCTCCGCATCATCAGTTCACATCGCCTCGAAAATATCCTTAAGAAGAATTAACATGGTGTCATCGCTCAACTCCATTACATTCAGATGCACCCATCAACGGTATCCAATACTCCCTTGGATAGAGATGCAGGTATCTTTGTTGAACTAGTGGGCTTGCCACCTTTAGAGACATTTTCGGTAAGTATTTAGTTGCCTCTACATCTGAGAAGGAAATAATGGCTATTTTGCATGTAGTACAGAAGTGGCAACCATAACTATTAGGGAATTATTTCTACATCAAGACTGATCACCAGAGTCTGAAAAATTTCCTAGAACAATGGGTCTCCTCCCCAAAACACCTAAAATGGGTTAGCCAACTCATGGGTTATGCCTATGAGATCACTTACAATAAGGGTAAGGACAATATGGTGGTAGATGCTCCTTCTCGCACATTTGATGACCTAGTTTCTCTTTCAGCTATTTCTATGCTTTTTCCAAATTGGTTGCAATCTGTTCAACAGGGCTATGTCTTCTATGAATTCAATGCTTCTCCATTAGCAGGGCACTCTGGGTTCCTCAAAACGTATGACCAGGAACAGTGTAGCTTCTTTTGGCAGGGACCGAAAATGACAATTCAACAGATGGTGGATGAATGTGATACTTTCCAGGTCAATAAGGGTGAAACGACACTCTTTTCGGGATTGCTCGAACCCTTTCCCATCCCTACACAGACTTGGACAGATATTTCTATGGATTTCCTTGAATCGCTCCGGTGGTACAATACCAGATCTAAAATGACACCATATGAAGCAATCTGTGGACAGGCACTGCCAGTTCTTCTTCCATACACGCTTAGCAGTTCCCCAGTTTAGGAAATTGACTCGGTTCTTTGAAACCGCGATCAGATTCTTCTCATTTTGTAGGACAATCTTCACATGGCAAGAATTCGAATGAAACAACAAGACGATCAACACCGTTCTGAGCGCACTTTTCAAGCAAGTGATATGGTTCTTCTTCGTCTACAGCCTTCCAAGAAATATTCCTTGAAAATCAAAAGGCGTCAACTTATCTTTCAATTTATCATAGAGGTATTAATTCAGTGGCATGAAATACAAACAGAGGATGCTACAGGGGAACCACTCCTTCAGATTCTGCATCAATTTCCACATCTAATGCTTTGAGGACAAAGCTTTTTCTAAGGGAGAGGGGATGTTAGGAACCCGTGTCAACCCTTCTCTTTACTTTGTTAGTATATTGTTGTTGGACGCATATTCTTTATAAGTCATCCCGTAGTATTTGTTGATCCATAGTTTGTATTAGCCCATGGTATTGACCCATAGTATTGGATGCATATGCTTTGTAAGTCGTCCCGTAGTATTATATGTTCCATGGTATTGACCCATAGTATTGGGCATAGACTTAGTATATAAGTGTCTGTTGAGGCCAATGAAGGCACCGTGAAGTTATTTGTATTGAGCTTTCTCGAAGGAAGTTTCCCCCTCGAAGTGGCCCGCGATCAATAAAAATATTTTGTGATATGATATATCATGTATTTCATCAATTAATTGTTGCAGGTTCCTCACAAAAACCTATCCTTCCCTTTGAGTATTGATGTCTTTCAGCGAGATACCCAGTTAATTTTGTCCTTGTTGAGTCAAATTTTAGGTCTAGATAATGATAAGTGAAACACAGAAGTTATGTTAGGTTTTCTTCTGCAAGTCATTTCACCCGAGTCATAGTCGAGTTGAGTATGTGATTTTAATTTTGATGAATTCCTAGCTAAAGCGATTCATGTCCAGTTGGTGAATTTCCACGAGTTGAAGCATTTCAGATATCAATCATATCTCCTGAACCTGTTCTTGTGTTCAAATAGATCTGAATTGAAGTTTCTTGGAACCATATTTTCCCATGACCTTCCTAAACAGATCAATATGTTTGAGTTCACCAATACAATCATGTTAGAAGTTTACAGAATTATTTTTAATGCTGAATTTGCCCGAGTGTTAGAAGAAATGAAATAAATGTTGTAGCCTACACCAGAAGGAAAAACAGGTGGTTGGTTCTTGTATAAATAACATCCTATAATTAGAGTGTATGGTTTTACTGGAGCACCATATCTGTTGCCAGCCTTTTTAACACCAAGGGTTTTTGCCTTAGAATTTATTAGACAAAGGTTGCATTTAGAAGAACATTTCGATGTTTTCAAAAAATCATCAAATGCGAAATTCCCTCTTAAATTTGGTCCATTCATCATTAGGACTAAGGAAACCCTATCTATAGTAGAAAAATTATTGAAGACCATGGATTTCCAAGAGGCTGAAAGGATTAATTATGATCCTCATCAAATTATATCGCAACTGAGACAACAAAATAGAAACAAGGCTTTTGATCATCAAACAGTTGAAGGATTAAAATAAATGACAAATTTATTCAAATTTGAACAAGATAATAAAGAAGTGAATATGGAACAAACAAGCAATTTGTCAATGCTGGTTCAGACACCAGCTAAATATGATATCACCAATAAGAGAACTATTTCAGAAGTTGATAGTATGGAAGTCGATGAAGAAGTTTCAAGCAAGAAATCAAAAGTGGAACAACATAAAGAAATTATTAGTATGGAGGAGCGAGATTTAATTGTTCCAGAAAAAACTACTTTGATTTCGCAACCACCTGTAAATATTCAGCAATATTCTTTTTCAGAAATAAAGGAATTCGGAAGTGACTCTCATTATAAGTCCAGATTTGATTTCCTTTCACAATATGCAGAAAACAAGAAGCAGTCTTTGGTAGAAACTCAAAAATTGTTCCCTCAAGTATGAAAGTTAACAGAACAAAAAGTTTCCCTTCTTACAGTTAAGGATCTAGAAAGAAAGACTATAAGGTTTGCAGTGGTGAATGATCAGAGAGTTTCTGAAATGGAAATTAAGCTTGATGAGATTGATATACCCGATAAGATTCAATTGCATAGACAAACAGGGGATGTCATGTATTCTGATTTATTACAATCGACTTTAAAAATTTCTAAATTGCAGTCCATGATAGAAAAGCTAGAGAGTCAATTGAGGCAAGAGAAGGAAAAAAACAAATCAAATTTGGTCCATATTAAGAGGCGAAAAATGGACCTTGTGACTATGGGAGCTGTGCCAGGGAACACTTAGTGTACCAAAAGGCTCCTTGATGAAAAATAAAATATCATTCAAATGCTCAAGAAAAAATTGAAGGTGCCAAATAATCAACATGTGCAATCTCCAGAGTTGATAGAAATACAACAAGAAAATGATGGATCACAAAGGTAAAATGCTAAAATTACAAGATGAAAAGCATGTTTGGGAAAAAGAAATGATTGAATTGTTGTCACAAATTTCAGTGTTAAATACCAATCAAATCGAAACTGTGCAAGTGCAAGAGAAGCCAAGGGATCAATATCTATGTACAAATGAAGGACAAATGGACAAGTCCTCCACCAAGGAACTAGCTAGTGCTATGTCACAAATTAGTGTAAAATATGTAGAAATAGAAGAGTTGAAAGCGGAAAACTAGAAATTGAAACATGAAGTAATTCAAAATTCTTAAGAAAATAAATAAGCTTTGAGTGATAGAAAACATTTGCAAAAGAAAGTTCATGAATTACAAGATAGATTGATAAGTAAGCTTCCATTACAAGGAGATAAACACCTTATATGGGATGCGATATCAATGGAAGTTACCAAATTCTGGTCACATTTGAATTTTATGGAAGATAAAGATGCTATAGAAAACATATCTCTCCAGAGGTGTAAAGTGGCAAATGAGACATTAAGCAAAAGGCCTTTAGAAACAGCTCAAAATAGAGTCAGTTTTTTAAACACTCTAACTCAATCAGATATGCAGAGTTTTGGAATCAAAGACAGACCAACAATCATCATTTGGGAAAGAATAATTATTGGAAAGCATGATCATGTTAAAGAAGTAAAAGACAAAGTGCAACATATGCTCCTTCAAGTTCAAAATTTTAAGGAGTTATTTGAGGGGATTTTTGAAAATGGTCTACCTTCATTTTGAAGTGACGATCGAAAATTAATGACTTTAGAAAATTATTGCAGGTTGATAGTACATGCTCGTATGGATCACTTGAAATTTGAAGGTTTGGTCAAAGGATTAACTTGAAAGACAATAATTGATAAATTGACTGATGATTTTGAGATATTTGATCAATTTCTAATGATTAAGAAGGATCTGCTAGCTGTATGTTACAAAGCATGCATAAAATTGGAGGTGATGGTGAAAGAAATGATGGATTATGAAATCCCAAATCAAGAGCAATGGAAAATTGTCGAAACATTTGGGAAAACAAAATACAGGTTATATCAAGATTGAATATTCAGAAGTCTTAATTTGAAATGAAGTTGTGGTTCCTTTGTTAACTTCCCGAGTGTTACATCAGCCCAAATCAAAGCAACACGATACCAGCTTGGTTGAAAACAAAAAAATGTTCCTGAAGTTTAGAAATTTCTTTGAAATTTCTATTTTTAGTGAAGAATTAGTTAGGGTTTATTCAAAGAACATTTTGTATAGATTTTGATTCTACAAAGTAATCAGGGTTGGATACGAGAGAAAAAAATATAGTGATGCAATATTTTTTGAAGACTTTAATGAAGAGCAGAAGTACAGGTCTATCGGAATCGCAAGCTTCATATGTTGTCACTTTCTTCAGTTAATCAATTTCTCTTTTGTGAATGTATTTCCTGTTACACCATCTTATCACTTTGCCTCATATTTGACTGAACTATGTGATTTAGAATTCATTTTATATGCTCTAATTCACACATTTAAATATTGTCACTGTTCTTTCTTCCAATTAATGTAGAATTCATCCTAGTTAGATGCTCTTTTTTTTCTTTTTTTCTAGAAGAAAAAGAGCCTCTTACTATTCATATTATGAATCAAAGAAACTCTTGTCCATAAAAGATAATGATCATGATAATCATTTCTTACATCTTAAACATACTTGTCTCCCAAATGGACACTATTCCTCATGTTACACAGGTTTTTATCTCATAATAACCCTGTTTGTCATCTTCCATCCACATCAACATTTAACATTACATCTCACAATCAATAAACCAAAAACTATTTATCTATGCAATTTAGCTAATATTCTACCATATTGTACAACTTTTAAAGTAATGTATCAAAATAATATTGTCCAAAAAAGCCTTCCCTGTTTAGTATATATTTATGTCAATTTCATCCAACACCTGTTGTTTGTGAAAAAGACAGATATGAGCCCTTCCTTCCTCCATAATGAGACCACTTTTTGATATCCTATCTTCATGCATGTTATAGATTATGCTTAGATGTTTATAACATATATATTCAAAATTCTTGTGAAAATGCGCAATCCTTTGTTTCCAAGATATCAAATTTGAAACCTGTAATCTGCAACTACCATTGATCCCATTTAAAATAGTTAATGAGTCACCAAAAATGTTTATCCTTTTTTAACCCATATTTTGTTCTATTGTCAACAATCCCCATAATGCAAGGGTTTTTACTCTTGTGTTTCTCCCCATTCCACATCCAAATGACATCTCCATGTGATGTTCCTGATCCATGAACAAAATGCATCCTGTCCCACATCTTTCCATTTGACTAGCTCCATCGAAATAACCCACAGGAAAATGATAATTTATAATTGGGAGGTCAACTATTTTTTTCCTTGTAACAGGCATCTTGTAACCTCTGATCAATTTTAAGATGGTCCCACTTAGATTCTCTTTGTTATTAATGTATTGTTTTCTTTAATATTCTATCATTCCTAAAAATTCTATTTTTCTAGACAAATGATACCTACTTTGTAGCTTTGAAAGATTTATCCTACCACCGGGCTCTTAAATAATTTTTAGAAATGTGTGTGTTGACTCCGTACCCAGTGGATTTTTTTTTTATTCAAACACTTTGTTAAGATGTATGTTGTCACTAAATATTTGGCCATTGTTTTAAAAAGGTGAATCGTTATGAGTGACCATTAGATAATATATATAAAAAAAATTCCCAACTTCCGACTTCCAAGAAGAAGGGTCGACCGACCCTTCATTTATGACAGAAAACAAAAGAATGAATGGTTGACCCTTCCTATATTGTAGGATTAGTAGGAATAGTAAACAACAGAAGGATTGGGCACCCCTTCTTATATCCTCAAAATACCAAGAATATCATGAAGAGAAAGGATTGGTCGCCCCTTCGTTTAGTAGAGAATTGTTAACACCTATATCCAACAATTCACCTATATCTAGAATGGTGAACACAAGAAGGATCAACCGACCCTTCTTGCAGTCTAGAACTATTATTAAAAGAAAAATGGCAAGAAGAAGGGTCGACCACCCCTTCATTTATGAGGGAATTGTAAAAATATTCAACCTACGAAGGTTAGGCTGTTAATTCATGTATATCCAGAATGGTGAACACTAGAAGAATATTGAGCACAAGAAGGGTCGACTGACCTTTCATTTATGAGATAAATGTAAAAATATTTAATATACGAAGGATAGGCAGACAACTTCCGACTTCCGAATTCCAACAAGAAGGGTCAGTCAACCCTTCATTTATGACAGAAAACAGAAGAATGAACGACCGACCCTTCCTGTATTACAGGATTAGTATGAATAGTAAACACCAGAATGTTTTTGAACCCCTTCTTATATCCTCTAAATACCAAGAATATCATGAAGATAAAGGATCGGTCGCCCCTTCATTTAGTAGAGAATTGTGAACACCTATATCCATCAATTCACCTATATCCGGAATGGTGAACACAAGAAGGATCGGTCGACCATTTTTGCAGTGTCGAATTGTAAAAATATTCAACCTACGAAATCTAGTCCGTCAATAGTAGGGATCGGTACATCAACTAAGTTATAACATATAAAAAATGTTTGTCTCGACTTCCGTTTTTTGGCAAGAAGGATCGGTCGCCCCTTCGTTTAGTAGAGAATTGTGAACAACTATATCTAACAATTCACTTATATCCATAATGGTGAACACAAGAAGGATCGATCAACCCTTCTTCCATTCTAGAACTATTATGAAAAAGAATATTGGGCAAAAGAATGGTCGGCCACCCCTTCATTTACGAGGGAATTGTAAAAATATTCAATTTACGAAGGATAGGCCGTCAATTCATGTATATCCAGAATGGTGAACACTGGAAGAATATTGAGCACAAGAAGGGTCGGTCAACTCTTCGTTTAAGAGAGAAATGTAAAAATATTTAATCTACGAAGGCTGGTACAACAATTCTGCTATATCCCGTATGGTGAACAGAGGAATGAACGGTTGACCATTCATGTATTGTAGGATTAGTAGAAATAGTAAACACCAGAAGGTTTGGGCACCGCTTCTTATATCCTCCAAATATCAAGAATATCATGGAGAGAAAGGATCGGTTGCCCCTTCGTTTAGTAGATAATTATAAAACTATAGAACCTACCAATAGTCATCTATAAATTCACCTATATCCAAAATGTTGATCACAATAAGGATCGACTGACCCTTCTTGTACTCTAGAAATATTATGAAATTAATACTTAGCACATGAAGGTTTGGTTTCCAATTGAGTTAAAGAAAAATGCGAAATTATTCAACCTTCGAAGACTAGGTCAACAATTCATGTATATACAGAGTGGTGAGCACTCGAAGAATACTGAGTACAAGAAGGGTCAGCCGACCCTTCATTTATTAGGTAAATGTAAAACTATTTATTCTATAAAGGATAGGATGGAAATTCATCTATATCCAGTATGGTGAACACAAGAATGGACGACCAAGCCTTCCTGTATTATGGGATTAGTATGAATAGTAAACACAAGAAGGATCAACCACCCCTTATTCTATCCTCCAAATATCAAGAATATCATGGAGCAAAAGCAATGGGCATCCAACAATTTATCTATATCCAGAATGGTGAAAACAAGAAGGAACTACTGACCCTTCTTGTATTATAGAACTATTATGAAAAGAATACTTAGCACAAGAAGGGTCGGTCACCCCTTCATTTATGAGAGAAATGTAAAACACAACAAGGATCAGGTGCCCCTTCCTATATCCTCCAAATATGAAGAATATTGGGCAGAACAATGGTCGGCCGCCCCTTCATTTATGAGGGAATTGTAAAAATATTCAACATACAAAGGCTATGCCATCAATTCATGTATATCCAGAATGGTGAACACTGGAAGAATACTGAGCACAATAAGAGTCGGTCGACCCTTCATTTAAGAGAGAAATGTAAAAATATTTAATATACGAAGGATGGGACGACAATTTAGCTATATCTCGGATGGTGAATAGAAGAATGAATGGTCGACCATTCCTGTATTGCAGGATTAGTAGAAATAGTAAACACCAGAAGGTTCGGGAACCACTTCTTATATCCTCCAAATATCAAGAATATCATGGAGAGAAAGGATCGACCGCCCCTTCGTTTAGTAGATATAATTGTAAAAATATAGAACCTACGAATAGTCATATAGAAATTCACCTATATCCAGAATGATGAACACAAGAAGGATCGATTGACCCTTCTTGTACTCTAGAAATATTATGAAAATAATACTTAGCACATGAAGGTTCGGTTTCCAATTGAGTTATAAGAAAAATGTAAAATTATTCAACCTTCAAATACTAGACCAACAATTCATGTATATATAGAGTGGTGAAAACTCAAAGAATACTAAGCACAAGAAGGGTCGGCCGACCCTTCATTTATTAGATAAATGTAAAACTATTTATTCTACGAAGGATAGGACAACAATTCATCTATATCCAGTATGGTGAACACAAGAATGGACGACCAAGCCTTCCTGTATTTTCAGATTAGTATGAATGGTAAACACAAGAATGATTGGGCACCCCTTCTTCTATCCTCCAAATATCAAGAATATCATTTAGCGAAAGGAATGGGTGTCCAGTAATTCATCTATATCCAGAATGGTGAAAACAAGAAGGAACGACTAACCCTTCTTGTATTATAGAACTATTACGAAAAGAATACTTATCACAAGAAGGGTCGGTCACCCCTTCATTTATGAGATAAATGTAAAACACAACAAGGATCGGGAACCCCTTTCTATATCCTCCAAATATGTAGAATATCATGGATTTAAGGGATCAGTCGCCCCTTCATTTATTAGAGAATTGTAAAACTATTGAAGCTCTGAATGGTCGTCCAACAATTCACCTATATCCAGAATGGTGAACCCAAGAAGGATCAAACGACCCTTTCTGTATTATAGAACTATTAGCAAAAGAAATCCCAAGAAGGAACAGACGCCCCTTCTTATATTCTCCAAATATCAAGAATATCATGGAGATATTATACCTAGATAACTTTGACATAAGTAGCTTTCATAAAGGAACAAATCCTCCTTCTTGCATCAATCCATTTTCTACAAACCACAATAAAGATCAATTTAAATGGTAAGTAGTAGAACTTGATTGAAATGTGACTTCCCGTAATATTATCGATCTGTTTATTTATAGCACAAATACCAACTTAAAATGGCATTTAATAAGAAATAATGATATCTCCTTCTATGATCGATTCTATCTCAAATGACTATATAAAATGTGCATTCGATCTCTCATGGATAATGCTAGCAGATTTGTTCTTAATCAATTAATTGATTTTGGAAATGAGCAGTCGTTCCTTCTCCATCCATCATTCGCCTCAACATTGTTGATGTATATGTAACTTCAGAATGTATTTCACATATGTTTATTGTATCCCTACAGAGAGGTTATTATTCCTCTGTACGAAAGTGTCATCATTTGTATTTACAAGTGTCGCAAGTGTCGTAACTTATATATGATGGGTTATTAGACCACCAAGTGTGGGGTCGGCCCTAAGTTGAGTTACCATGGGTTATTAGGCTCTCATAGAGAATTCGACCCCGTTAGGTTATTAGGAAAGTCAATTCAAGTATAAATAGAGTATGGGAGGCACTCTATTTGATCATTCACTTATTCATCTATCTCTCTCATTGATTGATGTGCACTAGTGGAGGAGGAGAAGGTGCTTGGAGTCTATCTCTTATGCTTGGGTTTTGTATCATTGCTCTATCTATCTCTGAGGAATTTATTGGAGTTTTTCACCTTCTTGGTTTTCCCCAAGGAAACTCTGTGTCTATTTTCTCTTGTGATTGATATACTATGCTTGTTATTCTCTCAGATAAGATCCTAGATCATATTGAATTAATGCTCAAAATCTAACATGGTATCAGAGCAAACCTGAGAAGAAGACATTGTGCAGTTGTGGAAGCTAGGGATTCTTTTTTTTTGGGGGGTTTCTCTCCACATATATTCAAAGGCAGAATGCTAGATTGACTCTTCTTCCAAGGGCACATCTTTCTGTCGAAACAGATTTCAATTCTGAGCACTTTCAGTTTTTGACCTAAAAATCAGGGTTTCTGCAAAAATTGGAATTTCTGAAATCTGAGACCATAGCTAGAAGCGCCTTGGAAAAATCGAAGTTTAGAGCTTTGGATTGAACTTTTTGGTTGGGTGAAGCTCCGGGAAACTCAAACCCTAATTTAGGGTCCTGCCTAGTGAATCCGGAAGTTTCAAAAGCAATTTTGAGGGGTGAAACTTTGCAATTTTCAAATTCTGAGTATACCAGCTTGATCAGCTCATCAAGGCGCATATTTCTATCATTTTAGAAGTTTGAAATTCAAAGTTTTAATTTTTAGGGTTTCTCTGACAAACCCTAATCCAACACCATATCCAGTTTTCAGCAAAACAAGTGGTAACACCTAAATCTTTTCTATTTCCATTTGAAGTACTCTTTAAAGATGTCTCATCACACCAAGCTTTAGGATAAGCTTGAAGGGGTTGATAACTTCCGAGCATGGAAGTATAGGATTGGGTTAATCCTGGAAGAGAATGAGTTGGACACTTACATAAGTGAAGAGATCCCTTTCCCAAAGGGAGAAGAGGCTAAGGACTTACACAAGAGGAACTTGGACAAGGCTGAAAGGATCATTGCTAATTCTATCAAAGACCATCTCATACCACATGTGTCATCTCTGAAGACACCCAAGGAGATGTTTGATTCCTTGACCAAACTATTTGAAGGGAAGAACATAAATCGGAAGATGACCTTGAGAAATCAATTGAAGAATATCAAGATCCAGAATGCGGAGACCATGCAGTCTTATTTCTCAAGGGTCTCCCAGATAATAGAACAACTCGAAGCTGTGGGAGAAGATATAGAGAATGGTGAAGTGGTAATGACCACTCTTAATGGCCTTCCTAGGTCATGGGATTCCTTTATCCAAGGTATTTGTGATAGGAGGAAACTTATCACATTCAGTAGGTTGTGGGAAGAATGTTCACAAGAAGAAGATCGAATTGTACCTCGAGAAGAGAAGATGGGGAATGAAGACCAAGATCTCACAGCACACTCCAAGAAATATGATGATAAGAAAGGGCATCACCACAATAAGAAAGAAATCCACCACCATCAAAATCAAAGGGGCAACTTCAGATCTCAAAGAAACATTTCAAATGCCTGATGCTTTACATGTGGTGAGAAGGGACACTACTCCAGGGATTGTCCCAGGAAGAATAAAGATGGTTCTCATAAGAAGAAGAAGAACATCAAAATAAAAAATCATTCTCACACTGCAGAGGATGATGAACATCCCAGGAAGAGGGCTAGGGAAGAAAGTGAAGATTCTTCAAGTGATGAAGAGTATGTTTTGATTTCTGCCCTCACTGGTACTATTGCTCATGGAAGCAATGATTGGCTTATAGATAGTGGGGCTTCCAAACATATGACAAAATTCAAGGAATCCTTTATGGATCTATCTGAACATGAATCACCCCATAAGGTGAGACTTGGGGATGACTACCAGTATCCCATAAAGGAAGTGGTGAATCCTCTTATAAGCTAGACTCTGGAAAGTCTATGAATATGAAAGATGTACTATATGTTCCAGGTCTCAAGAAGAATCTTCTCTCCATATCTGCTTTGGATGCAAAAGGAACAAGGGTTGCATTTATAGATGGCCAAGTTCTTATGTGGCCAAGAGGTAATACCATTGATGATGCAGTATTGATTGGAGAGCAAGAGGGAGGACTATACAAATTGAAGGGACAACCAGAAGAAGCCTTGGTTCATGACTCAGTAGAACCAAGTTAACTTTGGCATAGAAGGCTTGCACATGTGCACTATAGGGCACTACCTATTGCAAGCAAAGCAGTTGAAGGTCTTCCTGAAATTCAATCAAAGCATGAAGGTATTTGCAAAGGATGTGCAAAGGGGAAGAACACAAAGAAGACATTTCCAAGTAGTGAAAGCAAGGCAAAAAGATTCTTGGAAATCATCCACTCCAATGTATGCGGTCCGATGTCATCTAGTTCTCTAAGTGGGTATGTATACTATGTTTCCTTCATTGATGATTTCTCTGGGAAGACTTGGGTTTACTTCTTGAAGAACAAAGATGAACTGTTTGACAAGTTTAAGGAATTCAAAGCCTTGATAGAAAATCAAACTGATATGAAGATCAAGATCTTCAGATCCAACAATGGCAGAGAATTTACCTCAAAAGACTTCAAGAAGCTATGCAGATAGGGCAATGCTTCATGATCAAGATCTACCTATGCACCTTTGGGCAGAAGCAACAAGGAAAACTGTATATGTGCAGAACATAACACCTCATAAGATACTTGACAAAAAAACACCAGAAGAAGTGTTCACCGGAAAGAAGCCAGAAGTTAGTCATCTCATAATATTTGGCTATCTAATGTAGACACACATTCCAAAGGAAAAGAGGACAAAGCTAGATCCTTCAGGAAATAAGGGCATATTCATGGGTTACAGTGAAAGCTCGAAGGCTTACAAAATCTCCTTCCCAGGATTCAAGAAGATTGACATCAACAGGGATGTAACATTTGATGAAGGATCAACATACATCAAATTGAGGAAGACATCTGTTGAAGACAATGAAGAACCCAGAATATCCAGAACACAAGACACCACTATGAATGAAGCAGTTCCTGAAGAAGATCGTGAGATGAAAGATCCACAAGAACCTGTAGATCCACCCCGTGAGAAGAACTCTCACAAGAGGAAACCAGCATGGGCTAAAGAGCTCATCCAATATGTAGAAAGGTATGTCATTCCAGAAGAGGAACACAGAGAAAGGAAAAGGACAAGATCACACACTAGCTATGTTGCCTTACTCTGTGATATCATGAACAAAGAACCTTCCAGTTATGAAGAAGCAGCGGAAAAGAAAGAATGGAAGGATACCATGGTCGAGGAATGTTGATGTATCTGTAACTTCGGAATGTATTTCATATTTGTATATTGTATCCCTACAGAGAGGTTATTATTCCTCTGTACAGAAGTATCGTCATTTGTATTTACAAGTGTCGCAAGTGTCGTAACTTATACTTGATGGGTTATTAGACCACCTTGATGGGGTCGGCCCTGTATGAGTCTTGTGGGTTAAAGGGTTATTAGACCACCCTAGTGGGGTCATCCCAGTTAGTATTATGTTAAGTGGTTAAGTTGGGGCTGACCTAGTTAGAGTTAAAAGGCAAGTCAAGTTGTGTATAAATAGAGTGAGGGTGTCACTCTATTTGATCATTCACTTTCTCATTCATTCTCTCATTGGAGAGTGGCGCACAAGTTGAGGAGGAGAATCTGCTAGGAGAATATCTCTTATGCTTGGGTTTTGTATCATTGCTCTATCTATCTCTAAGGAAGTTATTGGGGTTTTTCATTTATTTGGTTTTTCCCAAGGAAACTCTGTTTCTATTGTCTCTTGTGATTGATATGTTGTACATGTTATTCTCTCAGACAATATCCTAGATCATATTGAATTAATGCTCAAAATATAACAAGGAATACTAGTCAATCATGAAGAATGATGTTTAGGATGTGGTCCCAAAACCAGATGGGAAGTTTGTTGTGACTTCCAAGTGGATGTATAAGATCAAGCATGTTGCAGATGGTAGCATAGAGAAGTACAAAGCAAGGTATGTAGCTCGTGGCTTCTCCCAGAAAGAAGGGATTGATTATGAAGAAACTTTTGCACCTGTAGCCAGATACAATTCCGTTAGATCAGTACTTGCTATGGCTACAGTGATTAAATAGAAGGTACACCAGATGGATGCAAGACAACTTTCTTGAATGGTGTAGTTGAAGAGGAAGTGTATGTGGAGAAACCACTCAGGTTTGAGACACATGACAGAGGGACTCATTGGTGCAAAATCAAGAAAGCCTTGCATGGTTTAAAACAGGCACCCAGGACCTGGTACTGCAGGATGGATAGCTTCCTATCAAATTTGGGATTTACTAAGAGTAAGGAGGACTCCAACCTTTACTACAAGGTTGAGGAAGGAAATCTAGTGATACTACTATTGTATGTGGATGAAATGTTTGTGATGCGTGAGGATATATTGATTGCCGACACGAAGAGGAAGCTTGCTGCCGAGTTCGAAATGAAGTACTTGGGTATGATGCACTACTTTCTAGGCATGGAGGTGTGGCAGAGTGTAGATGGGATCTTCCTTGGACAAGGGAAGTATGCAGTAGAGATCTAGAAGAGGTTCAGGATGATGGACTACAAGGCCATGGCCACAACTATGGAATCGAACCTGAAGCTTCTATGTGATACTTCATCTGATTCGATTGATGTCATGGTGTATCGTTAGATGATTAGGTCCTTGATGTACCTGACGAACACGAGACCAAGTATTTGCTTTGTTGTGAACACATTGAGCCAGTTCCTGACAAATCCGAGAAGTGTTCACCTGGTTGTTGTAAAGTATATTCTAAGGTACCTGAAAGGTACGGTTGATTATGGGCTCACGTATGATGCGAATCAAAAGTTTAACCTGCCAGCTTATGTTGATTTAGATTGGGCAGGCAATGTTGCTGATAGGAAGAGCACTTCTGGGTGCTGCTTCAGTATGGGATCAAGTGTGATCTCTTGGTTTAG
This sequence comes from Larix kaempferi, assembly GCA_027924585.1. Taxonomy (NCBI): domain Eukaryota; kingdom Viridiplantae; phylum Streptophyta; class Pinopsida; order Pinales; family Pinaceae; genus Larix; species Larix kaempferi. Next base: position 10,660,164 of record BSBM01000151.1, on the reverse strand, counting down.
CAGGAAGCAGTCCTGTGTGGCACTGAGTACAACCGAAGCAGAGTATGTTGCAGCTTGTTCGGCCAGTTGTGAGGCAATATGGCTTAGGAAGCTACTGTCTGAGTTATTTGATCTCTCGTTGGGTGCTAATGGTATCTTTTGTGACAACTAGAGTTGTGTGAAGCTATGTGAGAACCCTGTGTTCCATGACAGGTCGAAGCACATCGAGATAAAATATCACTATATCAAGGATATGGTGCAGAGAGGAGTAGTGAAGCTCCTGTATGTCGTGGCAGACGAGCAAATAGCCGATTTGTTGACCAAGCCGCTGGCCAGAGTGAACTTTGAATACTTTAGAGAGAGACTTGGTGTACTTCAGATCGAGATTCCTTTCAAGGGGAAGTGATGAGTCTAGAGACACAGATGCACATGAGCCATTCTCACATGGTGATAGATGTGTTCTCCCATGGTGAGATGTAAGGGTGGGAGCCTTTCTCACATGGTGATAGATGTGTTCTCCCATGGTGAGATGTAAGGGCTGGAGCCATTCTCACATAGTGATAGATGTGTTCTCCTATGGTGAGATGTAAGGGCTGGATCCATTTTCACATAGTGATAGATGTGTTCTCCTATGGTGAAATGTAAGGGCTAATCCATTTTTAGACATTGATAGATGTGTTCTCCTATACTGAAATATAGGGGCTGGGCCATTCTCACATGGTGATAGATGTGTTCTCCCATGGTGAAATGTAAGGGCTGGATGTGCCTTTACGACATGGTGATAGATGTGTTCTCCCATGGTCGTGATGTAACTGCTGTGCCTTTTCGACATGGTGATAGATGTGTTATCCCATGGTCGTGATGTAAGTGTTGGTGCCTTCCCCGAATGGTGATAGATGTGTTCTCCCATGTCGGTGGTGTAAGTGTTGTGTGATGTGCATCTGGGTTGTGCTTCGTAGACTATGAGGTAATATAAAGACGATGAGGTGACAGTATGGTACACAGGTTTTGCAGAGGCATATAATCTGTCCTAAGATGCTCTTGCAGGTTTTGCATAGTCAGTGTAATCAATCCTAGGAGATATTTCAGGTTTTGCAGAGGCAGTGTAATCAGTCCTGAGGTGTACTTACTTGATGGCTTGCTCGAGGAGATGATGAAGACCTACATGGAGGCTAGGCCTACAACAAGCATGAAAAAGGGCTGGCTCTATAGAAATTCCTATGATGAGTAGATTGGATATTGATTGAGATAACAGCAGTGACGATGACGATGATCTAATGATCCAGAGAAGAAGACTTGTGCTACAAGACCTGTCTCGAGAAATACCTTCCTATTTAAGAGGGAGTGTTTATGTATATGTAACTTCAGAATGTATTTCACATATGTATATTGTATACCTACAGAGAGGTTATTATTCCTATGTACGGAAGTGTCGTCATTTGTATTTACAAGTGTCGCAAGTGTCGTAACTTATATATGATGGATTATTATACCACCAAGTGTGCGGTCAGCCCTAAGTTGACTTACCATGGGTTATTAGGATCTCATAGAGAAGTCATCCTTGTTAGGTTATTAGGAAAGTCAATTCAAGTATAAATAGAGTGCGGGAGGCACTCTATTTGATCATTCACTTATTCATCTATCTCTCTCATTGAGTGATGTGCACTAGTGGAGGAGGAGAAGCTACTAGGAGTCTATCTCTTATTCTTAGGTTTTGTATCATTTCTCTATCTATCTCTAAAGAGGTTATTGGGGTTTTTCACCTTCTTGGTTTTCCCCAAGGAAACTATGTGTCTATTGTCTCTTGTGATTGATATACTGTGCTTGTTATTCTCTCAAATAAGATCCTAGATCATATTGAATTAATGCTCAAAATCTAACAAACATTTGCAAGTATACATCTAATATTAAAACACTAATTGATAATTATAAACATTTTATGCATTCTTATACTAAATACATAATATTTATTGTTTTGCAGATAAAACATGTATGCATTGTTGATCCTTAGTCAATACTGGGAAATCTCGTTCCTTGATTTGTTAAAAGATCACAACCTTGGTTTATTCAAGCATGGATGGTATGTTGAGATGGATGAACCAGATAATTTGTAGCCATATTTATATTTAGTATGCTTGGATGAGGAAGGATCTCCAACTCATTATGGAATATTGACATCTGTAGATTCCATTTCTGACGATTTATTATGTGTTCAAGTTGAAGTGGTCGAGAAAGACCGGTGTTTCCTTCTACAGGCTGATCTTTATATGGTTTGTAATGTTTGACTAGATCTAATGAAAAGTGGTGCCGATTCAAATCTAGTTTTCTGTGCGAAGCAAGGGTGGGTTTTTCCCTCGTATGATGTTTGTAATCGGTCCGGAATTAATACCACGTCATCTTTGAAGAAAGGAACTTTTTTGGTATGGAAGAAAAGAATCCTGGCTGCAAAAACCTTTTCTGTATTGCATCACATGAATATTGAAAAGAAGTTGACAAATGTAGACCATGAAAAAAATATTTTCTACCTTAGAAGAACATTTCTCAATCATATTGAAAAAGATGCGACCAAATCTTCCTTCAAAGCACTCAAATCAAGTCCTTCTATGCCGATGATGGGGAAAGAGACTAAGAGTCTTGAAAGTTCAAAAGAAGTTAAACAACGACATATCAAATACTTTTTGTTCAATGAGAATTTTTTTTCTATTGATGTGACAAGATGCGTTGTTGTGCCTCCGCGTTTGCAATATCAAAAAGTTGATGAGGAGGTCATGGCAAAGATGGTTTTATCTCTTGTCTCAAATTTGTTATAGAGTAATTTTTCACCTTGTGAGCATCAGAACTCTTTGGCCTGCAGGATCCATTTCACTGACTCAGATCCACTTTATATCCTTCAGACACTATTTTTCCGTAATTTGTTCCCTTGTACGCTAGCTGCATCATTACAGTGGGAGTACCCACGAGTTGCATCACTATAGCCCGCGGGTAGCATGTAAAATGGTAAAAATCACTAGTTTATTACTTTTTACTCCCAAAAAGCGGTCATAGGGTGACCTTTGGCCCTCCATTTGCCCCGAAATGTCTCGATGTGTCCTTTCACTTACCTCTAGGAGGACTATATATTGAGCACATATGGCTTATGGACGGGAGGAGAAAGAAGAGCAAGAGAACTGTAGTGGATTTTTTCCCTATCTTGAGACTACACTCATTGATCCTTGTAGTTGTGAACCCCTTATGTTCACCTTCCAAACTCCTATCATAGTTTGAGTTTTCCATTCCATGAAGGATTGAAGTGGTGGAGGCGCAAGTGGATTGACCCAGATCTTGGTTCAGTTGGTTGCTGGCAAGAGGTCATATCACATTGTACTTCTTGTTGTTTATTAATAGAAATACTCATATTCTCGTCCATTAATGTTGTGAATGTTGTTTATACTACATTGGGTTGCATTTACTTATAATATCATGGACCATTGCTATTGATGATGTTAATGTCATTTATATATTATATGTACTTGTTGTGTATTGGTTGTCAAGACTAATTTGCAGACTCAAGTGCATAGATTGAAAGCTACAACGGGGATCTACATCAAACGTTTGGATCAAGGTTGGTTGCATTCTTCATTATCTTAGCATTGTCATTTATATAACATAGTACTAAGAATTGAGTTAATTTCTGGTAGTCGACTGTCTGTCGTGGTCTACCCCAAGCCATAGTGAGTTTTCTCCAATAAAAAATTTTACAATAACATTGAGAGATGTTATTCTATTGCCTTTCGATAAGGAGACCACGTTGGTATATTCCTAGAAATGAAGACGAAATTAATTTTCCTTCGGTAATTTTTTTTATATTGGATGGGAAGCATACTATTTCTGCGAAGAAAAAAATCATTGAAACTGATAAATATAAATCGGTCAACTCAAGGTATCGTCATCGAACAACTCGTCATATACATAAAGATGTTCCTCAAAACATTATCAACAAATTATGCAAACAACAAAATTTATCAAAAAAGAAATTTGCAGACACTCCATTCATTTCTCAATTTGAAAAAGTGACACAAGGTGCCTTATGACCTAAGGTTCTTGCTTAACATTACACACAACACACAACGTTCACATAGACAAGATGTCAACAGGATTCCATGAAATGGATTATACTACTTCTCTGAAATGGTTACAATGCAAACTGCAAGGAAATAAATAACTATTGTTGACCTCATCCTTTTACAATACAAAAGTAATTGTGTGCTCTCTTAGTGTGTCGACCTCATCCTCTCTTGGTTCATTGTGGAACTCTAAGCTATGGCTTGATTTCTCTCTGGTTCAAAATATGTGTCACTGTTCTCTCCAGTCTACTAATTTTCTCCCTGAACTCTGTCAAATACCAAGTGCCAAGTGCCCCGTGATCCAACTGATCCCTCTCCCTGTCCTTCTACTCTACTGTTGTTGTTCCCGATGTCCACTCCAACACCTGAGACATGCATTCTCTTGTTCGCCGATCTCCCTGATCCTGCAGACCTGCAACTATCAGCGCCCCTGCCGCGCTGCACAACCTCAACCACCCGCAATAACTACCAGTAACTTTCTTAGCAACCCCAAACTGTTTCCTAGTACACCGCCTTGACTTTTCGTCCTTCCAACCCTGCTACAATAGTCGGTCACATCACTTGACCATTCCGTCAATTCAAATCTATTCTCCTGCAGTTCTCTAGTCCTCCCCTTCCTCTGCGCTTAGCTCCGCCAAACCTTTCGGAGTTGTAGTTTGACGCATGTCGACCTATCGACGCCTTTTTCCCATCCTGTGGGTCCCTCCTTTTGTCGGTCACATCCTGACCGCTCCTGCTCAACTTATTGACTTCGACGAGTCAATCTGATCCTCTAAACCAGTGGTTGTCGGCACTCCCTCTAGTCGGCCTTCTCCATGTCGACTATCTTCAAATGGTCTTCCCAGGCTCTGATGCTCCTACATCAGACTTCCGAGGTGAAAAAGAACTCGACTACTCCGTCAATTTCCTGAACTCTTCTTCAGAAATCCATGTCACCTCCTGCAACTCATCGTATTTCCATCGCACTAAGTATTCCTTCTTTCATGAACTGCACGTACGCCCGACTTCGTGTTCCTCTATTATTTCTGCGATTTCTTCTTTCTGTTGATCTAGAATCTTCTCTGTCCAGTCCATCTTCGACACTTCCGTGCTTCCACTGCTTGAACCTTCTTCGAACATGTACAGATCTAAGACATTGAACGTTGGTGAAATGCTCAAGCCATTCGGCAACACCAACACATAAGCGTTGTCCGAAATCTTCTTCAGAATCTTACATGGTCCAATCCTCTTCACCTTCAGCTTGTTATACGTTCCTATCGGAAATATTTCCTTCTGCCAATGTGCATAGACCAAGTCTCCTTCGCTGAACAACGGTAGTCTCTTCTTCCTATCGGCTCTCAACTTGTATGCCGCGTTACTCTTTTCTATGCGCTTCCGAACATCTTCATGCACTTCTTTCATATGCTCTGCGAAAGATTCTGTATCCACACTTTTCCTGATTTCTGTCAGTAACTCGACCAAATACACCAGTCCATGTGGGCATCTTCCTTGAACAATCTGGAATGGGCTCAAACCTGTCGACCGATTCATAGAATTGTTGTATGAAAACTCTGCTTGCGCCAACACATTCTCCCACTTCTTGGGTTTGTCGGCCGTCAAACATCTCAAAAGGTTTCCCAAACTTTTTTTTACCACCTCAGTCTGCCCGTCTATCTACGGATGATATGCAGAGCTAAACTACAACCTCGTGTCTAGTTTCTTCCATAGGGTTCTCCATAAATGTCCCATAAACTTGGTATCTCTGTCTGACGTGATACTCTTCAGCAACCCATGCAATCTGACTACTTCCTTGAAGAATAGTACAAAAATGATTGTGGCGTCACTTTCTTCTTACACGTAATAAAGTGTGCCATTTTTAAAAATTTGTCGACTACAATAAGGATTGAGTCGCTTCCTTGCTGCATCTTCAACAATTCTAGAAATAAATCCATGCTCAAGTGCTCCCATGGGGTATTTGGTACAGGTAACAGTGTATACAACCACGTGTTCTGACTTCTCCCCTTTTCCAACTAGAAAACTCTACATTGTCGAACCCACTTTCCCACATTTGTCGTCATTTCTGGCCAATAGTACTTCTCCTCGACCAATTCTCTAGCCTTGTCGGTGCTAAAATGACCTGCTAATACGTCGCTATGCAACTTTCGGATTAGGTTCTCTCTAACTGATCCTATGAGAATACATAACTGTTGTCCCTTGAACAAGTATCCCGCTTGGATAAAATAATCCAAGTATGGAGTTCTGTCGACATTTCATGGTTCACGAGAAGATTTCCATGCTTTTGCAAAATCCCCGTCGGTCTCAAACTCTATCTTCACCAACTCTATTCTTGTTGCTTGAACTGTCATCGTGTTCAGTAATGAAACTCTTTGACTCAGCATGTCGACAACCTTATTCGACTTGCCCGACCTATGTCGCAACATGAATGTATATCCTTGTAGGAATTCGACCCATTTCATGTACCGCTGGTTCAGCGTCAACTGAGTATTCAGATACCTCAGTGCTTGGTGACCTGTGCACAACAAAAATTCCTTGGGAAACAAATAGTGCCTCCACTTCTTCAATGCTTGGAAAATAACACAAAATTCCTAGTCATAGACCGAATATTTCTGCTTCGAGCCATCCAAATTCTCACTGAAAAATGCAATTGGTCGGCCCTCCTGGCTCAACAATCCAATTTCCATTCCACTCACGTCACAATTGACCTGGAAAACATTGTCAAAATATGGGAGTTCTAGCACTGGGATCTCAGTGACCTTTTCCTTCAACTTGTCAAAAGCTTACTGGGAAGTATCCGTCCACTTGAACTCTCCCTTCTTCATGCACTCTGTCAAAGGTGCACAAATCCGACTGAATCCCCAAATGAACTTCATGTAGAAACTGGAAAGTCCATGGAAACTCCTTACTCTCATCGTACTTGTTGGTTTCGGCCAATCCAATATTTTCTTCACCTTTTCTGGGTCCATCACCAACCCTTTACTGGAGGTTATGAATCCCAAGTACACCAATTCCTCTTTCATGAAGAAACACTTTTGCAGGTTTATCATCAGCTTCTCTCCCTGTAACTTCTGCAATACCTGTCGAATGTGCTCCAAGTGTTCTATCTTGGTTCTACTGAAAATCAGAATGTCGTCTAAGTAGACTGCGACAAACTTTCCAAGAATGGTTTCAGTACCTCATTCATCAATCTCATGAATGTACTAGGTGCATTAGTCAATCCGAATGGCATGACTAACCACTCATACATCGCTTCCTTTGTCTTGAATGTTGTCTTCCATTCATCTCCTTCTCTAACTCGAATATGGTGGTAGCCACTTTTCAGGTCTATCTTTGTGAAGTACTTTGCTCCACTCAGGAAATCCATCAAGTCGTCCATTCTTGGCAATGGAAACCGATACTTGATCGTGATCCTGTTGATGGCTCTGGAGTCTATACACATTCTCCATTCTCCACCCTTCTTTGGCGCTAATACTGTTGGTACCGCGCATGGACTCAAACTCTATCTGATCAACCCTTTGTCCAACAACTCCTGGACCTGTCAGTTGAGTTCCTGACCTTCTGTCGGACTCATCCTATGTGGTGCTTTATTTGGAAGACTTGACCCTAGAATTAAGTCGATCTGATGGGATATGCTCCTTGTCGGAGACAATCCCGTCGGTGTCTCATCGATCACTATGCTTCAAAAATATTTGAGCATCTTTCCTACTTCAAATGGAATTTTATACTCCATTGTTGTCCTCTCGACACATGGTCCTTTCGGAATGATAGCATAACACCCTGACTGATTTTCCTCCTCCATAAGGAATTCTTTCACTGAACACATCAACACTCGTTTCTCCCAAAAGTTGCTCTCGACGTGCTTACAACTGGCCTTCTCTTCCGGCTTTGGCTTAAGAGTTCTTTTCATGCCATTTTTTCACACTGTGACTGTGTTGGCTCGACCATCATAGATCATTTTCCGATCATATTGCCATGGTCTCCCTAACAACAGATGGCATGCATCCATTGGCATTACGTTGCACAATACACTGTCTTCAAATCCTTCAACTCTGAAGTTGATTAGGAACTGTTTGGTCACCTTCACATGATGTCCCTTCTGTAGCCATGAGATCTTGTATGTGTGTGGGTTTTCCTGACACTTCAACTTTCCTTTGTCGATCACCTCTGTCGACACCAAATTCTCAGTGCTTCCACCATCAACTATGGTTTTGCAATGCCATTCACCAATTTGCACCTTCGTTCGAAAGATCGCCCTTCGGTGTGCCGGCTCTTTCTCATCGTGTCTGTCGTCCAAAACCAGTGTTTTGCTGGATGTCATGGCCCAAATTTTCTTCTTACCATCCTCACTATTGTCGGATGCTGATTCTTCCCTCTCTTCGACTTGCTCATTCCTTCGATGTCTGGGTTTCAACTCCTCCTCAGCATGTAGGTTCTCTGGGCACTCATATGCCTTGTGTCCTGCTCCACAACACTTGTAACAGATTATGGCTGGTCTGTTAGCTCCTTTTCTGTCAGATGGACCACTTCAACCATATGCTCCTCGACCACGGGTCTCACGACCATCGCGTCGGTTCTCTTACACGTTCTCCCTTATCCATGCCCTTTCCGTCTTTCGACTTTCTTCGACAGATTCCTTCCTGTAACCACTACTTTGGCCTTTCGCGGAAACAGTCTTAGCACACTGACCAGTCATCTTGCCTCTGGATGCTGCTGATTTCCTCGACAGTTTCTCTTGTTCCTTCAGAGCTAACTGGTAGGCTTCACCCACTGCTCTAAATATGGTCATGCTCAATTAATCTTGAATGGCATATTTCAAGCCGTTCACGTACCTAGCGGAAGCTTCTTCTCCTTCGTCGATTTTCCCCGACCGAATCGACAGTCTATAGAACTCTTCCATGTACTCCTTCATGGTCATCTCTTTTTGTCGAAAGTTCTGCAACTTCCAGAATAAGGAAATCACATAGTCACCCGGCAAGAACTTCCCTTTCAACTTGGTGACCATCCTATGCCAAGACTTGATTTTCTGCTTGCCTTTCTTGACTCTGTCAGCCTGCACATTGTCCAACCACAATGAGGCATGACCCTTCAACCTCAGACATGCAGTCTTAACCCGTTTAGGATCCTCGATCTTCTTTATGTCAAAGTATTTCTCCATCTCTCTGAACCAGTCGATCAAGTCTTCTGGATCCAGACTTCCCGAGTAGGTACGTATGTCTATCTTCATCCAACCTCTCATATTCGTCAGAATATTGATGATTTTTTCTTCTGTTTCATCCCCCTCTCCTTCTTGTGGTTCCACTTCTTCAACTTCCTCATCGTTGTGGTCTAATGCATCAGGAATACAACCACGCCTTTGTCTTTCTTTGATCGATGCGACTTCATTTTCCAAAGTTTGGATTGTTTGGACGCACTCGTCGAACATCTCACGATCAACTGTGACTATTGCGCCACGCGCTCTTCGTCCTCGGACATTAACGCCTCTATGAGCCATTTTCAACCTTGGTTGAAACTCCCACTTGTCCAATCGCAACCGGACTTCAACAAGTCATGCACAACTCTACCCAACCTCCGTTGGATCTGTTCAACGCACTTGCAGGCTCAATATCACCCGACATTATCCTTCAAATCTCAGGATTTTCTCCGCTCTGATACCACTTGACGCAAGGTGTCTTATGACCTAAGTTTCTTGCTTAACATTACAAATAGCACATGACATTCACATAGACAAGATGTAAACAGGATGCCATGAATTGGCTTATGCTACTTCTCTGAAACGGTTACAATTCAAACTGCAAGGAAATAACTAACTATTGTCGACCTTAGGCTTTTACAATACAGAAGTAACTGTGTGCTCTCTCAGTGTGTCGACCTCACCCTCTCCTAGTTCACTGTGGAACTCTGATTTATGGCTCGATCTCTCTCTGGTTCGGAAGATGTGTCACTGTTCTCTCCAGTCTACCAAGCTTCTCCCCGAACTCTGTTAACTACCAAGTGCCAAGTGCCCTGTGATCCAACTGATCCCGCTCCCTGGCCTTCTACTCTACTATTGTTGTTATCGATGTCTACTCCAACACCCGAGACATGCATTCTCTTGTCCACCAATCTCCTTGATCCTGCAGACCTGCAGCTGTCAGCGCCCCTACCGTGCTACACAGCCTCAACCACCCCCAATAACTGTCATTAACTTCCTTAGCAACCGCGAACTGTTTCCAAGTACTCCTTCTAACCCTGCTACAGTATTCGATCACATCACTCGACCATTCCGTCGGTTCAACTCTATTCTCCTGCGGTTCGCCAGTCCTCCCCTTCCTCAGCGCTTAGCTCCGCCAAACCTGTCGGAGTCGTAGTTCGACTCATGTCAACCTATCGACGCCCTTTATTCCAACATGTTGGTCGCTGCTTCTGTCGATCACATCCCGACTGCTCCTGCTTGATTAATTGACTTCGACGAGTCAATCTGTTCCTCCGCACCAGTGGTCTTCGACACTCCCTCTGGTCGTCCTTCTCCATGTCGACTATATTCGACTAGTATACCTAGGCTCCGATGCTCCTGAATCAAAAAGCAAGGGAGAAATGGATATCCTGCGGTAGAAAATCTCGCCCGGGAAAGGGAAACGATTCTAGTGATGATTGGAAGGTATATAATTTTTTTTTCTTATCAATCAAAGTATTTAGATTGATGCATGTGTTATGAAATTAACAAATTAAATATTATTTTTAATTTTATATGTTTGCAGCCTTTCCAAGGTGAATGTATGGATATCTTTGTTGTCCAAACAAAGGACAACCTTAAAGACAAGCTAACTCTTGCTTTGACATCGGATTGACTGTGGAGCAAATGGATGTCTATATTTGAGCTTTACAAAAGTGGTTCCTTTCCATGATCACCTAAGAGCATCAATCAGGTTGATTTTGTTCAAAATAAAATAAAGAATCATGAATTTAATTTTTTTAGACCATTGTGTGATCTTGATGAAGATGAATTGACAGCTGTGGCAGGAAATATAATCAACGGATCAGTTTGGCTAAGCACATCAGTTGACAAAAATGTTTGCACGGAGACTTTATATCAATATTACAAGTGAATCAAGGACGAGAGGTCGTGACCAGGCATTCGACCTTTGAATATTATCACATATTATCAAACTTACGAGGTCATGACCAGGCATTCGACCTTCAAACTTTTCGATCACAAATTATCACTTACGATAATGTCATTGAAATCTATAAAATTTCACCAAATCATCTCCAGCAACTGTACAGTATTTTGTGCTCCGAAAAGAAAGCAAAATCTCTAGGTAAAAAGAGAAAGAAAGAATCTGAAGAGGATAATGGTACTAAATTACCATATGATGCTGAGAAAATATTGAACATATATATCAATAAAGAGGGGATGGATATGTCCATTGATTCCGTCAAAGATAGTTCATAGTTTGCTTGTCAATGTTGTTATCCTGCATCTTTGGTCATCACACTAAGATCCATTGCAGTTTTTGGTGCGGCAATCAGTTGTGAATTTTTTATTGTTGATATGTGTAATTGTGATAGTGCCTGGACATAAGAAGATATGCTTGCATTTTTGTACTACTTAGAATGAAATGAAGCGGTATGTACTTGTATTGTTTTAGCTAACATGGAAAAATATTGTATGATTTCTAAATCTTTCACACATTTTAGCAAGAAATAAAAAAAAGGTAACGTGGAATCCTACCAAGGGATTTTATAGAGATTTCTCTAAGGACTTATTTATAGGATTCTCTATTATACACACGGGGGCTTCACTCAATAAACCGCTATCATAGAACGTTCGTTCGTGGCATATGAAACAATACCCCTAATTTCACTAAATATTGGAAAATACCTTCCAATATGCCTTCCCAATTTAAAAAAAAAACATATTTTCACTAGATATTGTATGTATCAATTTTTTCATTAACATTTTTTATACCCCTTTATATTTCTACCTAGTATATTGATATGTTACCCCTCTTATGACCCCACATGCATTCTACAATGCACCTTGCTTCTTTCGATGTATATTGTGGATGGACATTACTTCACCCACAATGCAATTAATCAACCACATATCATTATGATTTGAAACATCTAATGGTCTAATGAAGAGATAGGAGATCACTTCTTGTATGTCACTAGAGCCAATGCACATAGTACAACATTTAGATTTCATGTTGCAGTTCCCCAATCACTAACTAAGCCTGTTGTGGGCTAGGTATCCAATCCCCCAAGGCCTATAACAAGCTCTAGGAGGATGACTAAAACTCCCAAGGCCTGTAATAGGAACGAGTGGTTGGGAATTCAAGCCCCCAAGGCCTATCGAGGGCCTGTAACAGGCCCTGGAGGCTTAGAGCATCCCAAGGCTATTGGTAACAACTGCCTGTGTGCTATTGGTAACAATTCGTTGTCAATGACTGCTATCTCTCGACTATGACCGAATGGCAACCCACTTCACCACAAAACCTCTAACCTCAAGCATGCCTTAAGACGCGATTTCCCTGCGTACTAGTAAGACTAAACCTTGCCTCAACCTGACTTATGATCCAGTCGTGATCCCGCCATCTCCATTTGGCGGATATTTGTCAACCCATCCATATAAAAAAGACCCTAAAATATTTTTGTATTGTTACATTAAATAAAAAAACCCTTTGCCCCTTAATATATAATCAATATAATTTTTAGGTTTTCATGAATATTTAATACCGCAATATGAATGAACGTGATATTATATTTCCTTCTTGTTGGCGGATATTTCTACCCTATAGTCAGGAAACTAAACTATCAACTTGGTTGGGGTGACAGGTAAGTGTATTTATGTCATTTACAGAAGTGTTTGCAAAAGAAATAGATTACAGATTTAGAGAACATACCTTTCACTGGAGTCTGATCCTAGCCTTGACCCAGCCTTGTGTCCAGCTCTCAAATCTTCTTTCTTTCAGCAAACCTGAAACAACAATACCTTCCTCAAACACTTTGGGCAACATATAAATCATAAAATAAACAAAAATTATGTTTAATATCCAGTATTGACCAAAATGAATCCAACTCAAAATGCCATTTAATAACACCTTCAGATTGGAACAAGGAAACACTTCAACCTTTATTTGTCAAAATAGTATGCAGTACAAATATACCTGATAATGAAGCAGGCTCCTGCAACTAGATCCTGGGCTCTGGCTCTGCTCTGGTTTGGATGTCTTCTGCAACAGTTTCTCCATTAACTCATCCTCTCATTCTTTAGTAAGCATTTGCATTCATAATTTCTTCTAACCTTGCTCCCTTAGCCTTCTAGGAATTTATAGGTTTAAGGAAGCAGTTCCAGTCGATGAGGAGGTTGGGGAAGTTAAGAAACTGTCTTCAACTAATCCTCTTCGATGGATTAATATATTTTTTAATCATTTTTAAAGGTACACGCGACTATTACACAGTGGAGTAGCGTATAGGGCGCTACCCTATTGTTTAAACAATAGCGTTCATTTAGTTTTAAATTGTGAGCGCTACTTTGATGAGACAGAGTAGCGTATATACTGATATGGGCGCTACTATTATGCACTGGAGTCGCGTATGGGCGCTAGTCTATTTAAGTAGAGTAGCGCTCATACCTCAAGATGATATTTTTGTATGTTTTCCAGTATTCTCAGGAAATGGGATGAGTTGTCATGATATCCAAAGTCAACATGCTCCTCTATCCAAGTTGTCCTTTTGTGTGATCAGCAGCTCAGGGTGATCACGGACGGAGAGGTGCAAGTTTGACCTATAACAGATGCCCCCTAATGTGTGAGATCAGAGGGTAACGATGGCCGAAATACATTATAATCCAAAACCAGAGAGAGAGCACAGAACCGCAGAACAAAGTCGCAGGAAACCTGCAACAAAAATCAAGGTCAGCAAGCAATTACATTGTTGACATCTTATAGATGTGTAGAGTGATACAACATGATCTCCGATACATAACAAGGAGATGTATATAAAAGCATGGCCACTTGAAATACAAGCGTGGATCCATGTCAAACTAAGAGATCATAGCCATAACAACACACTGGATCTATGTCTCATGGAGAGCCGTATAGAAGTGAGGCTCAGTCTTGCGCAACTTGGGTGATAACAAAATGGGGTTATGTCATCCAAATCCCAAGGTCTTCATCCCATAACAACCCTAGGTACAAACCCGAGCCATGTGAATAGATGAGCTGATAGTCGAGCATGGAGGGCATCGTCTGATTACCGGTCATTGATGTATACCGTTAACAAACGCGAGGACTTCCACCGATAATGATGATGGAGTCCAAGGTACCAAGTACGATTCGCCAAATGTGAATAGATGGACTTGGAGTCGAACACTCGGGAATCCTGTCGAAGAAGAGACATTGATGTATTCTCATCATTCAACAGCGAGGACAATTGCCACTGGTGACTGCAATCTCCAAGGTACTAACCGAAACTCTAAACTTCAAACCCAGAATAATGATTTGATGTCGATGGGAAGAAGTCCGTTGGAAGGGAGGCCTTAAGGTATCCTCCATCATCCAACTCGAGGAACACTCAACTGGTAAGAGCTGATATGAAATGATATGTAACAAGACTGACACTAGGAAGGCCGACACATGAGGTCAAGGTAAACTGCAGAATGGCCGACACGGGGTATATCCTTGAACATTGAGCACGACACAAAGTGACTTAGGCAGTTTTTGACATAATGGGGTAAATAAGTCTGAAATGTAAGAGACATTAGCAGACCCTCCATATGGTTGGAAGAATAACCAACCGGGGGAGTAAATAACTCGGAGGAAAGGTTCACCTTAAGGCCAAAAACTAAACCCAACTGACAAGATAGACTCAAGTAGGTGCTGTGTTCAAGGATAGGACTTGACTGATACTGCCTTTAATAATGAAGATATGATGTGTTTTCCCGTTCCTTATTCTTTTTAGATAAAAGAATACCCTTCTTGTGGATTTAATGAGTCCAAGAAAGAATGAAAACTCAATAGGTCCAACCATGTAAATAATTTAATGAGCCCATGGGAGGAAGACTCAGTACCTTCTTCAGAATTTAAAGAGTTCGAAGAAGAGATAGAAGATTACTCTATATGTACTGATCTCTGGATTTTAGTATCGAGCCGAGATCTATTCTTGCTCGCCGGTGTTTTCAATTTTAAGGAGTCTGAAAAACTTAAACAATAACTCCATATATCTGCTCGTGGATTTTAGTATCGAGCCCAAGCAGATTAATGCTCGTCGGTGTTTTCTTGTTTATAGAGTCTGAAAAACTTAAACAATCCTCTTTTCACCTATCCGTGGATTTTATATCGAGCCCGGATTGGTCTATGCTCGGCGGTGTTTTCTTGTTTATAGAGTTGAAAAACTTAAACAGTCCTCTACTTACCCTCTCGTGGATTTCACATCGAGCCCGAGTAGGTGAATGCTCGCTTGGTATTTTCATATTTAGAGAGTCTGAAAACCCTAAAGAGAGACTCTAACAGGTCCTTTTTCGTATAGTTAGTCTCCTCCCCCGAAAAAGTATAAAACAATGAAAGGAGAACTCTTCTAGCATACACTGACGTATACCTAGAGTATACCTTTTCCGTAGTTAATACCACTGAGGCCCGGAAAAGGGGTAATTCTATACCTGAGTGGATGAGCCTTCGAGTACTTTAACGAGCTTGAAAAGGACAAGTCTGTTCGGCAATCTTGTTTAGGTTTAAATAGTCCAAACAAGAGCTTAAAATGACTTAAAGGTCAGCTTCTGGGATCATAACTTCATGTCCTGCCAAAAACTAGGTTTTCAACAAAATATTAGTTGATGACGCAAAAATCTTAAAGAATATATGGATTTGAAATGTTTAGCTAACTGACAAGTTTCATCGTTAAGAAATTTGAGGTCAGGAGACGAATTCGACAACATTTGAGTGAAAATTGAACTTGGATCAGTTTTATACCTTATTTTGTGTTTCAATTAATTAATTAGGGTTTTTGAAAATATTTGAAACTATAGAAAATTAAAAATTATGGGTAAAAATTAAAATCCAATTATATATATAATTTCAATATTAACAAATCAATTTTCATTTTGTGTTGTAGGGCAAACATTGGGCACATTTTCACGAATTTCAAATCTCTCTTGTGATCAAACGGAGCATCCAAACGCCAAACTACTTCCATCAAGTAAGTAACAATCAACCCACCTTGCATTTCAATGGTTTGTTTTTAAAATTTTGAGGAAAAATGGCCCGAAACGCAATGCTCATAAAGTTTTATGCGCGGGCGCTACTGTGTGTACATAACAGTAGCGTATGAAGGCGAATGGGCGCTACTTTACTCAAACAGAGTAGCGCCTACACGCTACTGTGTAATACACACAGTAGCGTATACATTTGCAAAGCCAAAATGAAGCGCCGAGACTCAAAATTTTTCGGGTTTTTGTGCAGGATGGTCTTACAATGGAGGGAAAGGGAGCATGAAGACATGGATAGACTAGCTATGCAAGACCCTGCTACCCTTCATGCGCTCCGTAGATGCGGTTTGTTGAAATTTTATCGAACCGTAAACATGCGGGCACTAAACAAGCTGTTTCGGAGATTGATTCAGTATTGGGATGTTGATACTAATACCTTCATCATCCGGGGGCAAACTCTTGAGCTTACCGTTGAGGATATATATTTTATTACCGGTCTCTCAAGAAGAGGAGACATAATCAATCTAAAAGGGACATCTCGCTTGGGTGCGCGGTCCGTGCAAGAATATGTGAACACCTACTGTGTTGCTGGAGCAGAAAAATCGGGAAGCCAAGTCCTGATTTCAACTATTGATGGTCTCCCGCTGAAAGTAATAGTGAGTACAATCAACCGGGTATCCGGTAGCGCATCACAACACTTGGCTTCTAGGAACTCGATGCATGTTGGTGTACAGTGTTTGCATGGGCATGTTTATGATTGGAGTACTAGCTTGTTGGCAAACATGAAGTATCAATTGAGAAGTTGCAAATCTGGTACAATGAAGAATTTCGGGTACGGGAGTATCTTGTGTACTTTCTTCGAGAGAGAATGCCTGCTATTAGTTTGGGAATGCCATTACCACAGGTTAACCCCCTTGAGCCCAGACTAGGCCGTTGGGGTGACATTTTTCTCCGCCAAGGTGGTGGGGAGAGTCACTATTGTTACCATACAGATGACTTCTGGGGGTGGTGGGAGAGGCAAGTTCCCGCTTTTGAGCAGTTTCCCTATGCTGGACTAGATTTTCGTCACGACCCAGAGCTGGTACTTCCGCCAGGTGGTGCCTGGGGAGATATTGGTATGTTTACTTTTTGAGAATTTATTTAATTTTTTCAAACTTTTCGAATATTTTATTTTTTATGAAATGAGTTTTGGAGTTCTAATCGAGTGTTCAATGCAGATGTTGGGCCTGTTCGTCCCGAGGGCCATCCTACTATCTATGTGAGGCCAGCTGATATCACCGCAGCAGAAGCTATGCTGGGAACCCTAGAGAGGAAAATGAGTCGGCTGACTCATGAGATTCCTACCAGCCGCATGGACCAGATACCTGTTGACATGCAGGAGGATGTTGTTGGGGTGCCCCCAGCATGGCTTAGATTACTGCGTAGGGTTGCTAGACTAGTGATATGCTACCGTAATGCTGTAGATGATGAGGAGGTTCCTCCTTCTCCATAGGAGAAGAAAAACATTATATGTATATATTTTTGAGGCTGCCATGCCCAACTTTTGTACTTTTATGACTTGACTTATGAAACTCATGACTCGAAACTCATATTTTTTGATACGGTATCAGTTATATATACAGTATCGGTTATTTACATGTGAATGTGTTTTTAAATCTTATGTGTGGAATGTTGTTTACAATGTATGATGCAAATGCCAATCTAACACATAGTTTGCTAACGAATCAGCTAAATTGTTTAAATTTCTTGGAATGTGTTCATATCTGATAGAATGAAAATGTCTTTCCAATAATCTAACTCGTAGAAACTCTCGTAGCAATCCTGGATCTCTGATCCGATAGACACCTGTTAACTGAAATACAATTAGTTGTGAGTCAAGCCTTACCTCCAGGTATGAAATTCCATGACTGAGGGCATCTCGGAGAAGTTCTATAACTGCACTGTATTCAGCCACATTGTTCGTGGTAGGTCCCAGACAAACCCCCCCCGAAGAGACAAGTTGGTCAGCGGGTGAATAAATGACCCAAGCTGCTGCGGCCAACTAACAGGTGTGGCGACTGGCGCCATCAGCAAATCCTAAGAAATGTGCGGTTGACATCTGGTACATGCAACGAGAAGCACACATCAGATCACCTAACGAACATAACAAAACTAACTATACAGAAATATACAGCTATGTTACAAGAAAAAGTACTTCAACCTAGGCGTAGTACTTCTTCAGGTAGAGCCCATTTCTAGGCTCGTCCAACTTATTACCTTCGTAATCCACCAGTTCATAGGCACCTTTCTTCAAAACTTTAGAAATGATATAAGGTCCGAGCCATCTGGATTTGAATTTACCGGGTCCCAAAGGTTCTTTGTCTTGATCCCAAAGTAGGACCAAGTCTCCTTCAATGAAAATTCTGGGTTTAACGGATTTGTCGTATTGTCCTTTGACTCATTTTTTGTGAACCTCGTTTGTTGTAAGCGCATCCCGGCGCTGTTCATCTAGATGTTCTAAGCGTAACAAACGTTCTTCAAGTATTGAAGTATCGGGTAGTAACTGAACTGCTAGTTTTAGCGAAGGAATCTCGCATTCAATCGGTACCACTGCCTCTATCCCATGCACAAGTTGGAAAGGAGAGAAACCAGTAGCAGTCTTAACGTTGGCTCGATAAGCCCAAAGAGCCGGGTATAACATGATGTGCCAGTTATTTCTACTGGCATTAACAGTTCGTTGTAATATAACTTTTAACGTTTTATTCACTGCTTCAACTTGTCCATTCGCCTGAGGATAGTATGAGGACGAATGTTCTTGTCGAAAACCAAGCATTGTATATAACTCAGTCATCATGCTATTTTGGAAATGTCTACCATGGTCAGTCACTATCTCTTTAGGTATACCAAACCGTGCTATGATCTGATTAAATACGAAATAAGCGGCAGTTTCTCCATCTGCCTTAACAGTAGGCATTGCCTCTGCCCACTTAGTAAAGTAGTCAATGGCAACGATGATGTAATGATGTCCTCCAGCTGAAACTGGATTACATGTCATGAAATCAACCCCCCATTTTGTGAAGGGACCTGCTGTAATTATAGGATGAAGAGGAGCTGGGTGTGCCCTCATTTTTTTAGTGAAAAACTGACATGGTCGACAATGTTTCACTGCTTCCACACAATCTTTAAAGATCGTGGGCCAAAAATATCCGGCACGCAGTATCTTCTGAGCTGTTGCCAACCCGGAAAGATGTCCCCCACAAGCTCCACTGTGGGCATCGTTTAACACTGCTTCAGCTTCTTCCCTAGTTAAGCAACGTCGTAAAATGGAATCTACCCCACGCCGATATAAAGTATCAGAGATAATAAGGTAATTTTTCGCATGGGTTTTAAGTTTACGTCGCTCTTCTCGGGAAAAAGTGGTAGGACACCTCAAAGTCTGGAGATATATTAAAATATCTCCGTACCATGGGTCAGAAGAGGCGATGAGAAAGATATGTTCATCAGGAAAAGATGTTTCTTCCTCCACGCGTTCTAGGTCACTTGGAAATTCTGAGATTAATTCCGCGAATACTAGTGATTTTTTCGATTTAGCTGATTGGAAAACCAAATCGAATTCTTGTAGAATTACAATCCATTTATTGTATTTCCCACCAATGATTCGTCGTGTGAGAACATACTGGAAAGGGTTTACTTCTGCTATCACTGTAGTAGTTCGTAAAAGTATATAGTGACGAAGTCTCTGGACCGCATAGACCGCAGCAAGTGCTAACTTCTCAACGTGCGAGTATTTAACCTCAGGGGCTATCAATGCGCGAGAAAGATAGTAGACAACATGTTCTTGGAACATATCGTCTTCCTGAACCAAAACTATACCAATTGTAGTAAGAGACGCCGCCAGGTATAACAAAAAATCTTTTGAGTAATCTGGCGGGCTTAACAAGGGTGCTGAAAGAAGTGCCTTTTTTAATGCTTCAAAGGATGATTGTGCCGCTTCGTCCCACACAAAATAAGAATCTTGTTTGAGTAGCCTCATAAAACCTTTGGTAATTTTGGCGTAGTTTATTATAAATCGCCGTAAGAAATTAGACATGCCTTGCAGACTTTGAAGTTGTCGCAAGGTGCGAGGAGGAGGCAGATTTACAATCGCCTCGACTTTAAGTGGGTCAACCATTATGCCACGATTAGAGACAATGAAACCTAGCAAACGTCCCGATTCGACACAGAATACACATTTATTCGGATTCAAACGAATCTTGTATTTTCTGCATCTTTCAAACACTTGTCTAAGGTGATCCGGATGGTCCCGTCTCTTTCGAGATCGCGCCGGGAGATCGTCCAAGTAAGGTTCTACAATGTGTTTGATGTCGTGAAAAGCAAAATTCATTGCTCGCTGGAAGGTAGCCCCAGCATTTTTCAAACCAAATGGCATTTTCCGATAAGCAAAAGTGCCCCATGGGCAAATGAAAGCTGTTTTATGCTGATCTTCCTGTTTGATCTCTATTTGATTATATCCTGAAAAACCATCCATAAAAGAGAACATTTCATGTCCTGCACACGCATCTATGATTTGATCGATAAATGGTGTGGGATAGTTGTCTTTTGGACAAGCTTTATTCAAATCTCGAAAGTCAGTGCAAACTCTAATAGTGCCTTGCTTTTTATCAACCGGAACGGGGTTTGAAACCCATTCCGTCATATCGATCGGATAAATGAAACCGGCTTTGAGCAACTTTTCCACCTCAGCTTTGATGGCGGCTGCTTTTCTAGGGTTTACGGGACGGAGCTTTTGCCTCACAGGTTTCGCGTTAGGATATGTCGTGATGACGTGTTCCACAATGGTTGGGTCAATACCTGGCATCTCCTCATATGACCAGGCAAAAACGTCGCGGAATTCTTTAAACAATTTGGTATACAGAGCTATCTCTTCTGGAGAGCAGTCTGCACCAATAAAAATATTTTCCACGACCCCGGGCTTGGTGGAAATGTTGACTGGAATTGTTTTTGAAATATTAGCCATGTTCCCTTCAGCATAAACAGCTTTTGAAGTAGAAGGAGAAGATGACATATCAACAAGTCCACCGGGTCTCAAAGGGAATTCTCCTTTCTCAATTCTGTCTAAATCCGGAAGTATGTAGGACCTATGATGCATATGTTCCCAAGGTTGGTCCAGGCCCATCATGACTTCTAAGATGGCTTCATCAGATGGCAAAACCGTATCTAAACAATCGAATGAGTGAGTAGAATTCAGTGACCATGCCGGAGCATAGTCCATATCTGACTCGACTGAGACTGGTGGAGTCATGATATGTTCCATTGTAGCGTGTTGAGTTTCCATATAGGCTACTTCTGCAATGGAGGGAGGCACAAAAGGATCTGACGTGGTAGGAAGGATCCAAGGATCAGTTTTTAAACCGACCGTAAATTTTTCAGTAACGGTACCCACATCAGAACGCATAAACAGAACAGGAGAGGGGATGTCGAAAGTGCCCATTAACGAACCATACAACCCTGCTCCTAAACTCTCCTTAACCGGGGCGGTTTGATCAACCATAGGAATCGTGGTTTCCGTAGAAGTCTGGTGTTTTCCTTGAGTGAAAGAAAGTTGATCGACTGTAACGATCTTACCTTCAAATGGGAACATGACCACTCGAAAAACTGCCGATGCTATAGCTTGCATGGCATAAGTCCAACTCCTGCCCAATAACATGTTGTAATCGAGCGGAGCGTCCAGAACTTCAATCTCAACAGCAACTGTCTTACCGGCCAAAGTGACATTAAATGATGGCAAAACTCCATGTGGACGGAAAGTTCTGCCATCAAATGCAGTAAGCATTGTGTTGGAAGGGACTAACTCAGGAGAACCTAGAGCTTTCCAGCAGGAAATAGACATTACGCAGGTCGACGCTCCCTCATCTACTACAGCTCGTCTTATGGTCATTGGACCATGAACGACTTCAATCTGGAGGGCAACGTGATATGGCAACCGGTATTTGACATCAGTCATATCAAATCGCGCAGACATGTTGGAGGACTCCATACTCCCAATAGCTGCCAGAAGTGCATTTCGTTGCAAAGGACAACTCTACAAGACTTCTAAGGTAGACATGGCACAAGGAGTTTGGGCTAGATCTTCAACCACATTGTAGTTGGAAGCAGCCCGCGTGTTGGGATTGTGCGATGCCCTCTTTAAGACACCTTTCGGAATCTTAGGCATTGGGTCCACAGGTATGTGAAGTGGAGTGGAGGATTCAGCAATCTCCTTATCCTTTCTCTGCGTTTCCGGGGTATAGTTCTTAGCTCTGGTTTGCAAAAGTGCATCTGAGTTGACCATGTTTATGAATGTTTGATCAACCGAAGCGTGTGAGGTGCCCCCAGTTTTGGAGGTGCCAGAAGTGGAGCCTTGCCCTTTGGGAAATGGATCTTTCAAGACGGCAGGCTTCTTCTCTTTCAAAAGCTTCTGGGCTTCTTCTAGTAGAGGGCATTGATGAGTAAGGTGGTTTTGTTTGCAAAGTTTACAAGGGAACCTAACCTTCTTCTCTTCTTTATTACCCTCTTCGGCATTATCTTTTTTGGGCTTTTGTTGGTTCCCCTCTCCTTTCTTGCCCTTCTTTTTGTTATTGGGCTGCCGAGGGCCCTTTTGATTGTTCTGAACCTGATTAACAGATTCAGAAGTAGAAGGAGAGGTTGTGACGGAAGCAATGTCTGCAGTCGAATGTTTGACAGTTAAGGCTTGGACCTGTCTGGTCAGTGCTTCGAAAGCTGCAGAGTTAACCGAACCCACTATGCCGTCAGCATGTGGTCCGGGTTTGGGCCTACTTAGATCAGTGTTTGATCTCGGTGCGTCTGGTATAATCTCATACAGTAAACCAGATTGTGCGTATACAAGGTCTAACTGTTGAGTCCTTAAAATGGCCTCTTCTTCATTGGAGACTCCGGATGTCGCTACTTCCTTAGAAATATAAGGAAGGAGTGATTTCAAGTACCACTCGAGTAGAAACTCTGGAGGGATATTGGCCTTTATGAGCCTCTTCCGTCTTCGCCACTCCTGAATGTGGTCAGATAGGTGAGTGGCTTTGTTTTGTCTAAAAGTAGACAAAAGTTCTGTTCCGGCATCATACCGAACAGGAAGTTGGAAATGGTTCAAAAAGACGGTGGCCAGATCCCCAAAACTAGAGAAAGTAGCCGCAGGCAACTCAATGTACCATTTGGCCGCGGGACCAGTTAAGGTCCTTTGAAACAATCTCAATCTGATGGAATCTTCGTTCAATGAATTTGAAGAACACCACAAGTGAAAGGTAGTGACATGGTCACCAGGATCTTCACCAGCTTTGCCTTCGAATTTGGGAATATCCGAAGGTAATTTGGTGGGAACTGATGGCCATGCTGAGTTATGACACACCGGATCATTAGTCAATTTCGAAAGGTCTGGCAAATTCAAAGTTGCCAGAAAAGGTAGACGAGGCCGATAAGATGGAGCTTGATAAGGGAAAGCACCCATTGTTTGTCCCATGAATTGTTGGTAGGGGTTGCCCCCAGCCATTTGGTGATTAGGGTTGCCCCCGGCCATGTGTTGGTAGGGGTTTCCGCCTCCCAACTGTTGATAGGGGTTACCCCCAGTTAACTGTTGGTAGGGGTTTCCCCCAGGTATTTGTTGGTAGGGGTTGCCCCCTGCCAGTTGTTGTTGTTGTGAGAAAGAATGATTAAAATTTCCCCACCCGTACGAGAGCGGATTAGTGCTTTGTTGGTTCGTCCATTGTGGCTGGGTGTTAGCCCCGCCATATTGCTGGTTGAAAAAGTTGCCCCCTCCTCCTGAAAATAAGGAAAAAGGAACATTATTTGCAGGCATGCTACCCTGATTCAAGTTAGGGCCTACAAAGTTGTTGAAACCAGCCGAAGCTGATGTGGACGGTGCAGTCATGGTACCCATGACTGGCATGTTTGCTGAAACACTTGGTCCTACCACAGGTGTGGAAACCCAAGTACTGGGGATCTGATATAAAGGTTGTGAAGTAGAAGGTGTTGCACAGTTAGCCATACTGCTAGGTCTAACAGTAGGCGTGGGAATAGATGCCATTGTTGTGAAACTAGGCATTCCTAAGGTACTAGTGTTAAAACTAAAAGATGGAGTAGGCACAGACGCAGTTTGTGCCTGACTAGATGTAGCAGTAAAAGAAGGGTTAACTGTGCTGGCATTCATACCTAAGGTGGGAGTTTGGGGACCCCCTGGTTCACCTCCTGTGTTAGTCATCAGATAATCGGGAAACAAAAGATCTGCACTGAAAAGAGGCTGTTGGAAACCAACAGGTAACAGCACCGGAATTCTAGTGTCAGTTAAGGGAGGATTGAAAGGAGTGCTATACTCCGCGGAAGTAAGATCTTCCACCTCAACAGTACTAAAATGTTGTTGTTCTGTGATACCTGGTGATGGTTCCTCAAGAACCTCAGTTTCAAGGTTTTCTGTTATAAGTATTTCTTCAAGCAGTTCTATTTCAGAGGTAATTTCTGAAGAAATACTGGGGTTTACCCTCTGTCTTGTAGCTGGTTGTAAAGGCTCTATTCTAATAGGAGGAAGGTTTTGAATCCTTCTCGATCTACGGAGTTGTTGATTCTCCGTGATTATAGATATCCAATAAACAGCCTAGAACCTAGTGGCCACTAAGACTAGGGGGCAAACAGCACACCAACTAAAAATTCCTAAGTATTCAAACCAATCAAACAAAGGTGCCTCCCGGAGAAGAGTCTGGGATGATGAGGGCCCAGAACAGATCAACGAAGGATGAAGAACAGTTACCCGGGGTCCACAATACAATGACTAAGGGTGCAAGCGCTGGAATCACCCAACCGCCCTCCCAAAGACCTGCAAGGGATTTCCTCCCGCATCTGTCCTAGGTACAGCAGATATACCCTCTGCTGTCACCTGTGTAAGAACCTAAAAGTCTGATACTAAGGATACCAAAACACCGAAAAATCCTGGGGGAACAGTCACCGGTCGAATCAGAAAGCGTGGGCAGGGTAGCTAAGCCCGAAACTCGAAAGAGTCCCCAATACGCTATCCAATCCTGGCGTATGCTCAATCAGAAAGTAGGAGAGGTATTCCCACAAACCGATCTCACATTGACCTACTGCATATGCTCCCAGGCAATTTTTGAGTGTAGTGGATTTGCCTAAATGATAATCTCACTACGATTATTGCGCAATGTGTGATCTTGGGTGGTTTAAGGTGATTTAAACCCAAGACCCTAACCAAGACTAGTTGGTGTAGTGTGCCCTAAAAAAGAAAAGGTTTCTAGTTCATTTTATTAATAAATTTTAAGGGCTTTTATTACGCAAAGGGGATAGTGAGTGTGTGAACGTGGTTATAACAAGAAAACTAAATGCAAATGTATTCAAAATTTCTTACAACAAAACTCTTTTATTTTTTACTTTTTCATCTATCTTTTTCGAAAATGCAAATCTAAGCAAACTTTCCTACTAATTTTTTTTTTGTTTTCTTTTTGAATTAAACAAAATATATTAAGCTATTTTGCATTGACCACGACAAGTCCTATTTAACTCAAAGTACCAAATTTTTTTTGCTTTTTCAATGATCGAAAAAGAACTATATATAAATAAAAAAAAATGGAAAGCCAAATAAACTTCTTATGCAAAAGTGGAAGTATGGCAAATGTTCTTGAGCCTACAGCTATCGAAATCTAACTCGAGAAAGGCTTAATCTACAGGTTTTTTACTCAGGAAAAAACCTATAAACTTGGACACTAAGTGGAAGAAAAACAAGGAGAGAACACCCAAGGACTGACCTAAAGTGCTTAACCCTAACAAGACCACAAAGCCAAGTACGTAGACAAGCAGGCTGTTCTGCTAACACGAAGAAAACTGAGAGGTGGAAACTAGCCTAGAGCTGTTAAAGAAGCACTTGTGACCATCAAAAGACAAAAAAGTCTCGGGAAAAACATGAAACTAGACACAAAGAAGACACCCTAAAAGCTCTACCAAAGACCAAAACCCTAAACAAAGGACATGGACAGTAGAGAACATACAACTTCACCACAAACAACAGACACAGGAGTGTACAGGTTTGTAAATGGGCAAAAGTAGTCAGGGTCTGAAAACAAGTGAAAATGTTCGTCACCGAACACCACTAGGTTTTCCAAATAGGTCAAAAAAGTCTCAAAGAAATCCAAAGGTCAACAAATGGTTTAAAACATGGAAAAACTTTAAGGAGCGGTTCTATGACTTGAATCAATGATTAAAAACCTTATGCAATCATCCCAAGAATCCTACAACAAAGTCAGAAAATCTCCATAGGGCCAAAAGCAAGAAAAATAAAAAATGGCTGCTTCAGAAAAAATACTCTACTGTGCAGTAGAGCAACTCGCGCCCATGCCAAAACGGGCGCTACTGTATATACAGTACAGTAGCGTATGGGCGCTACTGTGTATATGAAATAGTAGCGCTCATCTTTAAAAGGCTAGGAAACTGACCTTGGGGGGTATGGAAATTGATGAAAGCAGGCAAGCCAAGACAAAAGATACCTGAAAAGGTTCTTAGCAAGTCGAAGAAATCAAAATCAACCGAGAAGACAACCAACAACAATGGTTTCCTAAAGCCAAAACACTTAGTTCCCCAGTATGGTCGCCAGTCTGTTGGCGGATATTTCTACCCTATAGTCAGGAAACTAAACTATCAACTTGGTTGGGGTGACAGGTAAGTGTATTTATGTCATTTACAGAAGTGTTTGCAAAAGAAATAGATTACAGATTTAGAGAACATACCTTTCACTGGAGTCTGATCCTAGCCTTGACCCAGCCTTGTGTCCAGCTCTCAAATCTTCTTTCTTTCAGCAAACCTAAAACAACAATACCTTCCTCAAACACTTTGGGCAACATATAAATCATAAAATAAACAAAAATTATGTTTAATATCCAGTATTGACCAAAATGAATCCAACTCAAAATGCCATTTAATAACACCTTCAGATTGGAACAAGGAAACACTTCAACCTTTATTTGTCAAAATAGTATGCAGTACAAATATACCTGATAATGAAGCAGGCTCCTGCAACTAGATCCTGGGCTCTGGCTCTGCTCTGGTTTGGATGTCTTCTGCAACAGTTTCTCCATTAACTCATCCTCTCATTCTTTAGTAAGCATTTGCATTCATAATTTCTTCTAACCTTGCTCCCTTAGCCTTCTAGGAATTTATAGGTTTAAGGAAGCAGTTCCAGTCGATGAGGAGGTTGGGGAAGTTAAGAAACTGTCTTCAACTAATCCTCTTCGATGGATTAATATATTTTTTAATCATTTTTAAAGGTACACGCGACTATTACACAGTGGAGTAGCGTATAGGGCGCTACCCTATTGTTTAAACAATAGCGTTCATTTAGTTTTAAATTGTGAGCGCTACTTTGATGAGACAGAGTAGCGTATATACTGATATGGGCGCTACTATTATGCACTGGAGTCGCGTATGGGCGCTAGTCTATTTAAGTAGAGTAGCGCTCATACCTCAAGATGATATTTTTGTATGTTTTCCAGTATTCTCAGGAAATGGGATGAGTTGTCATGATATCCAAAGTCAACATGCTCCTCTATCCAAGTTGTCCTTTTGTGTGATCAGCAGCTCAGGGTGATCACGGACGGAGAGGTGCAAGTTTGACCTATAACACTTCTAGTGAAGCCCCCGTGATTATACAGTGTTGGAGAATTGGAAGGGATGAGGATAATTTGTCTACTTTTCAAATGGATATGGATTGGAAGGATATGGGCCTACCAATGAGATTTACCTTTGCCCAAGGTTACTAATGATAGTTCGAGAAGCCATGTTTTTGCAAAAGAAATGACACAGGAATTCTGGGATCAAATAGTTTCCAGACTAGTCTCTTCTCGAGGTACAGTTCTTTTGGTGGACGCAGGAGGTAGATTTTTTCGTTCATTGATCAGGTCGACATATAGAATAGTTATTTTTATTGTGGAGATCAACAATGTTCATGGATATTAACCAACAAGTCACATTGGATAATAATGAACCAGGAGAGAGCTTGGATAATAATGAACTAGGCGAGGGGTTGGTGTCAAAATGTGGTATTTCCATCAATGTTACTCACCACTCAAATGTTGGCTAGTCATTGACAGGTAAAAGACAAATATTATTTCCTACTTAAATTGACAAAAAAAAATTATTCTGAAATATATAATGACAAACAATATTTCTGTGCAGCTCCCCATACAAAAATGTTATTGATATTAGAAATGGAAGGTTTTCTATTTCCCAAGAAAGTCACAGAAAATTACTCCAAAAGAGAAAAAAAAGGAAATAAAAAAAATATTGTTGGAGGCAAAAAAGTAAAAAAGGGGGAAAAAGTATTGTTGGTGAATTTGAATTTAAACACAAAGAAACTTCATATGAGTCACGAACATATGCCATACAATTTTTTGGATTATGT
Source organism: Larix kaempferi (assembly GCA_027924585.1). NCBI lineage: Eukaryota > Viridiplantae > Streptophyta > Pinopsida > Pinales > Pinaceae > Larix > Larix kaempferi. The sequence goes on along the minus strand of BSBM01000151.1, from coordinate 10,631,477 downwards.
CTTTCCAAATTCAATGTTGGGATTTGTTCATCTAAATGTGGGGTCAATGATGGGAAGTCATTGTTTACAATTTTTTTAAGGGAAGGTAGTGCAGAAAAAACATATGGGGAACAAATTTTATTTTTATGGTTTTGAGAGAGATGTACCAATGATAAAGAAGGAAATACACAAAAAATATGGAGAGTGTGTGGGAGGAGTTCCCAATGAAATATTCACAAAGTAATACATCAATGATTGTTTTGGAGGGTTATGATGTGAAAGCACATCCATGTGAAAACTGTATTTTGAGTAAGCCCTTTATTGCATCGTCCGCTAGGACAGATAGTGAATTGGTACATCGAATCTGGCATGGTTTTAATAAAATGCATGAATCAATTACATATATCAGAACCTTCAATGACTTCTTCTAATTGAGTGGCAACCATCAAATGTGACCTATCATTGCCTCTTTCAAGAGCGAGACACACTATATGTAACCTATGGAGATTTTAAATCATTTAATGTGTTTTCTGGTTTTTTTGGTGACATTGCTATTTTCGTCTGAATCTAACATATTATTAGTTCAGTGCGATGCTTTTATTAAATCATTTGAATCTGTGAAATTTGCGGTGATTTTTGTATTAATATTTGGAAATAAAAATCTTCATTTACAGTTGCATGTTTGTGATCATTAACATCATGAACGAAGTGTTGTTGTTGTGGTTATATATATAGTCACGATTTTTGTATGAAACCTATATATCACCGCAAAAGAAACTATTGGACCTGGGAGTAGAGGGATTTCTCTTTGGAGTTCGGATGTTATCCAACATTGAATATTTTTCCAAACAACCTCATTTTGTCCATAATTGCTATCGTTATTATGCACAGATGTTCAGCCCCGATATTATCATTGTTTCCATATAAAATTTTGACAGTGCTCTGTTGTTTTCCTCACTCGACAAAATGGAAATTAAAAAATTCCTTGGTATATTTGAATGGTTGAAGAATGAAGAATTTGTATTTATTTGGGATTGAGACCAATGCAAACATTGTACTATTTATAATTACTCAATGTCTACATATTATAATGGTGGTGAAGTACTTCACATATACAAAAATTCATTCAAGGATGTACTTATCCAATATGGAGATATATATAAAAAACGAACATGTTTTTTATAGATGAAGGGAAATATCATTCAACAGATAATAGTAAGGAAAACTGCTTAAAAATGCCAACTAGTTGGACATTTGATGGTTCACAAGAGAGAGAAATAACTATAAAAACAATGTTGTGTTCTCTGTTGAATTATCTCGAGCCTCGTTCAAAAATGGGGCATTGGTTAAAGACATTCAACTTCAAATGACCGTCATGATATTATACATACAACAATTCATTTAGTGATTTGTATATTTTGACAACTTCTACATTTAATTGATGCAAATTGTTTTTCTATATTTATCTTGGACAATTCTCATATTATTTATGAACATCGTATCATGTATCTGGTGATGTGTTTCAAAAATTGCAGAACATGCAAGCAATATACTTAGAAACATTGAAACATAATATTTTATTGACTAGGTTGTGTGTGTTTTTTTTTGTTTGCAGATACTAGAAGATTTGTTACTAGTAAACCATTGATTATTTTCGATTTCAATGGAGTTTTGTTACACGCAGTTCATAAAAAAAATAAAAAAAAATCGGATTTCCATGAACAACGGATATAGAATCAACCACAAAGTATTATTTTATACACCCAAGATTTAGGAAAATTTTTGAAAAATGATTTAGTATATTTGAAGTTGGGGTATGGACATCTGCACAACAAAAAAACTTTGACGTGTTTTTGCCAACATTATTACAAAGAACAGGATTGCAAAGGGAACAATTTAGAGTAATTGTAACATGAGAATATTGTTCTTGCATAGCCAAAGAGGGTTATCAGGGTGATGGAAATCCTTATGTATTTCCAAAGCCTTTAAACAAAGTTTGGGACATTTTGATCCATGGTTGGGATGATACAAATATAGTGATTGTAGATGAATCGAAAGGAAATCATGTTTGTAACGAGGAAGGGAACTGTATTATAACAAAAATGTATACTTGCCAAGATGTCAATGACACATTCTTGTTAGATCAATTATGGCCTTGCTTGCTGCACCTGAATGGCATGAGTGATGTGAGGCTAATTGTGAATAAAATGAAAGTATTTTGTTAAATAATACACTTGAATGTTTGTTTGTACTATTATGTTCAATTTCACTTTGATTATAATACTTGTAAAGTGTCAAGTTTGGTTTTCAAAAGTACAAAATCAGAGCTTGAAAGTGCCCAAATTGGTTTTCAAAATTGCAAATTTAAGTATTGGAAGCGTCAAAAGTAGCCTTCAAAAATGGAAAAATCATATTTATCATATCGAAAAAGCGCAAAAACCAATTTCAAAAATGGCGATATCAAAAGAAAAAGTATGCTTTTGGAACCTGGATTTGGCACTTTTGGAACCAGATTTTGCACTTTAGAAACCTTGATTTTGGGGTTTAGAAAGGTTTTTTTTGACCTGTCTTCAAAGTGACTTGGACTAGAATATGTCCAAGTTTAATCAAATAGGCGTTTATTTGTGTCTATCGGGTTAGTTTCCAAACTCAGAACACTTTGGAATCCATTTTTGTTTAATATGAGAGGCTAATTCTAGTTTTTTTTTTTTTTTTCCGTTGTAAAGGTAACTAATTTAAAGCTAAATAAAAATCCATTTTTGGTTGGAGAATAATTCTCCACCTAATAAATGCAATAGCTAACAATGAGAACTCACTTTTGTATATGGATACAACTCATATATATGCTCTATTGAGAATAAATTAGGAGTAGGTTTGAGAGCAATTATAGGATATTGTGTTAGTGTAGAGATTGAAGACTTCCAGTAGGACTGTACCAATGCATTTGTGTATAAAAACGTGTATCTTTGAATAAAGAAAAATATAGATATCTTTGTGTGGAACTCTCTTGTATTGTATTTATAATTGCATCAACTCTCAATTATGTCATGTTATTAGAGCATGCCTAGACTTATCTCCCTCACGGGAAGGCCTAGGAATATTAGACCCTATGATATGTAGTCCTCCTTAGCGTAGATAGGAATAGGTTACAGTATATTTATGTCAATCACCATAGAGTATTTATGCACTTAAAATTTGTTGTTAATTTTTTGTTTAGTTTTATTGTGTTCTAATATGTGTGTGAGACCTCTAGAGAGGTGTGTGAGAGGCAGGGATAATTTTAAGAACCCCCCTCAAATTTATATGTATAATAAATGTGCGAATCTCCCTGATATATACGAAAATTTAAAGGCTAATTTATCAATAATATAATATGTATACATAATATTTTGGCTAATATTTTATTCTATTATATAATCTTGTAAAATTTTGGCAAATCTTTCACTAAATTATAAGATATAGTAAAATATTGGCTAATATTTCACTGAATTATAAAATATTGTGAAAACTTGGATAATCTTTCATCGAATTATAAAACCTTGTAACGTCTTGGTGAATATTTTGCCAGGAAGACTCAGATTTTGATCATGTAGATTCACATTAATGCATCATCATACATATCATTAGAACTACTCCATTAAAGACTACTTTTTCTTAGATAAACAAAGGTGGTGTTGTATCCATGTCCTTTGAAATTTTCAAAAGCATGCAAAATGTTGTAAAACTAGTTTAGCACAATCATTGAATGCAAAAGACAAGATATCAAATATCAAAATGTCTACATATTAGGTCAAACATGCCTTGTACATATTATATATAATCATGATGGAAATGAAGTATCATGTTCCAACTAAATCATATATTCATCATACATAACTAGATCCATTTATGGATCAGGATAGCTACTACACGTAAAAAGATCACTAAAAAACATTTTACTTTTGAATGACCCTTAGAAAAAAAATACCATAAACAAATACCAAACCGAACAAAATTTAGGTTACAAATAAAATTGAAGAATTTGGAAATACAATTAAAAAAAATATACCAATCACGAGCTTCTCAATACAAATAAAATAATCTACTAGAATGCTTTCGACATCTCTACAGGAAGAAAATGCCAGAACAATTACCATTCCACTGTAGCCCCACCATTATAATCAGTATGCATTCATTTATATTACAAATGTCCCAAAAATCAACAATAAAAGACAAAAAATATGAACATATACACTCCCATGAATGCCTCGGGACCAATATCAATTGTAGAGCAAGATCCTAATAAAATCATATTTTAAACAACTGGGTCAAATTTAGTTTGAATATATAAAAACCATGTGGCATCTCTCCATCAAGAGTAGCAACCATTGACAATGTATAAATTCCATTTGATGGTTTCAACATGACAAGAAATAAAATAAATCATATCTTCTGAGCTCTATAACACTTTCATGAAACCAATACTCCTGAGATAGATAAAAACCCTGGAAACACCAAATGAGCCCTAGAATTCAATAGGCCTTAAAAAGAATTCGTGATAAAAAGAAAATTTACAGTATAATAATCTATTGTAGTTGTGGATAAAAATCATAAAAAGCATGATAAAAAGAATACCGCGTTAATTATTGGATAAAAAACATGATGCGAGTCTGTATTCTTTGATAAATTACATGTGGTACGCCCGTTCGATACCTAAGCTTTCTGTAATGGAGATGTTGAACGAATATTAAAATGTTGATAAAACTAAGAATGAAAAGTGGAATCACATAAACTAGAACCTTCATCCTACAAGTGAAATCCGATGTGGGAATCACTGCAACCATTATAGGACAAAAATGCTTATGATTTTCCCTTCAATATTGAAAATCAAGGGCTCAAAGAAGGTATCGACATGAAATTGACTAAAAATACGGGCGAATGCAAGAATATGCCTAAATTACAAGGTAAATTGAGGGGGAAATAACCCTTCGGGGCCTGCATTACTAAAAATAAGAGGTGAAGAAATGATTCCACTAGAATATCTTTAGAAATCGGGAGCGAAAGATAGATTGGAGGGAGATTTTGCTAGGGTGAAAATTAGTTTTTTCATTTTCCTCGTTAATAAATGGGAGGCTATTCATTTTGGATTTCTATATTTTCTAATAAATATTGGGCGAATATATATCAACTGAAAAAACCCTTTCCATATAAAAAAATATCCCACTAAATTTCTATAACCCCCTTAATTTATCCCATGGGCTATATTTATCCCCTAAAATTATCTATGGTGAGAGGTTGTGAGGGTTGATACCAATAAGACTATTTTTTTTCCAATTGGTACATTGTTGTTGTTATTGTATAAGTGATGTAGGGGAATCGGGGCCTAATCGAAACAGTCAAAGTTGATTGAGAGAAGGAGACCGACTAGAGGGATTGTCGATAACCACTGGTGCGGAAGACTGGCAGTCAAATTCAGGCAGTCGAGCGGAAGCTGTCGAAGTATGGTCGATAGGATGTGAAAGTCAAAGGAGTCAAAAGTCGACAAGAAGGTCGAAGAGCAACATCGACAGAGACGTGACATAGGCCAAGCATGGGGGACAGGGTGGAATGGCAGCCGTGGAGACTAAGTGAAGTCAAGGAGTTAATCGAGAACCAACAAGGTAGATAATGGTCGATGTGGTAAAGTGCAGACCAGTCGGAGGAGGACAGTGATAAGACCGACAACTGTAGCAAAGTCAGAGAAGTGCAGAGGTCTAGGAAGCAGACCTCCAGCCGTTGTGGGTTGTTGAGGAAGTTAATGGAAGTTAGGAGGGTGGTTGAGACCAGGCTAGGTGTCACCACAAGAGGAGATTGTGTAGTATGGTCAGGGGCGCTGACAACTGCAGGATCCTTCGGGTCAGAAGGAGAGCGACGAACAGAGTAAGGACACCTCAGGGAAGCCATACAGGGTGGACCTCGGGAATAACAGTGGGGTAGAGTAGAAGACTGGTGCGGAAGCACAAAATCAGGCATCAATCTTTCTTTCTTTGTTCAGAGGATCGAAAGATAGGGAGGATCACACACACAGGGGAGAAACACACCGACGGAATAGAGTTTTATTTATGTAGTTTGTAACAGGCTATGACCGACTTGTTTATTTTCTTTGTTTGTAACATTGTAATCAATTTACGTAATTGAAAGCCAACTTCATGGTGTTTCCAGTTTTCATCTAGTCTATGTGAGTGATCGTTTGTTTATTGTGTGTTATTGTTAATCAAGAGGGTCCGACCAACCCGCCCTTGCGCTAGGTGGTATCAGAGCAGAATAATCTTGTGAGAAGGAAGAATCTGTGTAGGTGTGAACAGCTCCAACTACGGTTGGGTAGAGTTGTGCGTGTGTAGTGAAGGTCCAGTCGCGATTGGACGAGAGGCGATTTCAACTGAGGTTGAAATAACGGCACAAAGAGGTGTAAATGTATGTGGTGTAGGACGGAGAGCGTGAGGCGCCGGAGTTACAGTTCATTGCAAAATGTTCGACGAGTGCATGCGAACAATGATAAGCTTGACCAATGAGGTCACAGTGATCAAAGAAATCCAGAGGCGTAGATTCATTCCCGATGCACTTAACCATAGTGACGAGGAAGTCGAGGAAATGGAAGCTTGGGAAGCAGTGAAAGAAGAACCAGAAGATAAATTCATCAAGATACTGACAGAGATGAGGGGTAAGGAAAAAATGGATGTAGCTACCTACTCAGGAAGTATGGATCCAAAAGACTTGATAGACTGGTTCAGAGAGATGGAGAAATACTTCGACATAGAGCAGATAGAGGATCCTAAGAGGTTTAAGACTGCATGTCTGAAGTTGAAAGTTCATGCTTCATTGTGGTGGGAAAATGTATAGGATGACAGAGTCAAGAAAGGCAAGGAGAAAATCAAGTCTTGGGCCATAATGGTTTCCAAGATGAAAGGGAAGTTATTGCCTAGAGACTATGTGATTTATTTGTTAAGGAAGTTACAAAAATTTCAATGGAAAGAGATGACCGTGAAGGAATACATGGAAGAGTTATATAGAATTTCGATTAGATCCGGTAAAACCGACAACGGCGAGGAAGCAGTCGCAAGATATGTAAAAGGCTTGAATTATGTCATACAGGACGAGTTGAGCCTTTCGAAGTTCAGAATGGTTGGAGAAGCCTACCAACTAGCTCTGAAGGCAAAAGAAAAGTTGTCGAGAAGAATCGCATCGACTAGAGGAAGGATGACTGGTCAAGGTGCGAACACTATTTCTGTGAAGGGACAAAGTAGCAGAACTAGGAGAGAATTCGTTGAATACAACCGACGTGTAGAAGGGTCAATGACCAGAGAGAAGGCGCAAGAAACCGACGGGATGGTCAAGAGACTTGCGGTCGGGGTGCGTTTGGTCGAAGTGGTCCAGCAGAAAGGAAAGGAGATGAAAGACCAGCGATTGTTTGTTATAAGTGTCGCGGAATGGGACACAAATCCTATGAATGCCCAGAGAATATACACGTGGTGCAAAGTTGAAACCCAGATGTTGATGAGATGATCAAGGCGACGAGAGGACGAATTCAACATATGACAGTGGAAAAGAGGGTAGAGGAAAAGGTCGAAACATGATGACCAAAAGAATGTCGATTCAGGACGACCAACAGAATGAGAAGGATCCGACACAGTGGAAGGCCATCTTTCAGACCAAAGTGTTGATCACCGACAGATACTGCAAGACCATTGTTGATGGTGGCAGTACAGATAATTTAGTGTCGACTGAGGTCATCAACAAGTTGGGTTTGAGATGTCAACAACACCAAAATCCATACAAGATATCCTGGTTACATAAAGGACATCATGTGAAGGTAACCAGACAGTGCACAATCAACTTTAAAGTTGGAAAACTTGAAAACATTGTACTATGCGACGTAATATCGATGGACGCTTGTCATTTGTTGTTAGGGAGGCCATGGAAATATGATCTATTATGGTCGAGCCAACACAGTCACAGTCGATCCAAAACAAGAGGATCGCACTAACTGCAAGCATGGAGAAAGCAACTATTGGGAGAAGTGAGTGCTGATGTGCTCAGCGAAGGAATTCCTAGCGGAGGAAGAGAAATAGTTGGGATGTTTCACAATCATTCTGAAAGGACCATCTGTCAAAAGGTCGACGACAGAAAGAGTTTCATTCGAAGTTGAAGAAATGCTCGACGAGTTTAAGATCATAATAGACGACGAGACACCGACAGGATTTCCACCGACGAGAAGCATATCCCATCAGATCGACTTGATTCCAGGATCGATTTTACCAAACAAGGAACCACATAGAATGACTCTGACAGAGGGTCAGGAACTCAATCGACAAGTCTAGCAATTGTTGGAAAAAGGATTGATCAGAGAAAGTCTAAGCCCGTGCACGGTACCAATAGTATTAGCGCCGAATAAGGGTGGAGAATGGAGGATGTGTACAAACTCCAGAGCCATCAATAATATCACGATCAAGTATAGATTTCCATTTCCAAGGATGGACGACTTGATGGATTGTTTGAGTGGAGCAAGATACTTCACCAATATTGACCTGAAGAGTGGATATCACCAGATCAGGGTTAGAGAAGGCGATGAATGGAATACAACATTCAAGATGAAGGAAGGACTGTATGCGTGGTTATTCATGCCCTTTGGAATGAGTAATGCACCCAGTACATTCATACTATTGATGAACGAAGTACTAAAATCGTTCCTGGGAAATTTTGTCGTAGTGTATCTCGACGACATCTTGATATTCAGTCGAACCAAAGCTGAACATTTGGAGCACATTCTACAAGTGTTGTGGAAGTTGCAGGAAGAGAAGCTGATGGTGAACCTGCATAAATGCTTTTTCATGAAGGAAGAACTGGTGTACTTGGGATTCATAATCTCGAGTAAAGGGTTAGTGATGGACCTATAAAAGGTGAAGGCTATATTGGAGTGGCCAGAAACAACAAGCATGACAGGAGTGTGGAGTTTTCATGTACTTGCTAGTTTCTAAAGGAATTTCATAAGAAGATTCAGTCAGATATGTGCACCGTTGACGGAGTGCATGAATAAAGGGGATTTTAAGTGGATAGAATCTTCCTAGAAATATTTCGACAAGTTGAAGCAGAAGGTGACTGAGAGCCTAGTGCTAGCTCTACCATATTTCGATAAAGTTTTTCAAGTCGATTGCGATGCGAGTGAAATGGAAATTGGCGCAGTGTTGAGCCAGGAGGGCTGACCAATTGCATTCTTCAGCAAAAATTTGGATGAAGTGTAACATACCCCTTTTTGCTGAAAATATTTTTTATGTTGGAAGCATTATCTTAACTTTTATTGTAAAGTTTTATATTGGACAAGTTTCCAAGGATCACTGTAATTTGCACAATATTTTATTATTAAATAAATTAAATAGGAGACAAACACCAAAGGAGAATGTTGAAAGACTGTTTACTGACCCACTAGGTGGAATGGAATCTGGGGTAGAAGGAAATGGACAAGTGGTAGCATCATGAGGTAGGTAACTAGCGGTTGGTATAGGACAACTCCCTTGAAATGTGGTCATAGTACACTGAAAGATGGGACCGGAGCTTGAGGCTCATTTATTGAAAACTGACCACTAAAGACCTAGGCAATATTTTTAAGAGCCATCAAATTTTGGACTGAGGTTCATCACTTTTCCTTACGAGGAAACTTACCTTGTGGTTCTGCTGTATGCACACAAGAGATTCAATGAGGGGAAATGCTATGTTTTTTATCATGGTGTAAGTATTCCTTGTTTTACTGCTGAGTGCAACGATTAAGGTTTTGGAAAGTCTCTGATGATTGCTGGTTATACAAATTTGAGTGCCTTGCTTCTACACAGAGTTCTTCTACCTGGTGGTTTAGTAAATAGGCTCTGGGGTCCAAAGGAGGCAAGTAGATTGGCTGCTTCTTTTGGAGAAGGTTGGGAGGAACAGGCCTCCTTGGGTGTTTGTCCACCCTATCTACAATTACAAGTTCTACTTGTTATTTCAATCCTAAGTATTTAAATTATTTTATGTAATCACAGATTTAGTATCTCATTAGTTTAAAACTGTAAGTTTACATTATGCAGAAGTAAAAGTGTGATTTATAGAGCTGTTTAGGAACTTGTAAACTGTTGAATAAATATATGAATTGATAAAATACATCTCCTGTATTTTTCCCATATTGTTTTCTGTATAGTACTCTAGTACAAAGAAGGATAATTAACATAGACGAATGATAGGAAGAATTTAGAATGATTGAATGGACTAACACTGCTGTGTTTCCTTAATATTCCTTATCAGTTATATTCTGTAATATAAATTACATATGTCTAGACTCAGAAAAACATACCAACATTTCATTTTACAGGCACTATAATAATTCTTTTACATAGAAATAGAAGTAAGCATTTCATCTCTATACAAAACCTACGTTTTTTTCATTTTTGGTCATTTATTTCCTTACAAAAGATATATGCTATGTTTTCTCTTATCATTCTTTTCAAACAGTTTAGTGTTATAAGTTCACTTTATTTCTTTCATCAGCATTCATGAAATATAACAGCTGCAAAAATAAACATTACTAATTACACAGAACTGCTACCAAGTACTTATATTTTCAAAACAGAAGTTATCAATTGCAAACAACCGCATTGTCCTACGGTACTATTTCATCCACAGTATTCACATCTTTTATTTTGTTTTAATTATCAAATTGCAATTATAAATTCAAACACTTCTACTGTAGAATTAAAAACCCTAAGGTTCCAACCCTAGCTTCTTACTTCAACATTTAGTATTCATTTCCATATTTATCAAATCAAATAAATTATCCAAGACGGAGTTAATAAAAGACTTCTGTATACACAACAGACACGGGTTCAAAACCCTAAACAGAGAATTAAATAACCTTAAGCATCGTGACAGGTTCATAACTATTTCGGCGGTCAAACCCTTAGCAGCATAAACATCTACCTTTCGTGTTAATAAAACAAATACGATTTAATACCCTCACTCAAACAGTAGTAAAGTTTTTGGTCACGATTCCAGTACATAGTCTAAAACCAAAATAAAGAAACATTTTAGCATCATTATCAAACAGTGGTTTTACAACCCTGGTAGAACCATAGTCTGCATCGAAAACCAAATATATAAACGAGATTAAGACTCAGTTTTCAGATTCGACTTCCCAAAATGATCAAAGCTACCATCAAAACCAACAGGTTCGGGGTTTTGAATATAAATATTAATGCTTAAACCTTCTTACTCTCATCCATCTTTAAACACACAATGTTTCAAAGACCAATATTTAAACTATCACATACTCTAGAGCATCGCTCACATTCTCAACACACGTAAGCATATTTAATATAAGGAACCAAAATCTTTTATTTAAATCGGAATAGCCGAGGGTTAAACCCTCTCAACAGTCTTACATTCCTTTACAAAGTAACAATGTAGAAAACAAACACTACAGGCTTAACACCGAAATGGGTTGAGGATTTCATCCTCCCCATGCTGCCAGTCAGCTCACAAACATCACAATGGTGGTCACCTTCCAAAGCCTTACTTTTAAAAACGAAGTCTCGGCTAAGAACCTAAGAAGGACCAACAATCACCTAGCTGAAGCCATCAAGGAAACCTCCAAAGCTTACCAGTTCCATTGCAGATTGCCATCTTTCAAACTCATGCTTGGAAATCAAAAGCCAAAGGAACCTACCACACAAACAACATATGGTCAAACTAGTATCATAAAAGAAAATTTATTAAGATGAAATAACAACAACTGCAACTCATAAACAAATAGAAGGAAACAGGTTTTCGAAACCTGTACATTACCTTTAAACAACTGCTTATGGAGCAGAGACACCATAGCCAAGGTTACACCATAGTCATCACCTCACTACCAAACGCAACGAAGGTTGAAGACAACCCTGAGAACCACCATTTTACATACAAGGAAAACCGACCACTGGTTCAACCTACACACAATACTATCACCAACCCTGGAGCCCTTCCAACTAAAAACAATCGTTGTAAACTCTCACTTTAGGTCTCGGCTCTTAAGCCATCAACTAGTATCAGTAATCACCCTCAGGTCACGGTTTCTAATCATGGGAGAAGCTCCAAAAACCTGCTAACGAAACCCCAAAACTTCTTAGGCCTGTCAGCCTCTCCACCGAGCCACCAACAACTTACAATGAATGCCAAAGGAAACAAAAACTACGAGACTTAGTGGAGGATTAGGGTTAGGTCCCAAAGCCCAAGAGTATCATAAGATCAACGGTGGAGATCATACATCACAACACATCATATTTCCAAGCAACCACTACATTTATGACTGCATTAATAACCATTTCCACCGTGGAGACCATCTCAGGTCGAACCTTGCACAACTCAACAACGTTGGCGCTTTCCTTACAAAATCCTTCACGTGATACTATCCACGATAGCAGCCACAGGGATACCCACTATGGAAGTAGTTGGGTGCACTTAATGCCAAGACTAGATTACGAATGTTGCCTGCACATAACCACTACATTATTAATAACCGTGTCCTTATCATGCGTTGGATCGTTGGTTATGATTGCCAACCTGTCAATATATATATTAATATAAGAAATAGTTACAGTCCATAGTGTTGAATCAAATAAATATCAAACATATGTTTAAAAGTTCATGATGTTGCTCACATTTTTATATTGTTTTGTATATAGGATCCATGCAAAAGCATTTTGCATATAGGAATTGCATCTAGTTTAAATGATATAGGAATTTCATGAAAATGGTATATAGTTTACACTATAGGAATTATATGGAAGTTGCATATAGTTCACACTATAGGAAAAGCATGGAAATAGTATATAGTCTATCTATTATAGGAAATCGCATGATAATTTACAAGTAGTTCACATACTATAGGAATATATGGTATCGTGCATCTAGCCTATGTTTCACAAAGGTACATTATTCTTACAATATTTGCAATGTCATATTAGACTAAACCCTTGCTACAATAATCTAGTTCAACATTTAAATGTTTAACAAGGAAATGTTTAAATTGTATAGTTACAACTATAAACTTAGACGAGTCACATTATAAGTACCTCCTCGGGTCATGCTTGTATATAGCATAGGATATTAAATAAATCTAGAACTACAGACCAGGAGTTACCTTAGCATCAAACTCTAAGTTCAGAGTATTATACCATTAACAGTTCTCTCCATGGAGTACCTTAGAAAACTTATACAAAATCATTGACGGCTAACTAAAACTACATTTTAAAACATACTGGTATTACTTGATCTAATGTGTCACCCTTACCTTTCATCTGCGAAAAGGAAGGTTCAAATGCTTTAGCATAAATGCTAAGTAAGCCTCGGGGTACCCATCGGACCCCTTCATCATCAAAAGAAGAACAACAGTTAGCACTTATAAACATTAGTATTTGATCGAGTATTGACATAAGTATTCTAAAAATACAGCTGCGACAAGGAAACATACAATAGCATCTAAAGGTAGATTTTAATTTCATTTCACAAGAAGTCGCAAAACAATACATTTGTATGATCGTTACAAACATTTAGTTCAGCAAGACGACATAGAAGCAATTATTATAATTCCGCATAGTTAGTATATGCATTAAATGCTACGTTGAAAATTTTTAAATTTTTATGAATTTTCAGGGTTTTACATGTAGTATCAGAGCGCGAGTTCAAACTGTAGGCCTGAAATAGGTGCATGCGCACAAAACCGAAAATAAAACATAAAACTTAGTTACTGACTTTATTTAAATTTTGTTTATGTACAGAACAGTTTGACGTTTAAATTGCAAGTATGGATATACCGGAGGAATCAACAGAGGACAGATCTCCTCATCATAATGAACATAATAAAAACACACATAATAATGATAATGAAGGAATTTACGTAGAGTTAAATAATCAATCTTCTGAACTACTACGTACTGTAAAATATTTAAAATCTGAAATAAGGATTGTTAAAAAAGAGAATGAACGAATTATGAAGGCACAGGAAGAGTTAAATCAGATTTTAATGGAGAAATACCATAACGAGGAAGGAGGAAGGAAATCATAAGTAAATTCTGATTTTGGTACAATGTCTCACAAACATAAAAGTAAGAAAGCAAAGAATGGTAAAAATAATAGTTACTCTTCATCTGAATCTAATCAAAGTAATTGTAATTCTGATCGTGACAGTAGTGACAGTGATTGTTGTTCTAAGAAGAGGAAGCATAAGCATCATGAACAAATTACAGCAGAGTTTAGAAAGATTAAGCCACCAACCTTTAATGGAAAAAGTGAAAAGGGTGAGACAGCTGAAGCATGGCTGTCTGGAATGAAGAAATACTTTCATATTTACGATTACTCTTCTCAGTTAAAAGCCAAGATGGCTATTTACAATCTGACCGGAAAGGAAGATATTTGGTGGCAGGATCTTGAAAGAATTAAGAGCATAAAAGAAAGAAACATAACCTGGAGTATGTTTAAAAATGTATTTAAGAATTTTTTTTGTCAGAATAGTACTATGAAGATAAATCCAAGGAATTTTATGATTTAAAATTTGGGTACTATGAGTATGAAGGAGTTGTGCAGCAAGCTCCTTAGCTTGCTGAGGTATGTACCTTACATGGTCGAAGAGAAGCCTAAGGTACAAAGGTTTCTAAGCTGTCTACCTTTCAACATAAAAGACAGAATCGAATATGATAACCCTTCAACTTTGGAAGAGGCCATGAGGAAAGCTAATTTCTGTTTCGAGCAAAATGGAAAAAGAGAAGGAATATCTGGTTGGAATAATAATAAGTCTAATAATTTTGATCATAAAAAGAAGAGTTTTAATCATAATTCTGGAAGTTTTAAGAAAAAATTTAATAACAGAAATTTTCCAAGTAATAATAATTACAGGAGTAATGCACCACCGAATTTTACTGCTGCAAGGAATGTGCCTAATAATAATAACACCAGATATGCTGAACAGAAAGCACCTTTGAAGTGTTATGATTGCGGTGGACCCCATACTAGATCTCAATGCCCACGCAACAGAAAGACAATCAACAACATTCACACCATACAAGCGGAGCCTACAGTTGGTGATGTAGCAAGAGAAATGCCCAGGATAAATGCAACGCTGGAAAATCGTCAAGTAGACCATAAAATGTCTATGGTCGAAATCAAAGGTATGATACAAAACAAATCTATTTACATT
The DNA here is from genome assembly GCA_027924585.1 of Larix kaempferi. Classification (NCBI taxonomy): domain Eukaryota; kingdom Viridiplantae; phylum Streptophyta; class Pinopsida; order Pinales; family Pinaceae; genus Larix; species Larix kaempferi. Next base: position 10,616,287 of record BSBM01000151.1, on the reverse strand, counting down.
CTAATAGATCCAGGTGCAAGTTTGAGTTACATTTCACCTAATTTAGTGAAAAATTGCAAGTTAAAAGTAGAAAATTTTGATGATCCATGGTTAGTTCAGCTAGCAACAGGCACTAAAAGAAAGTTTACAGATTTTGTCAAAAGTTGTGATGTATTTATGAGTCAGCTGAAAACGCAAGTTAATCTGAATGTTTTACCATTAGGGTCATATGACTTGTTGATTGGCATGGACTGGCTTGAACAACATAGAGTAGTACTTAATTGTTATGAGAAAGCTTTTACTTGTTTGAATAATGAAGGCAAAACTAAAACAGTAAAAGGAATTCATAGGAAGATTTATGTAAGACAAATTTCTGCTTTACAAGTTAAGAGAGATGCAAGAAAGGGCTGTAAAATGTTTGTTGTTAATGTTATTAATGATGAATGTTCATCTAAAGAAGATAAGTTAGAAATGGAGGATATACCCATCCTTAGGGACTTTTCTGATGTATTCCCGGAAGAAATTCCAGGACTACCTCCAAAAAGGGAACTTGATTTCACCATTGAGTTAGTACTGGGTGCAGTACCAAACTGAAAGGCTCCCTACAGAATGAATATTCTGGAACTAAATGAACTAAAATCTCAGCTAAAGGAATTAATAGATAAAAATTACATAAGGCCAAGTGTGTCTCCTTGGGGAGAGCTAGTTATTTTTGTTAAAAAGGATGGAACCATGCGACTGTGCATAGATTACCGTCATCTTAATAAAATGACAATTAAAAACCGATATCCCTTGCCCCATATTGAAGATCTATTTGATCAAGTACGCGGAGCAGAGATATTCACTGAAATTGATTTAAGGTCTGGATATCATCAAGTAAGGATAAAGGATGAAGACATATTCAAAACTGCTTTCAGAACGCATTATGGGCACTACGAGTTCGTAGTTATGCCTTTTGGGCTAACTAACGCACCGACAGTGTTCATGTGCTTAATGAATAATGTTCTGCATAAGTACTTAGATAAGTTTGTAATCGTGTTCATTGATGATATTCTAATCTATTCAAAAACTAAAGAAGAGCACAACAAACATTTAAGAATAATTCTGCAAGTGTTAAGAAAACATCAGCTTTATGCTAAGTTTAGTAAATGTGACTTTTATAAAGATAAAATACAGTACTTAGGTCACATAATCTCTAAAGACAGAATTTCTGTTGACCCAGATAAAATACGAGCAATTAATGAGTGGCATGTCCCTAAAGATGTAACTGATGTACGGTCATTTACGGGATTAACAGGTTACTACAGAAAGTTTATTGAAGGATTCTCTAGAATTACGAATCCCATAACTTCTTTGCAGAAGAAATGGGAGAAATTTGTCTGGGATAAAAAATGTGAAGAAAGTTTTAAGAAGCTAAAAGAGTTATTAACAACAGCACCTATATTAAAAAATTTTGATCCTAATAAGGACTTCGTCTTATGCAATGATGCATGTAACGAAGGACTTGGAGGGGTCTTAACTCAAGAAGGTCATGCTATTGCTTTTGAGTCAAGAAAATTAAAAATCCATGAAAAGAACTACGCAACTTATGATCTTGAGTTGGCAGCCGTAATACATGCACTAAAAATGTGGCACCATCACTTGATTGGAAGAAAGTTTATATTAATGACATATAATAAGGGTTTAAAATATTTGTTGGATCAAACAAATCTTAATGCAAGGCAAGCTAGATGGCTAGCTTTCCTTAGCGAGTATGATTTCGAAATTCAACACATTAAGGGTAAAGAAAACAAAATTGTTGATTCCTTGAGCAGAAATGCCAAATTAAGTTTTGTGGCAACAATCAACATGTTTAAAACAGATCTGGAAAATCAGATCGAAGAAGGAATTAAGCAAGATGAAAATTATCAAAAATTGCATGATAAGGTTGCTGCAAATTTATCTGAAAATTTAATAACAGAATAAAGCATTAATGAAAAAGGCTTAATGACATATAAAAATAGAATATATGTACCTAATGTGTCAAAGGTTAAACTGTTGATTTTGGATGAAGTTCATAAAATTCCTTATTCGGGACATCCTGGTTATCAGAAAATGATAACTATGTTAAGGAATGATTATTTTTGGCCCAACATGAAGAATGAAGTGGCTGACTACATAGCTAGGTGTTTTGAATGTCAGACCATTAAGGCTGAACATCAACACCCAGCTGGCCTATTGCAACCATTACCAATTCCGGAATGGAAATGGGAAATTATAAGTATTGATTTTATTACAGGTTTACCTAAGAATCATAACAGAATGACTCAATAATGGTGGTTGTGGATAAACTTAGTAAATATGCTCATTTTATTCCTATTAAGACTACATTCAAAGTTGCTAACATTGCAGATGTGTCCATGAAGCAAATATTTCACTTACACGGAATTCCAAAGGTAATTATTTCTGATCGAGACTCCAAGTTCACTGGAAATTTCTAGACAACGTTGTTTAAGGGTTTAAATACTAAATTAAATTTCAGTACTGCTTTCCATCCACAAACTAACAGACAGAATGAAAGGGTTAATCAGATTTTAGAAGACATGTTACGAATGTATGTTAAAGATCAATCGACTAAGTGGGAAGATTATTTACATTTAGTTGAATTTGCATACAATAATCATTATCAAGCATCTACTAGACTTAGTCCATTTGAGATTTTATATGGAATAAAATGTTGTACTCCTATTTCTTGGGATAACCCAGTGGACAGATTAATGTTAGGACCAGATTTGTTAAAAGAGATGGAGCTAACCGTGAAACAGGTACAAGGAAACTTAAAAGTTGCACAAGATTGGCAAAAATGTTATGTGGATCTGAAACGCATTGAAAGAGAATTTCCGGTTGGATATCATGTTTTTGTAAAGGTAAAACCCAAGAAAATTTCTTTAAAGCTTGGGAGTTGTGCTAAACTAGCACCAAGGTACTGTGGACCATTTGAAGTCCTATCAAGGATTGGACCTGTTGCATATCAAGTGGCTTTGCCATCTGACTTAAGAATCCATAATGTCTTTCACATTTATGTTTTAAAGAAGTATGTGCACGATGCTACTCGTGTGTTGAATTGGAATGACATACAGGTGGAACCCGAAGGACATTTTCAGGTGGAACTGGACTGTATTCTCGACATGAGGGAAATTATGCTTCGGAATCGTACCATAGGGCAGGTAAAGGTGCAATGGAAGCACCTTAGCCCTGATGAATCTACCTGGAAACTGGAAAGTAACATGCAGATAGCATATCCAGTTCTGTTTCAGGGAGGATCTGATGAATAATAAGCAACATCGAGGATGATGTTGAGCTTAAGTGGGGGTGTTTGTAACATACCCCTTTTTGCTGAAAAACATTTTATGTTGGAAACATTATCTTAACTTTTATTGTAAAGTTTTATATTGGACAAGTGTCCAAGGACGACTATAATTTGCACAATATTTTATTATTAAATAAATTAAATAGGAGACAAACACCTAAGGAGATTGTTGAAAGACTATTTACTGACCCACTAGGTGGAATGGAATCTAGGGTAGAAGGAAATGGACAAGTGGCAGCATCATGAGGCAAGTAACTAGCTATTGGTATGGGACAACTCCCTTGAAATGTGGTCATAGTGCCCTGAAAGATGGGACTGGAGCTTGAGGCTCATTTATTGAAAACTGACCACTAAAGACCTAGGCAATCTTTTTAAGAGCCATCGAATTTTGGACTGAGGTTCATCACTTTTCCTAACGATGAAACTTACCTTGTGGTTCTATTGTATGCACACAAGAGATTCGATGAGGGGAAATTATATGTTTTTTATCATGGTGTAAGTCTGCCTTGTTTTACTGCTAACTGCAGAGTTTCTACTGCTGAGTGCAAAGATTGAGGTTTTGGCAAGTCTCTATTGATTGTTGGTTATACAAAGTTGAGTGCCTTGCTTCTACACAGAGTTCTTCTATCTGGTGGTTTAGTAAACAGGCTCAGGGGTCCAAAGCAGGCAAGTAGATTGGCTGCTTCTTCTGGAGAAGGTTGGGAGGAACAGGCCTCCTTGGGTGTTTGTCCACCCTATCTACAGTTACAGTTTCTACTTGTTATTTCAATCCTAAGTAGTTAAATTATTTTCTGTAATCACTGATTTAGTATCTCATTAGTTTAAAACTGTAAGTTTACATTATGCAGAAGTAAAAGTGTGATTTACTGAGTTGTTTAGGAACTTGTAAACTGTTGAATAAATATATGAATTGATAAAATACCTCTACTGTATTTTTCCCATACTGTTTTCTGTATAGTACTCTAGTACAAAAGGATAATTAAGATAGATGAATGATAGGCAGAATGTAGAATGAATGAATAGACTAACACTGATGTGTTTCCTTGGTATTCCTTATCAGTTATATTCTGTAATATAAATTACATATGTCTAGACTTAGAAAAACATAACAGCATTTCATTTATAGGCACTATAATCATTCTTTTACATAGAAATAGAAGTAAGCATTTCATCTCTGTACAAAACCTAGGGTTTTTCATTTTTGGTCATTTATTTCCTTACAAAAGATATATGTTATGTTTTCTCTTATCATTCTTTTCAAGTAGTTTAGTGTTATAAGTTCACTTTATTTCTTTCATCATCATTCATGAAATATAACAGCTGCAAAAATAAACATTACCAATTACACATAACTGCTACCAAGTACTTATATTTTCAAAATAGAATTTATCAATTGCAAACAACCGCATTGTTGTATAGTACTATTTCATCCACAGTATTCACATATTTTATTTTGTTTTAATTATCAAACTGCAGTTATAAATTCAAACACTTCTACTGTAGAATTAAAAACCCTCAGGTTCCAACCCTAGCTTCTTACTTCAACATTTAGTATTCATTTCCACATTTATCAAATCAAATAAATTATCAAAGATAGAGTTAATATCAGACTTATGTATACACAACAGACATAGGTTCGAAACCCTAAACAGAGAATTAAATAACCTTAAGCATCGTGACAGGTTCATAACTATTTTGGCGGTCAAAACCTTAGCAGCATAAACATCTACCTTTCGTGTTAATAACACAAATAAGATTCAATACCCTCACTCAAAAAGTAGTAAAGTTTTTAGTCATGATTCCAGTACATAGTCTAAAACCAAAACAAAGAAACATTTTAGCATCATTATCAAACAGTGGTTTTACAACCCTGGTAGAACCATAGTCTGCATCGAAAACCGAATAGATAAACGAGATTAAGACTCGATTTTCAGATTCGACTTCCCAAAATGATCAAATCTACCATCAAAACCAACAGGTTCGAGGTTTTGAATATAAATCTTAACACTTAAACCTTTTTACTCTCAGCCATCTTTAAACACACAATGTTTCAAAGACAAAACTTTAAACTATCACATACTCTAGAGTATCGCTCACAATCTCAACACACGTAAACATCTTTAAGATAAGGAACCAAAATATTTTATTTAAACCGGAATAGTCGATGGTTAAACCCTCTCAACTGTCTTACATTCCCTTACAAAGTAACAATGTAGAAAACAAACACTACATGCTTAAAGCCGAAATGGGTTGAGGATTTCATCCTCCCCATGTTGCCAGTCATCTCACAAACATCACAGCGGTGGTCACCTTCCACAGCCTTACTTTTAAAAATGAAGTCTCGGCTAAGAACCTAAGAAGGACCAATAGTCACCTAGCCAAAGCCATCAAGTAAACCTTTGAAGCTTACCAGTTTTATTGCAGATTGCCATCTTTCAAACTTGAGCTTGGAAACCAAAAGCCAAAGGAACCTGCCACACAAACAACGTATGGTCAAACGAGTATCATAAAATAAAATTTGGTAAGACAAAATAACAACAACTGCAACTCATAAACAGATAGAAGGAAACAGTTTTTCGAAACCTATACATTACCTTTAAACAGCTGCTTATGGAGCAAAGACACTATAGCCAAGGTTAGACCGTAGTCATCACCTCACTATCAAACGCAACAAAGGTTGAAGACAACTCTGAGAACCACCATTTTACATACAAGGAAAACCGACCACTGGTTCAACCTACACACAATACTATCACCAACCCTGGAGCCCTTCCAACTACAAGCAATCACTATAAACTCTCACTTTAGGGATCGGCTCTTAAGCCATCAAGTAGTATCAGTAATCACCCTCAGGTCACGGTTTCAAATCGTGGGAGAAGCTCCAAAAACCTGCTAACCAAACCCTGAAACTTCTTAGGCCTGTCGGCCTCTCCACCGAGCCACCAGTAACTTACAATGAATGCCAAAGGAAACAACAACTACGAGACTTGGTGGAGGATTAGGGTTAGGTCCCAAAGCCCGGGAGTATCATAAGATCAATGGTGGAGATGATACATCACAACACATCATATTTCCAAGCAACCACTACATTTATGACTGCATTAATAACCATTTCCACCGTGGAGACCAGCTCAAGTCAAACCTTGCACAGCTCAACAACGTTGGCTCTTTCCTTACAAAATCCTTCACATGATACTATCCACGATAGCATCCATAGGGATACCCACTATGGAAGTAGTTGGGTGCGTTTAATGCCAAGACTGGATCACGAATGTTGCTGGCACATAACCACTACATTATTAATCACCTTGTCCTTATCATACATTGGATCGTTGGTTACGATTTCCAACCTGTCAATATATATATTAATATAAGAAATAGTTACAGCATAGTGTTGAATCAAATAAATATCAAACGTATGTTTAAAAGTTCATGATGTTGCTCACATTTTTATATTGTTTTGTATATAGGACCCATGCAAAAGCTTTTTGCATATAGGAATTGCATCTAGTTTAAATGATATAGGAATTTCATGAAAATGGCATATAGTTTACACTATAGGAATTATATGGAAGTTGCATATAGCTCACACTATAGGAAACGCATGGAAATAGTATATAGTCTATGTATTATAGGAAATCGCATGATAATTTACAATTAGTTCACATACTATAGGAATATATGGTATCGTGCATCTAGCCTATGTTTCACAAAGGTACATTATTCTTACAATATTTGCAATGTCATATTAGACTAAACCCTTGCTACAATAATCTAGTTCAACATTTTTATGTTTAACAAGGAAATGTATAAATTGTATAGTTACAACTATAAACTTAGACGAGTCACATTATAAGTACCTCCTCGGGTCATGCTTGTATATAGCATAGGATATTAAATAAATATAGAACTACAGACCAGGATTTACCTTAGCATCAAACTCTAAGTTCAGAGTATTATACCATTATCAATTCTCTCCATGGAGTACCTTAGAAAACTTATACAAAATCATTGACAGCTAACTGAAACTGCATTTTAAAACATACTGGTACTACATGATCTAATGTGTCACCCTTACCTGTCATTTGCGAAAAGGAAGGTTCAAATGCTTTAGCATAAATGCTAAGTAAGCCTCAGGGTACCCATAGGACCCCTTCATCATCAAAAGAAGAACAACAATAAGCGCTTATAAACATTAATATTTGATCGAGTATTGACATAAGTATTCTAAAAATACAGCTGCGACAGGGAAACATACAATAGCATCTAAAGGTAGATTTTAATTTCATTTCACAAAAAGTCGCAAAACAATACATTTGTATGATCGTTACAAACATTTAGTTCAGCAAGACGACATAGAAGCAATTATTATAATTCCGCACAGTTAGTATATGCATTAAATGCTACGTTGAAAAATTTTAAATTTTTATGAATTTTCGGGATGTTACATGAAGCGAAGCAGAAATATTCGGTCTACGAATAGGATTTCTATGCTATCGTGTAAGAATTGAAAAAGTGGAAGCATTATTTGCTTCCCAGGGATTTTGTGTTGTTTACAGACCACCAACCACTAAGGTATTTGAATACTCAGTTGAAGTTGAATCAGTGACACATGAAATGGGTTGAATTCTTGCAGGAATAGACCTTCATGTTGCGACATAAGTCAGGAAAGTCAAACAAGGTTTCCGACGCGTTGAGTCGAAGAGTTTCATTGCTGAACACGACGATAGTTCAAGCGACAGGAATAGAGTCGGTAAAAACTGAGTATGAGATATGAGATCGACGAATATTTTGCGAAAGCATGGAAGGCTAGTCGCGAACCATGGAGTGTCGAAAAGAATCCATACTTGGGATTATTTTATCCAAGAGGGATACCTATTCAAGGGACAATAGTTGTGTATTCCCAGGGGATCCGTAAGAGGGAACCTAATCCAAGAGCTGCATAGTAGAGGATTAGTAGTTCATTTTGGCATTGACAAGACCAAGTCATTTGTCGAAGAAAAATACCATTGGCTAGGGATGGCGACATATGTTGGTAAGTGGGTATGACAGTGTCGAACTTGCCAATTGGAGAAGGGATGAAGTCAGGATACGAGGATGTATGCACCATTTCCAAATTCGAATGTCCCATGGGAGCACTTGAGCTTGGATTTTGTGCTAGGATTTCCAAAGACACAACAAGGAAACGACTCAATCTTTTTGGTAGTCGACAGATTTTTGAAAATGACACACTTTATTCCGTCTCGGAATAAAAGTGACGCCACAAGCATTGTTGTACTATTATTCAAGGAAATAGTCAGATTACATGGGTTACTAAAGAGTATAACATCGGACAAAGATACCAAGTTAATGGGTCATTTATGGAGAACCTTGTCGAAGAAGCTGGATACGAAGTTGCAGTTTAGCTCGTCATACAATCCGCAAACTGATGGAAAAACCGAGGTAGTAAACATAAGTTTGGGAAACCTTCTGAGGTGTTTTACGACCGATAGACCCAAGCAGTGGGAGAACGTGTTGGCACAAGAAGAATTCGCATATAACAACTCCATGAATCGGTCGACATGTATGAGCCCATTCCAGATTGTTCAAGTTCGAAACCCGCATGGTGTGCTGGATATGGTTTTCATACCAACAGAGATCAGAAAGAGTGCATATGCAGAGACATTCGCAAAGCATATGAAGGAAGTACATGAAGATGTACGCAAGCGCATTGAGAAGAGAAACACAACAGATAAGTGTAGAGACGACAGGAAGAAGAGGCTGTAGTCGTTCCATGAAGGAGACTTATTCTATGTGCACATGAGGAAAGAGAGGTTCCTGACAGGAACATATAACAAGCTGAAGCTGAAGAAGATTGGACCATGTAAAATTCTGAAGAATATTTCGGACAATGCTTATGTGTTGGAGCTGCTGAAGGAATTGAACATTTCTCCTACGTTCAATGTATCAGATCTATAAGGTATGACGAAGGTTCAACAAGCAGCAACGCAAAAGTGTCAGATATCGAATGGATAGGGAAAATTCCAAATCAACATGAAGAAGAGATCACCGAATTAGTGGATGAACGCGAAGTCAGATGCACAAGGAGTTTGCGGAAGAAGGAATACTTAGTCCGATGGAGGGATGATGAGTTGAATGAGGCGACATGGATTTCAGAGGAAGAATATAGAAGACTGATGGAGAAGTCAATTTATTTTTCAACTGGGGATACTGATGCAGGGGCATCGGGGCCTAGGAGAAACAGTCGAATTTGATCGACAGAAGGAGGCCGACAAGAGGGATCACCGAAGACCACTAGTGTGGAAGGTTGGAAGTCGAAGCTAGGAAGTTGAGCGAAAGCTGTCTAAGTATGGTCAATGGGATGTGAAAGTCGAAGGATTCGAAATTCGACAAGAAGGTCGAAGAGCGACACCGACAGAGATGTGACAGAGGCCAAGTGTGGGGGACGAGGAGGAATGGCAGCCGTGGAGACTAAGTGAAGTCGACGAGTTAAATCGAGAACCGACAAGGTAGATAATGGTCAATGTGGTAAAGTGCAGCCCAGTCGGAGGAGGACAGTGATAAGACCAACAACTGTAGCAAATTCAAAGAAGTGCAGATGTCGAGGCAACATACCTGCAGTTGTTGTGGGTTGTTGAGGAATTTAATGGAAGTTAGGAGGGTGTTTGAGACTAGGCCAGATGTCACCATAGGAGAAGACTGTGCAGCATGGTCAAGGGAACTTACAACTACAGGATCCGTCAGGTCAAAAGTAGAGCGATAGACAAAGTAAGGACACCTTAGGAATCCAGACAATGTGTACCTCGGGAACAACAATGGTTCAGAGTAGAATACTGGTGCGAAGGAACAGAATCATGGATCAATCTTTCTTTCGTTGTTCATAGGATCGAAAGACAGGGAGGATGACACACAGATGGGAGAAACACACCAACATATTAGAGTTTTATTTTTGTAGTTTGTAACAGGCTACGGCTGACTTGTTTATTTGCTTTGTTTGTAACATTGTAATCGATTCAAGTAATTGAAAGCCAACTTCATGGCATTTCTAGTTCGCATCTAGTCTATGTGAGTGACCGTTTGTTTACTGTGTGTTATTGTTAAGCAAGAGAGTCTAACCGACGCACCCTTGCGCCAATAAGTGAGAGGGAATGAGGCAAGGCACTCAAGGAGATTCAATAAAGGAGAAGCGCTCAAATGAAGAGCGCATCTCCTAGTAAGAAAAGTGAAAAAAATACCATAAACCTAGAATACTTAGACAAAGATTGATGTTTTAATTGAAGGAATAAATCACATGAGAAGTGAAAGAGTAGCTCAAGTATAGAGAGGCCAGGTTTTCGTCTTATGTACCCCTTCAAGGAGAATCATTAGATAGGGATGCTAGTAAAGGAGATTAGTGGATTCTAAAGTTGGAGAGTTGCATTTTAAAAGAAGGGAACACGACCAAAGTGAATCAAAGGAGAGAAACAAAAAGAAAAATAACAATTTGTTTCCTTTTATCAAAGGAACCACATAATAAGAGTAGAGGAAAAGTGGTGTAAAAGAAGAAGAGTTGCATGATAGAGGAGAGGAAAGAAAACCTTGACTGTTATAGCACATGATTTACAGCCTCACTTGCATATAGCATATCATTTACAACCTCAATTGCATAGGAGAATTCGGAAAAGAACCTTTATTTCCATAATAAATAAATATAGCTATATTAGTTTCAAACTTTGATTTCATTAGAGTTTTTTATTAGTATAGAAATTTGAATAAATGCCAACATGTTTAATTAAACTTGCTAAAGATGATGATAATATCTAGTAAGAAATGATTCTTTATTCTTGAAGAAAATGTATCTCCAAATCTACACAGAGAATTTCAGGTTCAAATTAAAATGGATGGTTTCCTAAATAATCTAAGATGTTGGAGGATTAAGGAAACTATACCTCATTAGGGTTATGAGACATGCATGTGTGGATTATTGCTCAATAGTTCAATTGGTGTCTGTGATATGTAAGTTAGTTATGAAGGTTATGGTACATTTCAAGAGTTAACAGTGCCTAGTGATGCTAAGAAACATGGATCACTTATAAGAGGTTATACCAATTTCATAGGAACAAGAGATAACTTGATGGATTGTGAAGCTTGCAATATTTTGAAGTGGTGAATGAGAAACACAACGAAGAAATCCAAGAATGATATTTTCCACATGTACTATATATTTCTTTACTTTTCCCTATGACAACCAAAACAAGACATATAATAACACATACACTGGCCATAATTCCATAGACCATTAGAACGGACACAATAACTATTGATGCTCTTGCGAGCCATAACTTTCATAGATGACATGCAAGTCACAACTTTCCTAACTTGCCAAAACTATAGTGAGCTCAGAAAGCTTCTCGCCAAGTTGTTTGAGAACATGAACAAAATTTTAAAGAAAACCAAGTAATACCATTCTTAAGGTCCGATAAACCAAAGTTGGCCTTAGTGGGAATTGTTCATCATCATCATCATCATCGTCATCTTCGTCGTCGTCATCGTTGTCGCCATCATCGTCATCGTCGTCGCCGCCATCGTCGCCATCACCGTTGTCGTCGTTGTCGTCGTCGTCGTCATCATCATCATCATCATCATCATCATCATCATCAATAGATGTCCGTGAAAGAAGAAACTCTAGATCAAAGGCACAACCTCAAAATTGAATATAACTTGTATACCAATAACAAGAGAGCAACTAGAATAATCATCCGTGTAAAATCATAAGTATCCTTATTCAAATGGTATGTCTAACACATGGTATGCAAGTTTTTTCGTTTTCTTTTTCATTTCAAAAATGAAAGTTTCAGTGTACATTTGTGCCATTAAAAAGACATTTCTACAGTTATATTCATACGAAATTATTAAAATAGCTTTATTATAAAGTTGTATGTCTTCATTTTTTTTTTTATATTTTAATTATATGCACCATCAAAATATATGTTTTGCAAATTTTATGAATACAATGGAATATGTTATCATCATTTTTATATTTTAATTGTATACATTATTTTAATATATTTTAATTATACACATTATTAGTCCCTGCTCTGCTCCGCAGCGATTATAGCAATCACTTTATCGTCGTATTGCATAGACCGGATTTTATTTCAATTTTTTAAACTTAATATTAAGTAAACTTTTTTAATTCTTTTGTATTAAAAAAAAATTTTAATAAATTAAAAATATTTTTAAATTTTTACAAAATTCGATAATCTATTTAGTGGCTGGTGTAGTACATAGATTTAACTATTTTTCCATGCTGTGCAAAATATTTATCAAATTATAAAAAAAACAAAACAACAAAAAACAAAAAACTTGCGACATTAAAAAGTCTATACCTTCATTCATTAATGAAATGACATATCAAGTATCAACCATATGACATTTAATGTCATTTGGGTGATATGACCGAGGACTCAATCTATCCTGAATAGAACAATAAAAATGTTTGTCACGTCACGCGTGCAAATATAATATGCAGTCTCCTTAACACAAACTGTAAAACAATCCTATCATTGTAAGATGATGATTAATGAGGTGGTTGAAAAAACTAATAGCCTTGCTTGATGAAATTGGCTGAGAATTTTGGCTGTGCAAATTTAAAGGTTCTTCTTAGAGTTAATATTTTTAAATCAATTAAATATATCATTTCATTAATGATAATAAAACGTTCTCTAGATGTCAAGATATGTTGTACATTTGCATTAGATTTGTTTCTAATACTAGATCACAGAAGTGTCAAGATATGTTGTACATTTGCATTAGATTTGTTTCTAATACTAGATCACAGAAGTAGGGATTGCTAGTGGTAGGGACCCATGATTTGCATTAGAGTTTTTATAAGACCATATCAGAGAAGACGGGAGTGCTAGAGACAAGGACCCATGATTTTCCGAGTTGACAAACTACAAAGTAGAATATAGTGGAACAACAAAGACAATATGTTGTTGTGGTGTAAGCCAAAAATTAACCAAGAAGTATTTATTCGACCTGGTTCTTCAGATATCACGGCTAAAAGAATTCCTAACTAATGGGATACCCACTACCAGGAAGCGATACTATCAACATACAAGGACGAAGGACGAAAAGAAACGTGTATCCAACATAGCATGATATCTATCGCGTCAACATATCTGCATAGTAATACTCATTACAAAATGCTTGAGCTAGGTGAGCTCTGCTGGGGATATTTGCAGTCACCAAAAGGTTCACGGAGGCAGGGATCCCAATGGATAAACTCGAATCTATCATCAGAAATGTAAAAAGTTAATATACAAACAATACATGGTGGCTTACCCAAGTGAAAAAAAATATGAATAGTGCTAGTTATGTCCCCCACAATCGATGCTTAGGATTAGTATTAAATGGATCAACTTAAAGTGATCAAGATCCCGTATACAGGAAACAACTGCTTGATCCACGAGGAGGGGAAAATACAAAATATGCTCGTATATAAAGACGATGCATTCTGAGTGCTTAGGTTGGGGAACTGTTGCTCACTTTATCCGTCACTTTAAGAGATAAACTTACACCGTAGTTGGGACCTAGATCAAATTACTGAAATTGCCTCAAATTAGGGGATAACTGCACGTATTTCTCTATAGACAACGCACTCCATTGGTTGCTATAAAGAGTTCACATTCAATAGGTTCCTCAAATCAATCGGGAACAAGGGCACTTCATATATAGATAGATACTCACATTTATGCTTAATGTTCTTAACAACGCAAAAAGCTCCAGTGATAATTTTCACCCCAGAATGCCAAATTCCTTGGCAACATTAATTCGAATCCCAATGCAAATGACCCAATCCAGCATTGCCATGTTATCAATTCCCTGACTATGTTGAAATCTTGTTAGCTATGTTCACACCCAATGCATTGGAATGAACTTACTTAGTAGAGTAGTGGAATATTCATGCAATGACCTGCCACTCTATTTTAATGTAGAACCCAATGTATGCAGAATTATTCTTCCGACTGAATCAAGAAATTAATGAACTTTTAAATTAATTGGCTTCAAGCCAATGTCCTCCAATGAACTAATTGATATTGCTAACATTTGTTTTCAAATTATCCATAGAAATGAAAAACTTATAACTATTTATCGAAAGCAAGAAGTTCAATTAATCATCACAAACTTTATAACTACCATCCCATATGTTTGCATGTTAATTTTTATTGTTTTTTAATATTTATATATAACTTTTTGTTATTTACTTTTTAATAATTATTTTTTTCAAAAATTCTGATTTTTAGTCCCTGCTGTAGGCAGAGACTATATGTTCAGCCTTTACCTATTAGTTGATATCAATACTTCAACTTTTATAAAGTTAAGTCAAAGTTTCATTAAAATTAGTATTTATAAATTTTTTTTGCAAAATCGTATTCACATTTGATTGGATAAGAGATCTTGAATTGACCATTTTTATCATTGTTCGGTATTAAAAAAAATTAAAAAAAAAACAAAAAATAATCTTACCTTAACTTTACCCACCTTATCTGACAGCAATTTGCTATTGCTTTACCTGCAAGCCATCTGTGTGTCCACTCTTATTCCTATTTTGCTAAGTTTTTCACCTCTTGCTTGACATCTCTCATTTACTGCAATGGATGGAGCATTGCAAAGCTCAGAGTGTGGCTATTTGCATGTGTCACACCTATAGGCGTCCTCAGAGCTCAGAGCATGGATATCTGCTTGTGTGTTGGCACCTGGATGTTCTCTAGGATTTAGCTGTAACACAAACAACGGATATAAAGTGTAGTGGGGTTGTTCCAGTCGGTGGTGTCCCAATCTCTGGTGGTTCTGGTTATGCTATCAACGCCTGTGAATATCATGATACGGTTAGATGCAAGGTAATGAGTAAAGAGTTTCTGAAATGCTTATGGCCCCATAGTTTTAAAGAGTTGCCGCATCATGAGTAAAGAGTTGCCGCATCATGAGTTTTGGAGAGGGCGAGGAGGAGCAGGTCGCATTTGAAAGGCCCGTTGGATCAGCTCAAAAATCGGCGGAGGATTTGAAGAATAGGAAGTCATGGAAGAGCTCTCTTCTCTTCTGGAGGAAATCCAGTGAGAAGAAGAAGTAGATGAACAGGGCCATTCCCGTGTTCAAATCTTGAGCCTGTAATCCAATCTATATGAACGATATCGTTCCTTTCTACAGATCCGGTCGACCAACTTCAGGCCTGCTGGCTGCCATGTACAGTGCGATGGAGCAAGAGCGATGTGCCGTATATGCCTCTCGTGCATCACAGCCATAGCCGTAGTAAGCATAGTAGGGTTTCTCTGTCAAGGCCAATATACTTGGTTACATAGAGAAATCTGTGCATTTTTTATTAATTATAGTTAGTTTGTTTGAATGTATTCAATCTACCTGTGTTGAACAAACACCAGATTTTTGCACCGAATGGGTGTTGTTATTTTCCAAAGTTAGTGTTCGTATCGAAATTTTTCCCATTAAATTTTGCTTTTGATCCTGGCAGCGTGCATGTGAAAGTACCGAGATGCCATGAGTTCAAGGCAGATGACTACTGGAAAGTAGAGCTTCCTCCAAATTGCAAGCAACCTGCAGAAAATGATCGAGCTTCTCTTGAGAATTTCATTTGGGAAAAGTATGAGGCAATGTTAACTAATGGAGTAATTGGTGGCTCTGTTTTGTGTGAAGATGGCCTCCAAATGCAACAGGAAAATATCTCCATTGAACTCGAACATAGTGGCTAATGGTGTTGGATAGCCTTCAAATTTAGGAGCAGTGAGCCCTCGTGACAAGACACACTGCCAGTTACAGCCATGAATGAGTATGCACATATATCTGATTATATATATAAATTTTGCAAGGTATCAAATGACAAGCAAAAACATCAATAAAGTACTTATTATCAAAGTGCCCAAAGTGCTTGCGACCTTCAATGCATTCAGTATTGGGAAATTCAACTTGTAACAAACATAAGCAACCTATACTACATTGGCGTTGTCCAAAGGTCATACGTGTTCATCATTTCATCAGTCATTACCATCGCAATTCAATTTCGTGATAAAAATTAGCGTGTATCCTCTGTAATTGACCTCCTGATATGGTTTCAATACTTCAAAGCTGTGGGCATGGTTTACATTGCCAAGATTGATGGAATGAAATTGAAGCAATAGCCAATGGATGCCACGATATCACCTCATTCGCCAATAGTGGAAACAATCACCACCAAACCTGCAAGATTATAGTGGTGGCTTGCAGTACCTCACATTCCAACTAATAGAACATAAATAGGGGAGTATATCGCACCAGTTTGCAGCATTTAAGGAAATAATCATGGTAAAACAAAGAATGTGCTAGCTACAGAAACCACCTGATATTTAATCACCATTTGAGTGAATAGTTGTCACCGATTGAAAATAAAAGAGCGAATTTTGTGAATAACTTTTTCCAACTAAGGATTTGGGTCCAATTTCTGTTTCATCTCATCACCTATTAAAGAAGATTGAGGTTCGACTGTGAAGGGGAGAGGTTCCAGCCTGGGAGGCTGTGTGTGTCATTGTAAAGGGTGAAATTATCAGTCTGAGTTTCTTTCAGCCTATTAGTGTATTTTGGAAATGCATTGAGGATGAAAGATCTTTTATGAGCCATTGTTGTCTTCCTTTCATGCAAATATTGTTTGTGACTGTAGTAACTTTTATGATGGAAAGAGTCTTTGTCCTAGTTTCTTATTACAGATTGCCAATTTTTGTAATTCTTTCTGTAGAATGTCTTTCTGTCTGAAGAATTTTTTTTGGTTATATGGTCAACTGTTTGTGATTATATAACTTGCTTCATCTGGTTCATACATTGCTACTGTCTGTAGACACATGTTTTTATATCATCCTGGTTTACCATTTTCTTTCATAAGAATGTTTATTGCTTATATGGTCAATTGTTTGTGATTACATAACTTGCTCTTCAGTTGGTTCATACATTGCTACTGTCTGTAGACACATGTTTTTATATCATCCTGGTTTACCATTTTCTTTCATATGCTTATAAGTCTGTGTTTTAGGCTTATCATTCATCCACTCCTTCAATTTCCTCTTTTACTATTAAAAATCCAGATTCATTCAATTTGAGGTGCCTAAACTTTGTGCTAAGCAATCAGTACAAACTTTAGGGCAAACACTTAGTATTTTGATAATGCTAATCACACTTTGTCAACTTTGTCCATTTGATTTCATATATATATCGTTCAAGAAGCTACAATGGTGTATATTTATTTTTAATTTCCAATTTATCAACTATGAAAATTTATATTCCATTTAATTTTGGTTTAAAATATTTATAATAGCATAGAAATATACATTTTATATTGTTTGAATTTTTGTCTATTTGATTTCATATATACATCGTTCAAGAAGCTGCAATGGTGTATATTTATTTTTAATTTCCAATTTATCAACTATGAAAATTTATATTCCATTTAATTTTGGTTTAAAATATTTATAATAGCATAGAAATATACATTTTATATTGTTTAAATTTTTAATAATTAGATTGCTCTCTATTTAATAGATTTGGATTTAAAAGATATCAAATACAACAATAGATTTGGATTTAAAAGATATCTTTCTACTGCACCATAGTCCTCAACTTGTAAAAAGTGTTTCCATTTTCCAAGTGCACCTTCACCTAATTGAACAATTGGCCTCGGTTCAGGAGGAAGAACTGGTAATAGGCATAAGACCATCCATTTTGGTTCTTCATGGGAGGATGGTTTCCATAAATATTTATTTTTTATTTTATTTTATTTCACCAATCTACATATTTCCAAATTCTGGGGCTACAACAAGTGGACGATTAGGTTATCCCAAACCAGTCATAGAGTGGACCTCACTGGTGAGAAGGAAGCCAAATAATGAAGGTTTTAGTACCTTTGTTAACAAATTCATGAGTGTAGTGCCTAAAATATCTATGCATTGTCAAGTAACACAAAATCAAAATATTGCCCATAGTTCACTTTTGTAGATAGCAATAGTGACCTCAGAAATTCACCTTTGAGGGACTCAATATGGTGCCAACATGCAAGACATACAATCCCTTTTCAGTTTCTTGGTACCAACGCTATTATATATGGCTATATTAGTGCACCAGATGCAAAACAATTTCAGAAATCTAGGGCTAGCTTTTTTGGAGAAACGCCTCCGTATTTCTGCATCATATCAACAGTATACTTTAAAAAAAATGGTGAAGTCAATTTACTAAAAATAATTACCAAAAATGTATGATCCAATTAGCCTTTATTCATTATGACTAACTTTTTTTCAGCAATTGAAAACCATCATGATTCTATGTTTCTATCATTCAAAATTGCAGTGCAAACTTTTTTTTCAGCAAACCTTACAACACATATCTCTCTTCATAGCTTCAATACAACGATAATAGAGCTTAACATTTTTTCACAAATTAGAAATACTACAATCTGGATTGCAGGATTCACTATTATGTTTTTAAAGACCCGTGTAACTTACAAAATAGTTGGTTCATGTATATAGAAGTTGATGCATTGGGCCTAGCATATAAAGTTAAATAATAAAAATTACAAAGTTAAATAATAATAAAAAATGGTATTGACATTGACCTTTCAAAAACACTAATATTTAATATTTTTGGTTTTATATATTATATATGTATTTCATATTATAGTTTGTATAATTTAGATAATCCAAGGTGATGTAGTAGACATTCTATTACCTTTGACGTTTGAAGTCAAGCTTGCCTTCAATAGGGAAGGCTGGTTTTAACTTTTAAGACGTAAGAAACTCCAAAATGAGTGAGCTTAATATGCAACTGATATCCTTTTTGTACGAACATTACCTCTCCAAACATCATGCACCGAGTACAACCTTCTCAAATATGAAGCTACTGTTCTTATTTGTCAATCTTATAGACCAGAACTTCTATGATTTATTGATAGACAACCAAGTAAGTGAAACAAAAACGAAGTTGACACATCTTCCATTTAATTTGTAACTTGGTTTTTATACTATCTATCTAAATTTGATTATGTCGGGGTGAAAGATTTTCCTTGGAAACTTTAATTTACCCAAAATGAAAGCAACCTCATCTATCGTATTAGTTCTTTTTCTGCTTATTTTCTTTTTAAAACTTTAAAAATCATCGAGACCATTAAAGCATTTATATACCATGGTCCATGCTTACCTTATCGTGTTCCTTGGTAGCCTACATGCATGCAACAAAAATAATTTTACCTGAACATTTGGCTATGATGCATATTACCCTAATTATAAACATCGATCAAATCTCATTGGGTTATATTGACACACCTCAAATTGCCATTCATTCTACAGATCTCAGCCAAAATTTGGTACTGTGTAAATAAGACCACCAGATTCTCGTCCAGGTCCATTGGAGGTGAGAATTATATCCCTCATTTCAGAGGTACAAGCAATCTACAGATTAGAAGGACAGGTTGAGTAGATGTCACTCGATGGCTTAGCATGCCCACACCTATTTTTCCCTTGCTCGGTTTGTATTGCTGGCAATCTGCCTATCTCACCATTGACTTCTTTGCCTACAGGTACTTATGACTCTAAAAACACCCGTGCAGCTCTCTCTCTTGATCCCATCCCATCAATCCAAGAGGCTCTCTTTTCTGTTATGATTGCCCATTGCTACTAAGAGTACAGAGAGTGATTTGCATAACCTATCTGCTTACTATTGGGAGGCCACCCTACCTATTTTGACGAAATTGAAACGAAGACATTTAAAAGCTTCACTCGCCTAAGCCTCAAATTACCCTGCTTCGCCATCGCTCCAACCTTAGAATCCATCCAGGGAAATCCGGTACACCCAGTATTGATTGAAACAATTCATAATATTTAGTACTTATTTTTGCATTACATCCTTTAGGGTAGCAAGTTATTATTTTGTTGTTTTTTAAATAAATAATAATTTATTTATTTCTGTATTAAATCTTTCAGGCAGAGACTAAGCTGCATGCAGCTCTTATTTTAATATGTTTTTAAATTGATGTTAAATATATTTATAAAAAATTATGGTTGTTTATAAAAAAATTATGGTTGTTTATAAAAAAATTATGATTTTTTAATATGTTTCTAGATTGATGTTAAATATATTTATAAAAAACTATAGTTGTTTATAAAAAAATTTATATTTATAGATAGATATTAAATGATAAAATTTTATATCAACCCAAATTTAACATAAATATTTACTTTTTAATTAAAAAATAATAATTTAATATTAATATTTATAAAACTGTTTTTTCAATTTTAAAAATATTAAATGATTAACTTTTTATAAAATTATTTTTTATTGTTCTTTTCAACTTGAATCATAAATATGGATTTTGTTCTTTTCAACTTGAATCAGAAGTATGGATTTTAGTACTAAGAAAAAGAACCATCGAAATCAAGGTTATCATTTTCAATATAAAACAACTTTTTTAACCTAAAACATAAATATGAAGTTTGATGTTAAAAACCAGAGTCATCAAAGTCACGGTGGTTCTGAGACCAATATGAGAAGTCTCTTAAACATCGTCAATCTTCATGGAATGGAATATTTTAGTCAAATGCTAAATTAAATTTGAATTTTAATAATGTGTTTTAAGTTTTAGATTTTTATTTGATGTATATTTATTGCAATTTTAGAAATTGAGAATTTTAATATTTAAAAATAGTTTTAATATGAAGATTATGAATATTTATTTAAATTTTAAGATATTTATTTTTAATAATTATTAAGATTATAAGACATTTAAAATTTAAATTTTGAAATAAAAAGTCGAAATTGCTTTATAGCTATCTTTTTATTAAAATAAATGTTTAAACTTTATTAATACAATGAAATATATTAAAATTAAAATTTCATTTTATTTATTTATTTATTTATCTTACTTTTCATATTAAAATTCCAATTTTGGTTCTTTTAATCCTTCCACATTTAGCCTTGTACTACCAACAACTCACATCATGTATTTTTAAAATTGTATGAAACACCTCAAGATTATTATTTAATAGAGTATTAATCATCCCTAACAATTACAATATCATTTATTAGTCCCTGCCAAGGCAGGGATTATAGCTTTCATTTAGAAGTTAAACTCACTTTAAATTTTTAAATTTCAAAATAAATTAATATATAGTTACCTAATGTTATATCAATTTTAATTATTAAATTGATTTTTTAAACAAATAAAATTCTAATTTATATTTTTAATATTACATAATTTATATTTTTTGATTGGTTTATTACATAATTTTTATTTTTCTATTGGCTTTAAAATCTGATTTGACAAATTTACCCCGCTTAGATGTGACTTTTGTTAAATAAAAAATAAAATCAAAAATCAATTTTTTTATATAGTCATGAATCAGACTCTTGAAAGCCTTAATTATTCCCCTAAATATGACTTCTTTCCCAGATAATCCTGACAAATATCTAATTGTTCGTACAAAATCTTGATGCATGTGCTCACAATTTTTGAGACCAATTCCTGTTTTATGCAGTTGTTTTATTAAGACTAATGTTAGTTTTACTTAAATTATTTATCTTAAAATTTAATAAATGATTAATGACATAAAACTTCTTTTTATAATACTAAATTTGCTAGCAACTCTTCGCATATATGTTTATAATGTTATTACTTTTCACTTTTTAGAATTATTATTATCATGTGTGTTCACTTTTTCTTTAATAATGCATATTACATTTTTTTTTTAAAAATTGATTAATTATTTATTTTAAATTTATAAAAATAAATGAAATTTAATAAATGTTTTTTAATTAAATTAATCAATTTTATATGTATACAAAACTTTTTGAGTAAGTGATTATTAAAATACCATTAAGAAATGATTAATATGACACAGCACTATCCAGAATAAATCATGAAAAGTATTAATATTATCAAATCAATACTTTTTTTAAAATTAAAATTTGGATTTTTATAAAATATAATTGAATTAGCAAATATTATTATTTTAATTTTTTTTTACATTTTTCTAATATTTTTTCAAAATTCAGAAAGAAGTTTTCTTCGTAAAAAAACTAAAATAAATTAAAACAAAAATTTACATTTTAATTTTTGAGCCACATTATCATAATTATAATTCAAAATAATCAAAATCATAAAATTTTACTAATCCATTTAATTATATGAATTTAAACAACTCCCCTCCTTATGATAAAATTTTACTAATCCATTTAATTATATGAATTTAAACAACTCCCCTCCTTATGATGTATGTCTTTTTCTATTAAACAGCAAAGACTTTATAAAATATATATACTATTTCTGAAAAAGTCATCATAAAAAATATTATGCATTTTTTCATGATTTAAAATTCATATATATAAAAGTTTATGATTTAAAATTAATATATAAAAGTTTAAGAACTAGTTAGATTATTTAGCTTTAAAAGTATAGAAAGATTTGAATATCTTGTCACACTGAGCACGAATAAGATAATTCAGTTTTTAGTATAATTAAAAAATTATATTATTTTATTTCTAATGTTAAACATTAGAAATGGATTTCAAATCTAGCTTATTAATAAAAAAGCAAAACCTGATCGATTACAATATATCCTTCTCTATTATTGTTAAATAATTTTTTTATAAATTTGATTGAAATTTAATATTCTACTAATACATTTTATAATTTTATTATTGTCAAATAATTTTTTAAAACTATAATTATAAAATAGGGACTAGCTGCTTTGCAGCTATTTTGCTTGTTTAATAAAGTATTAATCATCCATAACAATTACAATATCATTTAACACAATATGAGATATTTAACAATCCACCACAATTACAATATCGTTTAACACAATATGAGGAGATATTTAACAATTCGAGATATGATATTTTTCCTGAACTTTAAAAAATAAAATTTATGATTTGGATTGATATTTAATGTTTTTTATATTATCCGTTTTTAAAAATTTATACTTCCAAAAAAATAAATTTGAATTATGTTGTGATTATTTGCTGTTTTTTCACTTAATTTTATTCATATTTATATAAAAATTATGTGATTTTTTATTTATTTAAAATCTATATTTTTAAAAAATTTAAATTATGTATGAATTATTGCAATTAGATCTAATACAATCATAGTTTTAGAATTATATTTTAGGAAATATATGTGTCTTATATTTTCCTTTTTTACTTAGTTTTATAAACATTTATATTAATAAAGTTGTAGATAAAATTATATAGTTTTTGGTAGATATTTATACATTAATTAAAAAACCATAAATATAATCTTAAGGCATGGACTAGATGTTTTGTAGTTATTACATTTGTGTTTTTTGGGGGTAAATAAGAGTAGAAACCTGCTATTAACTGATAATTCAAAAAAATACATCAACCATGAGTTAGTTTACCTCAACTTGCCTCTAGTTGAGACCAGATTAAAGAAGATTGTCAGGGTGATAATTATATTCGAAAATTCGTTTTTTATGATGCCAAAAAATGGATCCATGTGCTCAACATGGGTTTTAGTCGCCCCATGTTCGTTGGGTGATGAGTGTAATCCATGGGATTCCGTAATGGGACCCATCCTTTCATTGCATGGGGTTCGAGCGGGAGATTTCATTTCTATCCAGTCGACGTGGGAGATGTGAGGGGTTGATGAGATCCAATGTGGCTAGTTATTGGCATTCCTGCATGAAGGGCTCATCACTTAGGTTGGATGCCAAATCATACAAAGTTATGTCTCCTAAATAAACCCTTAATTTAGCCATCTAGTCAACCACTTTGTTGGCTAATTTCCTAACATGTTGAGAAATAAGAACTTGTATCCTCGTGATTATTTCCACCACTGCTAAATGTTTACATTGTCTTCTAGTCTCTCGTTTTGAACCAACTTCCTAATAAGAGTGTCATTCTACAACTTGACTATTGATATGATTAATATTTGTGAGTCTCCTTCTATGGTAATTTGGTGGAAGCCTTTTCTTACTGCAATGTTTATTCCGTGTAAGAGAGCCCAAAGTTCATTTGCATTTTTGCTATTAATTCCTATCTAACCTATATGGTTTCTTTTGATAGCTCATGTATTGTCTCTAAAGACTCCTCCATAACTTGTTTTCCCTGGGTTGTTCTTGGAAGCCCCATCAAAGTTGAGTTTAATAAATCCGTCTAGAGGAGGGATCCATGAGGAAGGACTGTTGACCCAAGGTCTGGTAGGAGTTCTTATGATGTTGGGATTGATGAATATCGAGATTTTAGGCATGGAAAATGATTTATTCTTGATTGTTGAGTTGCATATCCTGGTCAGTTCATTTGTGATGCCAAAGAGTCTCTTGAATAGTGGATCTTACCTTGTGCCACACAAAATCTGTGGGATGAATTTCATCTCTGAATATTCTCTGGTTGCGGTCTTTCCAAGTCTCACATAGGAGAAAGGTTGAGAAGAGAAGCCAAAGTATATTAATAAGAGGATCGGCAAAGGGGAGCTCCCTCCATTTCTTTAGAGTTTTTGTTATATTAGTGTTGCATCTATCAAAGGTGTGGAATAGAGTGGATCCCTTATCCCATAACTCAGAAATAAAGTGGCAGGAATTGAAAAGATGTTCCCTATTCTTTGTATGGTTGCGATAGAGATGGAACCAAGAGGGTCATTGGATTCCTCTTTTGATTAAATTGTCCCAAGTAAGAGTTATATTGCGCACAAGGAGCCATAAAAACATTGATATTTTGGACCAAAGGTTCGTGGTCTATATGTAGGATCATATGGATTCTTTTGGCAGGTCAGTGTGGCCTACAACAATTTATTATCCCTCTTTGATGGTGAATCTTCCCAAAGGATTGAGGCCCCAATAGAAACAATCCATACCCTCCAAGATTTTGATCCTCTTGTTCTGCAACTATGTCCTTAGGTTTGAAACATAGATTTGTGGAGGTTGAAGGGGAAATCAATCTAAAGGAATCTAGTGTTTCCATTCCTTTTCCTTGATCTCGTTGTCCCAAAAGTGTCGTACCATATAGAAGTTTTAAGTGCCCGGAGCCTCCTAATAATTGCAATATGGGAAGTACTGATCTAACTTTGAAGCTTCTTTCCACGAGTCTTCCCAAAAGAGGGTTGAGGCCTCATTCTTTATTTCCCAGAAGTTATGATACTAGATTAGTTTTTTAATTGGACAAGGCTAAGTTTCATATAATGGAGCTAGTAGTATGTTCGTTGTATCTGATTCAGTCTTGTTTATCTATTCCTAGTGTATATTTGGTCTTCCAAATTAGCCCCAAGGTTCTTGCTTGTGAGTTATCCACTTCCCCCGTAGTTTTGAGCCAAGCACCGCAATTATAGTTTCTGGGACTTGAATCCCTAGTCCTCCTGATAGCTTAGGATTACATAAATCTTCCTAGCTAATGAGGGTCCATTTGTGCTACGAGCGATCACTACCCCATAGGAAATTCCTCTGCAGGTTCCTTCTTACAACACCACATGAATTTCTTCCATGATTTATGCATTTTAAATACCTCGTAGACAATAGCATGAGAACTCTTAACTTACCATCCCCTTTTACCCTGTACTTCAAGCTACGTTGTGAATGCAATCAAGGAAGAGAGAAAAATCAATATCAAATCTTGTTATTGCACCTTTGACAACCTCCTAGGCAACGATGTAAAAATGTTGTTGAAATCAATTGTCCTCTTAGAGTATCAATTCCATCAAACCATTAACTATCAACCAGGGTAAGTCTTTTCATTTAAAGGCTGTCTGCAATGTCTATGCAAGCATCAAACCTTAAACTAGCTTTGATTTTTGAAAGACTAACTACAATAAAGGAAAGCTTATTCTAGCAAATTTAATCTAACTACACAC
Source organism: Larix kaempferi (assembly GCA_027924585.1). Taxonomy (NCBI): domain Eukaryota; kingdom Viridiplantae; phylum Streptophyta; class Pinopsida; order Pinales; family Pinaceae; genus Larix; species Larix kaempferi. The sequence goes on along the minus strand of BSBM01000151.1, from coordinate 10,590,089 downwards.
ATTCAGTCACACCTTAATAACATTCCTTAACCCCTCTAACCAAATCCAACATAAATCTCTGAATTTCATCAAATGCAATGATCAGTCGCATCAACTCAACACAGTCCCCTTGCTTCCATGTAGAGATGATTTTGAGCCTATGCTATTGATTGGTCATGAGAGTCTAGAGTAGTTTAAACATTAAAAATAAAGAAGAACATATCACTTAACCATGAAAGTGAGAAACCAACTCTGATCTACCTAGGTTTGATATAGGTTCAATTACTCAATCTCTATGGAATATCTTTGTGTGACACGCCACACTTGCAAAATTAAAGAATTAATGTATTGTCGATAGTAAAAGAAACTAACTTATCTTGCAAAAGTAAAAGACCGTGCATAAAATTAAATGGTATAAATAAAGAAACACACACCATTAAATCACACTTGCATAAATAAATAAATCGTACTTACAAAAATAAATTAGACACACAATATAAACAAAAGAATACTATCTTACATAATGCTCCTATCTCATGGAACAAGCTCTTTCTTCCAACAAGAGAGTAGCAAGCTAAGATCTATAACATCATAAAATAAACTAAATTACACTACATAAAAATTAAAAGAACTACAATCTACATCAACATAAGATCTTGAGAAAAATAATCTATTCCATCATGAATTGGATAATTGCTCTAAGATTCCTCCCCTTGGAATGGAGAATGAGCTCTTATTTATACATGATTTTTTCATAACAAATAATAAATGAAGATCCAAAATATTCTCATGAAAAGCCACAATATCCTCATGAAGATCCAAAATATCCTCAACAAATTGCTAATAATTTGGATTTCAAAATTAATTCAAGGCTAATTCCAAGGTTTTCTAACTCCGATGCTATTTAGGATGTACCTTTGAATTCAAATTCGAATTTGGGAATAAAGGCTATAATAAAATAGTCAAAAATCATCCCAAATGTCTCCTAATAGCTCTTGAATTCTTAGATACATCATACATTTTATGGAAATATTCAAATTTTTGTGGATAAACCAAATATGCACTCATATCCACCTCCATTTGTCACCTTTAATTTAAAATCATAATTTGGAAAATGAGAAATATGTAGAATAATGAATTTATGGAAAATGGTTTTATAATAATTCATCATTTACTAATAAACCCATAGTTTCTCTTTGACATATTTTCCAAGGTGGCTTCATAGTTGGTCGTTGACTTTTGCATATGCAAAACATAGATCTAAAACCATTCCAACATTAAGTCATTGTTAATAAGCAACTAGAAAATATGCCAATTCTTTCAAATGTTAATCAAAATTCAATGAAATACTAAGAAATGTAATGGAAACCACTTTAAACAAAAATCCCGCAAATATGATTAAAAATGATTAAATATAGGTTCATTGATAAGTAGAAAGAGTAAAAAAGTGAGGGAAAATAATAGAAAATATGTCAATTCCATGACCCAACACCAAAGGCATGAAATAATGACATCGGATCACTGGCTTAGGGAATATGATTGATAGAAGGAGAATGAAATTGCATAAATGCTTGATTCAAATAGGGAACTTATGTTCAATGATCCTGAACTCTTTGACACCTATGTTGAGAAAATTTCCATTGGCATGGAAAGGAAATCGATATTTTATAAGCATATTGGGAGCATCTTAAGATTGTCCACTTATTAGATCCCATGCATATATTTAAAAATGTTTCATATTCTTTATGGAGGCACATATCATCAAAACGAAGTGGCACATTGGATTTTAGGAGAGGTCATATTTCTTCAAATACTAAAAGGAAACATTGGCCAAGACAAGAAAATAGAGGAGAGGATGGCCCCTCTTGGTCTTTTAAAGAAGATGATTCCTATGGATTTTGAAGAGAGATGATCTTTCTTTGGAAAATGAAGTTATGTTAGGTGTGAAGATGATTTCTTTATATGGGTCTACTCTATGGTGTTGCTTCATTGTTGAAGAACATTTGTCGAGATTGAAATCACATGACCATTTAAACCTTCTAAGGGTATGCATGTCCAAAACATGTGTTTATTTTTTATGCCACAAGTTAAAACACAATTAATTTTGTAGGTGTTTACTTTGTAGTGTCATTATCCTTTGCTCGTGTGTAGGTGTGTGAACCTTGACTTCCCTGAGGACATGCAATGCGCCATATCTAAATTATTTTCATTTGTATATTGGATCACATCAAAGGAGATTCATACGGCTAGCATTCCACAGTGGCATCAAGAGATAGTTGAGATTGTTTGTATGTTTGATAAGGAACTACCGACGAGTTTCATGGACTTGTAGGTTCATCTTCTAATTCACCTAGTCGATGAGGTTGAATTAGTTGGTGTGGTCTCATGTTGTCAGATGTTCTTCTTAGAGAGGTGCAAGAAAAAATTGAAGGGATTTGTTTGACAAAGGGAAAAACCCGAGGGGTCTATGGTAGACGGGTACATAGTATATGAGTCATTCTATTATGCCAGTGAGTACATCAAGCAAATCAACCACACACCAAGCATAGTGATTCGGGATTGTCAAAGGGATGAGGACAAAAGGGAAGTTCCAAACTAACTGAAAAGGATGCATGATAAAGAGTAAGTCACTTATATTTTGTCAAATTTTTATAGAGTAACTATTCACACTGAACTTCATAATATATATTTGATCTCATACATACTATATGTCGGATTGATTTCATGAATACATCAACAAATTCAGAAATTTGATTTCATCAATAAATTCATTCTTTACAACGCGGAGGAAACACAACAGTTGGTCACATTGTATGAAGAGAAAAGGAGGAAATCCGACATTGATATGAAATATTTCAGACAGTTGAACGGTAGAAGCATGCCTTATCATGATCATTTAAAATAAAATATGCCAGTGATCTAAGTCAGAGAGAAATAGAGCACATCTAGTCGTTACTTTCCTACTGAAGAGGATGCACTAAACATGTGGATTGGGTGCAACAACTTGGTAATAATATCTTTGTGTACATTTTTATCTTTATAATGCACCTTTGAATTATAACATCTATATTTTATATATTAATAGTTCGGTTATTAGACATATGACACCGTCATTTGTTCACATTTATAGAGGTGCATTTTTTCCCGTCTATGTGAGCATATGGGCATCATTTTCACACTGAGGATGTTGATGATGGATGTGCCACATGAGACTATGGAGTGGAAATCGAGTTCGACCAATCTAGTCATTCTAGCCACCATGATCAAAACATAATAGGTGGGGAGATAGGTTAAGTTGGAAAGATACAAGAGATCATTCAAGTGGATTTCTCATCTTTTCAATGTGTTATTTTTAGGTGCAAGTGGTGGGACTCCTTCGACTGTAACAATGTAAATGAAGATCACAATATTGGGCTGACATTTATCAAATCTAGACATATGTGGGATGAAAGTAAGGAGGCTTATGTTTTCCCAAAACTATGCAACCAAGTGTTTTTTAACCCATACATGTTGGATAGGGATTGGTGGTTCATATTAAGACACTATCCCAGATCAAACATATTTTTTAGAACAACGGTGCATGGAAATAGAGAGTGATATGTACATGTTTTATTTCATCATTTATGGTGTTGATATATCATTTTATTATCGTTATCTTTAACTTGATAATTATATCAGTATTTGATTAATTTATGACAATGGAAATTGAAAGTTAATTACAACCATTTTTTAAACGATTTTAGTTGGTTAACAATCAATTTGATGCGTAAGGTGTTTGTATGTCTAGTAATTTGTGATTGTATGGAAGGATCGATTGAAAAATAATTTTATTTTAGTTGAAGGTATTTTTATCTCATTGAATATTTAATATACAATTTTAGAATTATTTTCATGATAAAATAATTGTGTGGGTTAGTCCTACCTTCATAAGCTCTCTTTGCAAACTCTATATACAATGTAAATTAAAAGTACAATATCCTAATATAATCAATTCAATAGAATACTATGTAGGATAAAAATGACGGAGTCCGTTTGGCTTTTGATCGAACACATCATGAATGTGCACGTTCCCTCATTATTGTAAGACTTGATAAGTTACAAGCTCATTAATTTATAACGCTATGGAAATAGTTAGTTATACTTATGTAGATTTAGGGGAGCGACGCCAATAGTTCTGCGGGGTCCACTGCGCCACGTCAGAGGACGGCTGGAAGGGACCTTCTTTTGTACGACAAGTGTCAACCACCATGCGCCGCGTGTTAGGCAGGTGGCCCCATTCAATGCTAGGGTTTTGACGGGGTTTTGGGGGTTCAATTTGCCATTTTGTCAGGGAGGCTACTCCACCACCCTATGCATTCTTGTTTGGGGTTGGTGTGTGGCCATTCCGCCACCCTGGTACTAGTTTTTCGAGGCTCCATTTCCCGTGCATCCTGGTTTGAATGGTGGTACATGGTGGGATGCTACACAGAGACCCGCAGAACCCTCTGTTGTGCGCCCTGCTCTATGTTTTGGGTGGCCTTCCTTGTATTTCGGTTTGGTGGGATACGACTTGTGGCATTGTTCTTTTGGTGGCTTTGCTCGGCAACATATTTTGAATGTGCGTTGCTCTCCCTGTTGGCGGTCCTGACTGGATCAAACCCTGCAAGCTCTAGTGCCAGCTACAGGTTCAAGGAGGTTGACGATGGTTGGTTCATTTGTTCAACGGGCCTCGGCATTGGCCATCCTACAACTCGTGGGGTTTAATCCTTACCAACATCTTAACAGTGTTTTTCAACACTCCACACCTCCTCATGGATGGTTTCATTAAAACTTTGGAACAATTTCTCCGTGGTTGCTTGTGTGTCTCTGGCAGTGGGCTTGTTTGGGTATCTCCTCAGTGGGTTTCTCTGGATGTATTGTAATTGTATCTCATAAGTGGGTTTGTCTAGCTGTTTCAGGCACAGGTTTGTCTGGCTGTTTCATTTTTAGGGTTTCTTTGGTTGTGAGGAGGTTTGCAGGGTATGTTTGCAAAAAATTATGGTGGATTTCTCAGCCACTACAATTTGTCTTTTTGCTTGATATCTGTAATTGTGATTATGGGCGAGTTTTGTTATGTTTTTCAGAACATGTCTGGTTACTGGTTTTTTATGGTGGAGTAGCCTCGACAAAATGGGGTGTTGAACACGGTCTGCAATTTTATAATGTGGTTATGGTATTGAACACTGTCTAAACGTTTGGAGAAACAAGGGTTTTGGGGGACCATGGATGGATATGGGTGTCCCTTGAATATATTTCAACCCCCTATGTGGTTATTGCATAATATTATGGATCTGGTTGATATGCGTGATTGTAATTTGGGACTTTGTCTAATTCGGTGATGCTTCCACCTGTTTTTTTTTAGCTAATTATACAGTTGTTAAAATATTTTTTGTTTAGGGTTGGAGGTGGAGGGTTTCGTAGGAGATTCTATGTTTTTACTGTAGCTTAGATTTGGATTTTGTCTTATGTTCGTGAATATTTTTTATGCATGTGCAGTCAATAGATTGTAAATGTGGTGGTTGACAATTTTGGGAATTTGGCATGGTATGTCTTATTGTGTGGATGAATGATGGTTGCTTTCAGTGTTGGCAAAAATATTGTTATGCATTATGGCTATGATTATTGTAGCATAGATTGTTTAGGGTTGGATGTGGAGGGTTTCGTAGGAGATTCTCTGTTTTAATTGCAGCTTAGATTTGTATTTTGGCTTCTATTTGTGAATATTTTTTAGGCATATGCAGTCAATAGATTGTAAATGTGGTGGTTGACAATTTTTGGAATTTGGCATGGTATGTCTTATTGTGTGGATGAATGATGGTTGCTTTTAGTGTTGGAAGAAATATTATTATTCATTATGGCTATGATTATTGTAGCATGGATTATTGGGAGAAATACTGTTATAGATTTTGGTTTTAGATTTTTTCAAGCCCTCGTCATTCTTGTTTGAAGCTGCAAAAGAAGAAAATGTTGTGGATACATTGTCATGGTGTTTGATGACAATTTTGAAATTTGGCATGGCCCCTCATTTAGTGTGAATGTTTGTCTTTCTTTTCCTAATGGATTTGCAATCTTATGTAGTGAACTGATGCATAAATTTGACACAATTTAATTATTTCATGGTATACTGAATGTCTTTTCTTGTTCATACTGTATCTTTTCTTGTTCATAGCATTAGTAAGACAATAAGTAAGCTAGTAAGAAGATTTATTGTGAATAAGTTAATGGTCAAAAATTTAAATACATTTAATGGAGTGAATTTTTCTCAATATTAATTATGGATTTGAGTTTAAGTAGAAATTAGAGATGGTACTTAAGAGTGTTGTTTCGCTAGTTTTTGCATGTTTATTTGTTTATGGATTTGAGTTTAAGTGGAAATTAGAGATGGTACTTAAGAGTGTTGTTTGGCTAGTTTGTGCATGTTCATTTGTTTATGGATTTGAATTTAAGTGGAAATTAGAGATGGTACTTAAGAGTGTTAATTTTTGAGCATTAATTCAATATACTCTAGGATCTTTACTGAGAGAATAACATGTACAGTATATCAATGCATATCAATCATAGAAAGCATATCAATCATCATAAGATGCAAACATAGGAGACAATAGACACACGCAATTTCCGTGGGGAAAACACTAAGGTGAAAAACCCCACAACTTCCTCAGAGATAGATAGAGCAATAGTACAACCAAAGTACACAGAGATAGACTCCTCCTAGAATTTGATCCTCCTCCTCACATGTGCACCACTTTCTGAGTGATGGAAGAGTGAGTTATGAAGCGATCCAAATAGAGATCGGGAGATCTCTATTTATACTTGTCCTGACTGCCTAATAAACTTATGGGGCCGACTTGTCTAGCTTAGTACAATAACCCAATGTTAACTTAATCAGGGTCGACCCCACACATGGTGGTCTAATAAGCCATCGGCAAGTTACGACACTTACAACAATTGTCAATACAAATGACGACACTTCCGTATAGAGAAATAATAACATCTCTATAGGAATACAATATACATAGATGAAATACATGGGTGAAATACATTCTGAAGTTACATATACATCAACACTCCCTCTTAACTAGGAAGGTGTTTCTCAACACAGATCTTCTAGCACAAGTCTTCTTCTCTGGATCATCATCAGCGAATCATCGTCCTCGAATAATCGTCATCGTCATGGCTGCTGCTATCTCAATCAATCTCTGAATATACTCGTCATAGGAAGTTCTACAGAGCCAGTCCTTTTTCATACTGGATGTAGGCCCACCACCTACAGGTATTCATCATCACTGGCCATACTGTGGAAATCTCAGAACTTATTACGTGCATCACAAAACCTCGCAAGAGCATCCAAGTTGTTACGAGCACACGGCTCTACTTGTCGGATCTCCCAGGGCGCTATTATATGTGACCCCGCCACAAAACCTTGAAAGAGAATCCCAAGACTAATTACGAGCACATGGCTCAACCTATCAGATCTCCCAGGGCATAAATTACATGTGGTCACCACAAAACCTCGAAAGAGCATCCCAGGACTGATTACGAGCACACGGCTCAACCTATCGGATCTCCCAGGGCACAAATTACATGTGGTGATGGAAAATCCTCGAAAGAGCATCCCAAGACTAATTACGAGCACACGACTCAACCTATCGGATCTCCCAAGGCACAAATTACATGCCATAGGACAAAACCTCGAAAGAGCATTTGCCAAATATCTCAGGGCACAAATTACAAGCCATAGGAAAAACCTTGAAAGAGTATCTACAAATATCCAAGGGCACAAATCCTTGAAAAAAATCCATGGGTTCTTCGCCATCCATGCAGCACGTTCCGACCTGAAAAAATCCTTGAAAGGCCCAAACACACTCACATCCAGGGGTTGCAACCTGTGAGTGGTGTGAGCAGGAAGTGTTAACACGTTAATTCCCAACCTGTTTTCCTCCTCAATGGTTTGCACAACAATGTGGCTTCCATGGCCATCTAAAACCAACATGTTTTCAAGGGAGACATCGCCTGGTACGGATGCTGCAAAGTGACAAAGCCAATTCAGTAAAATTTCTTTAGTCATCCATGCATGGGGATGTGCAACCATGCACGCCCCAGGTTCAACATTTTGGATATAGTTTTGCAGCCGAGCTTTTCCCTTGAACAAATAAAATCCCGGGATTGCCACACCAATTGCATTCACACAACATAGAATGGTTATCCACTCCCTGCTCTTGGGAAGAATCTTTGGCACATTCTGGCTCCCTCTCTTTGCAATTACCCACATGCCACAATTCCTTCCTTCCTGTAACATGTCTCGTCGCAGTTCCAAATATGGTCTGGAGTGTAAGAGTGTTTCTCATATGCAGAAGAAAGAGTGTCATAGGACTTGGAAACAATTGTGGGGCGTATATTCAATGCCCCGTCTCTATCCAGGCCCTATGCAGTTCGTATCACTAGTTTTGGATGCCTTCTATTGAAACTAGCCCACCATGAATTACCTGGAAACCCATATTTGAATGGGGTTGGCCTCCCTTAACAGATTTGAGCAACAGTTGATTTCAGTTGTACCAACTCTAGCCCATGTCCCAATTGGGCCATCTCCTTACACACCACCAACTCCTCCTCCTCCTATTAAGTCATGACTGTAAGAGGACCTCTCCTCTTGGTATGGATCGGGCCATTTATCTAGTAATGGATTGATGTGGGTGCAATCCCATATTTTTTTGCCACTGCTCTAACTGAAAACCCCTTGAATTTGACATCGTTAATTGCAGTCATGATGTCTTCTTTTGTCCATCCTCTAATAGCACTGATTTTCTTCGTTGAAATGGCACCTTGCATTGTGGAAGATGGTGGCAATATGGGCGATGCTGGCACTGTGGGTGGTGATGGCACTGTCGTTGATGGTGGAACCATACCATCTACCACTTCCACGGGACCATTCTCAGAATTTGTTGTAGCAATGTTGTCATTTCAAACATGGGCCCTTTCCTCATCCGATGATGTGCATCATAGCTGGGCACCCCGGGTACCCCGCTTCCTTTTGCCCCTTGTACGAGGTGCAATATTGACTCTTTCCATGGATACGATAATCTACACAATCCATACATGTAACATTTAATAGGGTATCCTTCTGCAATGGTTAACATGTGAGTATTATACGCTAAACTAGTTAATTGAATGGATATGTGAAATGGATAGTTAATGAATACATGTTAATGGATAGTTAATGGATATGTGAAAACTTAGATAGTTAATTGAATGGATACATGAAATAAGTGAATGTTAATACATGAACCACTATGCACACAATTATGGGTTGTTGATGAATGGTTGAGTCCTAGTTGATAGATGAACAGTTTGCAGGAATCCAAGGAATGCAAATGGATGATAGACACACTGCTTGAATGGTTGAGTCCTGGTTGATATATGAACAGTTTGATAGATGCACAGCTTGAATCCAAGGAATGCAAATGGATTCAATTGTATGCAAAGAGGTTGGTTTATAGTTTTTAATGCTGAAAATGATTTCTTAGTGGAATTGAAATGGATTTCAAGGTTAATTCTGGGAACGGGGGGCTAGGATTGATTTGGCACCGATCCAATGGCTAGAGATTTGTATTTGCATGATCCATGTGCTCTTAGTGTGTTTAATGGATGATTTGATTTTGGGCAGCGCTGGGAATTCGATTAATGGATGTTTTGTTTCAATCCATGTGCTTTCGTTGAGTTTAATGCCTGATTTAATTTTGGGCAGCGAATTCTGTTTTGCTTATCCATGTGCTTTAGTTGAGTTTAATGTATGATTTGATTTTGGGCAACGAATTCTGTTTTGATGATCCATGTGCTTTCATTGAGTTTAATGCATGATTTGATTTGGGAAGCGCTGGGAATTCGATTAATGCATGATTTGCTGATCCATGTGCTTTCGTTGAGTTTAATGGATGATTTGATTTTGGGAATTCGTATTTGCTGATCCTTTTGATTTCATAGAGTTTAATGAATGATTTGATCATTTTTCAGTGGGTGGGTGTCATTTATTGAGGTTTCATGTGTGAGTTGTTGATGAATTCTGCACCAGATGCTGACCCTAATTTTACTTGTAGTGTTCAGGCGGTAATGGCTGATGGAACATTGCATCCTGTTGTTTGAATGCTGCTTCTCCAATTGTGGTTCATGAGCGCTGGGTGTACTTGATAGATTAAGCATGATAGGCTGTTTTGATGTTAGATTTGGTATTTATGGCAGGACAGAGTTTGTTCTCAATTGGACCTGATGGTTTGTAAAGTTGGCATTAAATGGACTGTCCAGTGTCAGTTGGGGTTCTATTCAACTATTGAATGCTCTTTGGACTTAATATAATATATATTTATGCATAAATATAAATTTTAATGATTTTCTTTTGAGTTGGGAATGTTCATTCATTGGGTGGTTGATGTGACGGGAACCGTAACCACTACTGATCCCCGCACAACAATAGGAGTCTCTCCCCTACTAGTTAAAAAAATCATTGCCTTGAAAGAAAATAATTTATGTAAGATGAAATATAACTTAATAAACTAACAAAGCACATGGTATTAGCGTATATATAATACAATATTTGCATAATTTTAGAATTATCTGTATGATTTAATATAACTTTAGAATATGTTAACTTTAGAATTATTTGCATGATTTAATATAATATTTAACATAATCAAACCAATGGATGTAAAAAATTAATGAAATTTATTTATAATTGTTTTCATGATTTAATATGCATTATGTGAACACTGTATAAGATTGGAGAAATACAAATTTTTATAGTTTGTAGGGGCTAGGGGTTATAGGGGTTTTAAGAGTTATACACATAACATTAATTAGATATCCAGAGTTACGTTTTATGGTTACTACGTCGTTATTAAAGATCTTATATGCTTACCATAATTCCAAATAAGTTAGAAATATTTAGTACTGCGTGTTTAGGTGTTTTTGGAGATCTTAAAGACACATTTCAAGGAAATATTGTAATTTTCATTATAATTAATTTGTGATTCTTCATTAAAAAATAAAAATGTTTACCATTATTAAACATTGTTATATTTAATCTAAGTCTAAACAATAATTTTTAGAAAATTGTTTACTGCATTAATTGTAAAAATATGATAGTCATTGCATTGTGGAAGAAGTTATTATTGATTTTTTTTAATAAACACCTCTCACAAATTTTCAAAATAAATATGCATGATGTTTTTTACGATTTAATATGCATGATGTTTATACACAATTTAAAATTGGAGTAATAATTATTTTATACACGTCTAACAAAAACATCTCACAAACACAAATGGTCACATCTAATATCAGCTAATATACTTTGGTATAAACATATAATAATTACATCTAAAATAACTTAACATAATCTAGACTATACATCTAAACATTACCCAATACCATCTAAGATACAAATAAAATAATCATAGCTAAAAAAATAAAAGAATTAACTAACATCATCATTAGACATATGACAAAGATAAACATCATTTACTACGCAAATCTAATAAAGATATCTAATAAACACATCTAACAAAACACACGCATTATATAACACACATATCTAATAATCACATCTAGCATACACATCTAATAATCACAACTAACCAAATACATGCATTATTTCGCATCATCATCTGATAACAAACATAAACATCATCTATTAATATACACATCTAACATTATCTAACATCATCTAACACATAACACATCTCACCTTTAACGTACACATATAAAAAACACAAGCATCATTTAACAACATCATGTAGCATACACATCAAACATCACTTAACATACACATCTAAACATTACCTAACATATTCTAACATATACATCTATTCGATATAAACATCCTCAACTAACACATCTAACAAAACACAAGCATTATCTAACATCATCATCACACACCCATAACAAACATCTTTTAACATACACATCTATCAAGCACATCTAACAAACATATCTAACATTACCTAACATACACATCAACATCAACATGAAAAATGCAATATATATATATATAGATATATATATATCTATATATATATAGATATAGATATAGATATATATATCTATATATATATATATATAGATATAGATATATATATATATAATGCTTCTGTTTTGTTACATTTGTTTATCAACAACTATTGAAAAGGGACATACATGTATAAGGTCTTTAGTTGAATCTGGAACATTGCAGCTAGCTATATGTACGAGTTTCCACGAAGTAATATTGAGTTGAGGTTAAACATGGGAGAAACCATTTGGTCATAGATTAATAGTGACAATTTTGGCCATATACGAGGTCCTAATCTATAATTATAATGGGTACCAAGGTACTAGGGCCTCTAAATCAAAGTCAATCCATAGAGTTTAAATTCATTTTTGTCAATTAGGGAATATTCCTTAGAAACAATGATTGATAAATGATAAGAAACCAACTCGAGGTACAAACTAAGTTGATAGATGTAATGAATAGTTGAATTTTTTATGTAAGAATAGGAGTTGGCCAATGAATAGGAGACTTGGGACTTCACTTGAATGGAGCAGGAAAATAGGCTGACCTAAG